>SJYV01049133.1:450104-462682 GCA_006410875.1 Neotragus pygmaeus | reverse complement strand
AGAGTCAGACACGACTGAGCGACTGAACTGAACTGAACTGAGGGACTGAGCAACAACGAAAGATGTAGTATACAACATGATAAATATAATTAACATGGCTTTAGGTTATATATTAAAGTTGCTAAGAGTAAATTCTAAGAGTTCTCATTACTAGGAAAATTTTTTTTCTATTTCTTTTTCATGTATACAGACAAAGGATGTTCACTAACTTGTGATAACCATGTCATGATGTATGTAAATCAAATCATTGTGCTGCTCACCTTAAATTTATCCAGTGCTGTATGTCAATTATACCTCAATAAAGCTGGAAGAAAAAAATTTTTCTCATTAAAAACTAAAACATCCCGCTGAGGACTCCATTTCCAGCATCATTTTTCAACATCCACTGTATTCCGCACACAATTAGACTCATTGCGATCACTTTCCCAGGCTCCTTTAGCTGTTTTCCTTATGTGGTCATAGCACATGATATTTTTCAACCAGTGCTTACATTTCTTCATAAAGCACTACTTTATAACCTTGCAGCAAACAGTTCCCAGTTTCTGAAATAGACCAGTTTGTATTTAAGAGACCTAACTCCTGGTGTGCTACATTTTTTTTTTTTTTTAATAATAATTTGTCTGTGGCAAGGTGAGTTTTAGGATCATGAAACTGCAACCAAAGCAACACAGTTTCCCCAATGGCAGTTTTCTCAAATTGCTGACATATTACTTAGGAGAAAATAGCCCCCATAGTGCTAAATTTGCAAACCTAAATCTGTTGAGGCAGCAAATATCACATGCTTCATTAAAATAGTGAAGCCAGTCATGGGACAATTAATTGTGGAAAACTGCCGTTCAAGTGCCTAATAAAGAAACATCACCAAAACACGACAGGGATGACTTATATACCATCTTAAATACATCCCAAGAATCTGGTGACAAGATTAGCTCATCAACAGATGATTTTTGCAGCTCTAGATTAAAACTGTTCTGCAAACAAAAAAGCCTGAGACTTGGGTTATGAGTTTATGCTGATGTTCAACCCATTTGTTAACTGCTGACATTTTCATAGGTGCTCAAGAGGCATGAACGTGAAGGCTAAAATAGAAGCCCAAGCCAAACAAACACAGTCGGTGCCTCTTTGGTCAGTAGGGAAGCTTTACAGCTTATATAAAGCACGATTTGTACCCTATTTGCATAAGCAACTCTCGGTTACAGAATCACAGGATGTTAGAATCAGGAAGCACATAATAGATTACTTAGTGTAATTCCTTGAAATTGAGGCTCTTGGAGATAAAATGATTCACCTGATATTTCACAGCTAATGGTTGACACAGCCAGGAGCTGAATCCAGTTTCTTTGCAGTATGTCTGGAGCCACCTGACTACATCCCTTTTGTAAACTGTTCCTTCCCCATAACCCATAGGTTTGTTCCAAACTCTAGCTGTGGTTTGGTGGCAAAAGCACTAGGTCTTGGGTTATAGAACCCAGATTTAAGCCCGAGCCTTGACACTTTGTAGATGTGTGCTGCTACTGCGAAGTCGCTTCAGTCACGTCCAACTCTGTGCGATCCCATAGATGGCAGCCCAAGAGGCTCCCCTGTCCCTGGGATTCGCCAGGGAATAACACTGGAGTGGGTTGCCATTTCCTTCTCCAATGCATGAAAGTGAAAAGTGAAAGTGAAGTCGCTCAGTCGTGTCCAACTCTTAGCTACCCCATGGACTGCAGCCTACCAGGCTCCTTCGTCCATGGGATCTTCCAGGCAAGAGTACTGGAGTGAGGTGAGATTGCCTTCTCTGTTGTAGATATGTAACCGTGGCCAAACTGCGTAACGTTTCTGGGCTCCGTTTTTTGTCCCTTCATCTTTTCTTCTATCTCACAGGGCTGTCATTGGAATTAAATAAGTGACACAAAGCACTCTGCAAACTATAAATCAGTTTGCAGATGCAAAGTGAAATAATTCTAACCACATCATAATAGTGGAATAAATGGAAAAAACAGGTAACAGAGCAGCAGTTAACTGTTCCCAGCAGAACACTGAGCTCTTTGTCCACAGGGTTTCTTCCTAGAGAGAGAACACATATGTAGAAGAGTTTGACATTTCAAAGGACAGCAAATGAACAAACAGATTTCTGGAGGTTGTGTCGTAAGTCAGACTATTTTGCCCATTAATCAAAGACGTGGTGAATTTGGAAGATTTACTATTGAGGGTGCCTGAACTGAGAGGGCCAAGAAAACCTGACTCACAGGGTCTGAAACGATGGAGGCTGGGCAGCTCCAGCTGCGGTTTGTCAGGGCCTCAGTTCAGCATCTCTGCGCTTCTCTTGGTTCCACCCTCCTCCTTATATTGGCTTCTTCTTGGATGGTGGCAACCTTTCCAGCCACCACATCCTGACAGGGTATAGTTCAGAAGCTAAAAGGCTTTGCTTCTTCAATGTTACCTACTTAAAACTGAAGAAATCATACCAGAAGCCCCCTGGAGAGTGCCCCTTGTACTTCTGTGGCCTGAAATGGATACCATGGAAGTATTACGAATGGCTTAAAATAATCAGGACAAAGGCACCTGAAAAATTGGTATAGATGATCTTACTTATAAAGCAGAAGTAGACACACAGATGTAGTGAACAAACATATAGGTATCAGTGGGGAAGGGTGGGATGGGATGAATTGGGATATTGGGATTGACATATATACACTACTGATACTATATATAAAATAGACAACAAATGAGAACCTACTGTCTAGCACAAGGAGCTCACTCAATGCTCTGTGGTGACCTAAAGGAAATCCAAAAAAGAGGGGATATATGTAAACGTACAGCTGACTCACTTTGCTGTACAGTAGAAATCAGCACAACATTGTGGAGCCACTATACTCCAATAAAAAACTTTTAAAATCCAAATTCCAAAATAAATACATAAATAAGTAAAATAAAGTAATCAGGATAGCAGCTTCCCAGGTGGTCCAGCAGTTAAGACTCTCCACTCCCAATGCAGGGTGCCCGAGTTCAATCCCTGATTAGGGAATTAGATCCTATATGCTGCAACTTTAGATCCCGAGTGCCACAACTAGGACCCAGCATAGACAAATAAACATATTTTTTTAATGCTGGCTATAAAAAAAGAATCAGGATACATTAACCTGAGTTGGAGATGGAGCCAGACTTTCCTCATGCTTAAGCGTATAGTGGAGGGGTGGATGCTTGAGCAAAATTAGGAAGGATGGACTCAGAGGATTTTGCTGCCATAAGCTTTCTCACTGTGGAGTCTCTGTGAGCAGTCTCACCTCTCAGGAGCAATGATCAATAAAGGTGGTAGTCCTGATGGAAGCAGAGGGCAAGCTATGTATTGATGCCCATTCAGGGTCCAGCTTGTCAGTACTAGAAAAAGTATTTTGAGTTTTGTCAGCATTCTGGGTTTTTTGTTCCCTTGCTATCATGCTGCTCCAGGGAGAAGTCAAGCTGGGAAACTGAAGAGCAAGACATACAAACTTATGACATACAGAGTTGAATGGAGAAAACAGATTTCAAGAATTTAGTAAGAAGAGGAGCACCACTTTGGAAGACTGAGATAGAGAAAGTGGCATCAGATAGACTCCAAATGCCATAGGAAATGGGAATGAACACATGAGGAAGGGCGGGCAAAATATGGGCAACCAAAGAGCAAAGTTGAAATGAAGTACATTCACATTCAAAACAAGTTTAAAGAAACACACTTGAGAGCCAGATTTGGCCTTGACCGGTCACTCTGTTACTATTAACAGAGTAGTTGAAGAGAGTCACTGGAGAATAATTTCTAGTCAAGTAGAGTCAAATGGAGAGACATTTGCAAAAGTCTAAACTTTAGTCTTAAAAAAATATATATTGTGAAAAAAGAAAATAACAACTTCCCTATATTTAAAATGAATTCTGTTAGGTTCTATTTCATTTGTATGGATCATTTCACATATAATATAAAATATAAAAAGCTTCCCTAAACTATTATCCCCCAAAGTTTTATGTTTTCAAGACTGATTCTCAACATAAAAAAAGCAGTTCATGTTCCTCAACAGTAAGATTTTTTCATGCCTAGGAAATTCAATTATATTATTTCTACCTGAGTGGTATTGGATCTAGCAGAAATTTAATATGCTTTTTCTATCCAGTGTATCAAAGATGACTGCTTTCCACCTCTTCTTTAAGTGCTCTGAAATCTGTGTGCCAACCATATTCAAACAAAGAGGTGTGAATGGTTTCCTATGCCACTTTAAGGGGTGTTTTGCTTAAGAGACACAGTACTAATGGTCATCCTGCAGTTTGGCTTTACAGTCTTGCTTCTTATCTCAACTCGAATTACGGTAAAAGACAAATAAAGTCACTTTCTCAACGATGTCAGGAGACCAGAGAGATGACTGCATAAATGTTGAAATAATTCAGCAACTATAAATGCACAGAGACAGGCAAACGTACCTGAATCTATTTTTGGCCAGTGAACACTCTTAACCATTTTTGGCAGTGTGAAAAGTCACGTGCATGCAATCTCAGCTCAAGACAAACACCAGCATTAGCTTTGATTTGTTTCTATGGTTTCAAATCACTCCAGATGACAGCCATGGTACAGCTTACAGTAATGCCTCCCACTAGAAGTCTGGTTCCAAAACCCTCTTTATCTAGCTACCTTCAAGAAACACTAACAAAACCGGTAATTCTGAATTCCCGAGTTTTAAAATCACTACTTTGAAAAGAAAACCCCTCTAAGTGTTTGAGATTTCTTTGATAATGGTCTAAAATAAATTTGGGCTGGGGTGATGAAATATTTATGCCCAAAGAGGAGAAACGTGGGTTTGAGTTTTGAGAATAAAGCACTAGGCCCCCTATTTTATTATCTGGCTGATTCTCTTGACTTAATATTTATCATCATCCATATTTACCAATCTTTTGTTTACATGGTATTTTGCTAGGTAATCATTGACTTTGATCAGTAGAAAATATTTAAATGACACATTTGTTAGTCACTCAGTCGTGTCTCTTTTGTGACCCCATGGATTGTAGCCTGCCAGGCTCCTCTGTCCATGGGGTTTCCCAGGCAAGAATACTGGAGTGGGTTGCCAGTCCCTTCTCCAGGGGATTATCCTGACCCAGGGATTGAACTTGCATCTCCTGCACTGGCAGGGAGGTTCTTTACCAGTGAGCCACCAGGGAAGTACCAAATGGCACATTCAGTTCAGTTCAATCACTCAGTCGTGTCCGACTGTTTGCAACCCCATGAATCGCAGCACGCCGGGCCTCCCTGTCCATCACCATCTCCTGGAGTTCACTCAAACTCACGTCCATCAAGTCGGTGATGCCTTCCAGCCATCTCATCCTCGGTCATCCCCTTCTCCTCCTGCCCCCAATCCCTCCCAGCATCAGAGTCTTTTCCAAAGAGTCAACTCTTTGCGTGAGGTGGCCAAAATACTGGAATTTCAGCTTTAGCATCATTCCTTCCAAAGAACACCCAGGGCTGATCTCCTTTAGAATGGAGTGGTTGGATCTCCTTGCAGTCCAAGGGACTCTCAAGAGTCTTCTCCAACACCACAATTCAAAAGCATCAATTCTTCGGTGCTCAGCTTTCTTCACAGTCCAACTCTCACATCCATACATGACCACTGGAAAAACGACAGCCTTGACTAAATGGACCTTTGTTGGCAAAGTAATGTCTCTGCTTTTGAATATGCTACCTAGGTTGGTCATAGCTTTTCTTCTGAGGAGTAAGCGTCTTTTAATTTCATGGCTGCAGTTACCATCTGCAGTGATTTTGGAGCTCAAAAAGATAAAGTCTGACACATTAGATATAAATAAATTAGGCTGCACTGAAGAAATTTAAGGAGTGAAAAAGTTAGATATACTTATTACCATAGGGCAGCAAGATAAAAAGGATATCTGAGTTTTAGACTTACTACTTCCTGATAGAAAATTTGTAAGACAGATTTGCAGGATGGATACACTGCAAAAATATACACTGTATTCTAAAAGGCCTTGACTAAAACTTCCTTATGAGACTCTCAACTTTATGTGATGGGTTGAATAATGTCTTCACAAAATTCAAGTCTCCACAGGACCTGTGGCAGTGGGGATAAAGAGAGGCAGATGGACTGATGATTATATTTAACGTTAATAATATTAAAGATGTAATATTCAGAAGGACAGGATCACAGGAAAATAGAATTGAGTTTTACTCCCTAATTCTGATTTGGGATTCTGGGTAAATTGCAGTATCACTTACTGATATGAGAAAAGATGAGAAGTAAGGAGAAGAATGAGATATGTTGGGTGTCGCATTAGGACTGCATTCAACCAGTTAGAAGAAACCCTACGGTAGTGGCTAATTCTTGTTTACTCACACAAAAAACCTGGGCGCAGACAACACAGGCTGGATTCTGGGTTAAACAATGCTATCAGGGACCCATTTCCTTTAGTCTTCCTCTTCTCCAGCCTTATGCATAGTTTTCATTTCCTGTGATCCCAAGGGACTCCTATGCCTCCAGATTTCTTGGCAAAGAAGTAAGGAGACGTGGCACCAGGAGATTTCCAAATGTGTGACATTTCTAGAACTTTTAACATGGCCACTTTTAACTGTAAAGGAGACTCAAAAACTAAGTTTTAAATCTCTTACAGTCTGTGTGGAAGAAACAGGAATGAGTTTTAAAGAGACAAACAGCAGCATCTGACACATTAAGATTAGAACATCTGTGCAACATCCACTTGGAAAATTAAGAGTATGAAGGGAGGAATATATAGATGGTAATCAAACCCTCAGGAGTGAATGAGACAGATCACTCAAGAAAAGTGGTTACAGTGAAGCCCAGGACAGAAGTGTGGAGAAAGGAACATATGCACACACAAGGAAAAGAAGACATTACGAAAGAAACCGAGGAAGAAGAAATAAAGCTAAGCAAAAACAGGTAAGTCAATGCCAAGGAAAATAAATAGGTATCAATCAGTATGGCATTCTATGGGGAAGTATAAGCGATTCGGGATTGCTGGAATGTAAACAACAGAGGGTCTGATGGGACTACAGTGTTGTCAAAGGTGACAGGGCAGATCCTTAAAAGTCTCATAGTATCTGCTACCACAGAAACTCAGGGATCATAACAGAACACTATCAACAACTAAATGACAACAAATTGAACAACTGGAAGAAATGGATAAATTCCTCGAAAGTTTCATGAAGAAATAAAAAAACTGAACAGACCAATTATTAGCAAGGAGATTGAATCAGTAATCAAAATTCTCCCAATGAACAAAAGTCCAGAACCAGATTTCTTCACTGGTGAATTCCACCAAACATTCAAGGAAGAGTTAATAGCAACCCTTGTCAAACTTTTCCAAAATATAAAATAGGAGAGAACACTTCTGAACTCATTTTATGAGGCAAATATTACCAAAAAAAGGACACTACAAGAAAAGAAAAGTACAGCCAATATTCCTCATGAACATAGACGTAAAAATCCTCAACCAAATATTAGCAAACTGAACTCAATAGTACATGAAAAGGATTATACACTATGATCAAGTGTATCATCTCTGGGATTTATTCCAGCGATGCAAGGGTGGTTCGGTATTCACAAATCAATCAATGTGATACACTACTAAACAAAGTGGGGAATAAAAACCATATGATCATCTCAATAGATGAAGAAAAAGCATTTTATAAAATCACCATTCGTGATTTTTTTTAAAAGAACTCAACAAAGTGGGTACAGAGGGAACGTACCTCAATATAACAGGCCATATATGACAGCCCAGAGCTAACATCATACTTAATGATGAAAGGCTAAAAACTTTTCCTCTAAGAAGAGGGACAAGACAAAGATGCCCACTTACATCATTTTATTCAACATGATATTGGGATTCCTAGCCAGAGCATTAAAGAAATAAAGAAATAAATAACGAGAAATAAAAGGCATCCAAATTGGAAAGGAAGAAGTAAAACTGTCATTATTTGCAAATGACATGATATCATATGTATAAAACTCTATTCACACCACCAAAACAAACAGAACTAATGAAAGAATTTAGTGAAGTTGCAGGATACAGAATAAATATACACAGATATCTTGTATTTCTATATACTAATAATAAATGATCATAGACAGAAATTAATAATCCCATTTATAATTTCATCTAAAATAATAAAATACCTAGGAATAAAGTCAACCAAAGAGATGAAAGACCTGTACACTGAAAAACATGACACATTCATGAAATAAACTGTAAGAACACACAAATAAATGGAAAGTTATTCCACGCTCATGGATCAGAAGAATTAATATTGTTAAAATGCCCATACTATCTAAAAGGAAATGATACAAATGAACTCACTTATAAAACAGAAAGAGACTCACAGACTTAGAAAATGAACTTATGGTTGATGGGGGAAGGGACAGTTAAAGGAGTTTGGGGTGGTCATATACACACTGCTGTATTTAAAATGGATAACTGACAAGTTCCTACATGGAACTCTACTCAATGTTATGTGTAGAAAGTTACATGTAGAAATGTTATGTGTACACATAACACACAATGTTATGTGTAGAAATGCTTGTTTCAATGTTAGGGGAGATGGATACATATATATGTATGGCCGAGTCCTATCACTGTTCATCTGAAGCTATCACAACATTGTTAATCAGCTATATTCCAATATAAAATAAATAGTTAAAAAAAAAAGAAAGCCTCAATACAAAGTAAAAAGTTCAAAATAAAATAAAATGTTGATGCAACAACACTGTTAATCAGCTATAGTTCAATACAAAATGAAAAGTTCAACAGAAAATGTCCATACTACCCAAAGTAATCAATAGATTAAAAAAAAAAAACCCTAACAAAATTGTAATGGCATTTTCACAGATCTAGAACAAACAATATTAAAATCTGTATGACAACACAAAAGATCCCATATAGCCAAACAATTTTGAGAAAGAACATAGCTGGAGGCATCAACTCTCTGATTTCAAACTATGGTTACAAAGCTACTATAATCAAAATAGTATGTTATTAGCATAAAAACAGGCACACAGATTAGTGGAATAGATTAGAGAGCCCAGAAATGCATCCACATATATATAGTCAATTAATTTATGACTACAGAATCAAGAATATACAATGGTAAAATGGCAGTATCTACAAAAAATATTGGGAAAAACTGGACACCTACATGCAAAAGAGGGAAACTAGAACACTACCCTTGGGTTCATACTCGGGTTCGAACCCAAAATGGTACAGACTTGAATGTAAGATCTGAAACTATAAAACCACCAGAGGAAAATATAAGCAGGAAGCTCTTTGACAATAGTCTTGGTGATGATCTTTTTGATTTAACACCAAGTGAAAGCCTCTCAGTCGTGTCCAGCTCTTTGTGACCCCATGGACTACAGCATTCCAGGGCTTCCCTGTCCTTCACTTTCTCCCAGAGCTTGCTCAAACTCATATCCATCTTATTTCCTGTTGCCCCTTCACCTCCTGTCTTCAATCTTTTCCAGCATCAGAGTCTTTTCCAATGAATTGGCTCTTTGTATCAGGTGGCCAAGGTATTGGAGCTTCAGCATCAGTCCTTCTAATGAATACTCAGGACTGATTTCTTTTAGGATTGACTTTAAGATTTCCTTTAGGATCTCCTTGCAGTCCAAAGGACTCTTTTCCAACACCACAGTTCAAAAGCCTCAATTCTTCAGCACTCAGCCTTTTTTATGGTCCAACTCTCACATCTGTACAACACTACTGGAAGGACCGTCTTTTAATTTCATGGCTGCAGTCACCATCCGCAGCGATTTTGGAGCCCCCAAAAATAAAATCTGTGACTGTTTCCACATTTCCCCCCTTCTATTTGTCATGAAGCAATGAGACCAGATGCCATGATCTTAGTTTTTTGAATGTTGAGTTTTAAGCTAGCTTGAATTTTCACTCTCCTCTTTCACTCTCATCAAGAGGCTCTTTAATTTTTCACTTTCTGCCATTAGAGTGGTATCTGCAAACCTAAGGGTTGTTATTTCTCCCAGCAGTCTTGATTCCAGTTTGTGATTCATCCAGCCAAGCATTTCACATGAGGTACTCAGCATAGAAATTAAACAAGCAGGGTGACAATATAAACCTTGTCATACTCCTTTCCCAGTTTGAAACAGTCCATTGTTCCATGTCCAGTTCTAACTGTTGTTTCTTGACCCACATACAGGTTTCTCGGAGACAGGTAAAGTGGTTTAGTATTCTCATCTCTTTAAGAATTTTTCAGTTTGTTGTGATCCGCACAGCTATTTACAGTATAATGCTATTTTAAAAGTAGGGAAAAAGTAAAAATAAATGAATTTAGAGATCATTCTTTAACACATTTGTTGTACAGGTAGGGGATCCAAGTTCCAAGGCAGTTGTCTGATTCCACACTGCTGGTCAGTGGCAGAGTCAAGAATAGACATTCAAGTATGTAAGTTTTACTTTTTCTCTTTTCCATGATACTGCATTGGAAAATACAAACCCTATTCCGAAGGAGCATGTCTGGTTGGCCAAGAACAGATAAATTCACAACACTTAAATAATTAGAGAATTCTAAGGACATAAATAATTAAGTCAAAGACATGGATCACCCTCAGACTAGTTAATTGGTACTTGAGTAGTTGAATAATTCAATTCCGATGACAGCAGTATCTTACTCTTCTGAATCTAATTGAATAATTGATTAAAATAATGTTGAGTCTTATTCTTACAGATTATACAACAGATTATCCTCAATTTGTTTGTTATCTTGAAACTGCATCTCCCTATGGGTAGCAAAGTTAAGCCAAAGGCTGAAGATATGTTCTTAAGTCAGCAGAAATCTGAACAAGGCCTGTGATGTTATATGTGTTTCGTTCAACTACAGGGACTTAAATATCTTAAGGCTTTTTCATATTACATTAAGCAAATAATAAAGGGGGGTAAAAAACATCAAGGTAGATTATTTGGTATTAGTGGGGGGATAAAAGGCTATTAAGTTAACAGAAAAATGAAGTTCTTTTTTCTAAAAATTATAAAGAAAATGTCAACTTCAGATAAAACATTATTTTCAAGACTTCTGTAATGCAAGTACCATAATTAAACCTTCATTTCAAAATGTTTCTTGTGATCTCATGTTTCTGGAGAAACAGCAGTAAACTAAGTTTGTGGCTTAACAGCCTCTAAGATTTGTATACAGGGTTCCAACTGCTTTCCAATTACTTATAGTCAGTAGGATTCATTACATTTAATTCATTTTTACCAACAGTGCAAAACCTAAGGGGTCACAAATATGAGTAAGACGTAGGCTCCACCCTCATGCTTTAATCAGGAAGTCAAATATTATTTAAACTGAAGTTACATTTACTTAGAACCTTCTGTGTACCTTTAATGTGCTACCATATATTTAATAATTTCATAATATTCCTCTAGCATATGATGGAAGAAGGAAAATGAAACCCAGGGAGATGAATGTGGCTGGACAGAGACACAGAGGTAGCAGCAGGAGGGCTGAGATTTGAAACCCATTTTTCTTTTTCCAGGTTCAGTTACTCTTGACAACACTACCTTTACCTTCAAGAAAGAGTAGGAGAAAGAGAGAAAGACAGTCACCTTTGGAGACCTGAGAACAGGAAGAATATAGATTAGGCCCTGAGGATAAAATGTGAACTGGAACCTCATCTGGCATGCTCCTCTGGGAACAAGCAGAAGCAGCAGCACTTGTCAGCTCAGGCTAAGAATCCAGGTGGGAAAGCTACTTGAAGAGTTCAGGGCAGGGGTGGGTAGGAAGAAATGCGATTTACAGAGAACCTGCCTGTGAACAAGACCTTGAGGATTAGCAAACAAAAAAGATCTTCATGACCCAGATAATCATGATGATGTGATCACTAATCTAGAGCCAGATATCCTGGAATGTGAAGTCAAGTGGGCCTTAGAAAGCATCACTACGAACAAAGCTAGGTGTGAAAGTGGTGCACTCAATACGCCAGCAAATTTGGAAAACTCACCAGTGGCCACAGGACTGGAAAAGGTCAGTTTTCATTCCAATCCCAAAGAAAGGCAATGCCAAAGAATGCTCAAACTACCACACAATTGCACTCATCTCACATGCTAGTAAAGTAATGCTCAAAATTCTCCAAGCCAGGCTTCAGCAATATGTGAACCGTGAACTCCCTGATGTTCAAGCTGGGTTTAGAAATGACAGAGGAACCAGAGATCAAATTGCCAACATCCGCTGGACCATGGAAAACACAAGAGAGTTCCAGAAAAACATCTACTTCTGTTTTATTGACTATGCCAAAGCCTTTGACTGTGTGGATCACAATAAACTGTGCAACGTTCTTCAAGAGATGGGAATATCAGACCACCTGACCTGCTTCTTGAGAAATCTGTATGCAGGTCAGGAAGCAACAGTTAGAACTGGACGTGGAACAACAGACTGGTTCCAAATAGGAAAAGGAGTATGTCAAGGCTGCATATTGTCACCCTGTTTATTTAACTTATATGCAGAGTACATCATGAGAAATGCTGGACTGGAAGAAACACAAGCTGGAATCAAGATTGCCGGGAGAAATATCAATAACCTCAGATATGCAGATGACACCACCCTTATG
>SJYV01049133.1:393459-447561 GCA_006410875.1 Neotragus pygmaeus | reverse complement strand
TGTGTGTGTGTGTGTGTGTGTGGACTGTAGCCCGCCAGGCTCCTCTAATTTAGTTATGGGTGTGTGTGTGTGTGTGTGTGTGTGTGCATACGTGTGTGTTCAGTCGTTCAGTCATGTCAGACTCTTTGCGACTCCATGGACTGTAGCCCGCCAGGCTCCTCTATCCATGGGATTTCCCAGGCAAGAACACTGGAGTAGGTGCCGTTTCTTCCTCCAGGGAATCTTCCTGACCCGGGATTGAACCTGTGTCTCCTGTATTGGCAGGCGAAGTCTTTACCACTGAGCTACTTGGATAGAGGCATGATTTCCACTTATATAACATCTAGTCCCAAAAGGACTATGTTAAAAGACTGACAAGGATATATTAGGTATTTTCTCTGTCATTAAATGTATCATTGCCTATTAGGAGAGAAAGACATATAAGTGACAGCTGACTTGCAGGGTGATAAGTGCTATGTATGCTATGTTAGTCACTCAGCCATGTTCAGCTCTTTGTCCATGGGGTTTCCATGGGATTTGTCCATGGCTGTCCAGCCAGCCTCCTCTGTCCATGGGATTTTCCAGGCAAGAATACCAGAGTGGGTTGCCATTTCCTTCTCCAGGAGATCNTGTTAGTCACTCAGCCATGTTCAGCTCTTTGTCCATGGGGTTTCCATGGGATTTGTCCATGGCTGTCCAGCCAGCCTCCTCTGTCCATGGGATTTTCCAGGCAAGAATACCAGAGTGGGTTGCCATTTCCTTCTCCAGGAGATCTTCCTGACACAGGGATCAAACCCAGGCCTACTGCTTTGCAGGCAGATTCTTTACCATTTGAGCCACCAGGGAAGGCTGATAAGTACTATACATGTGACTTATGTACAGCGTGGAACAATGGAACTACAATCATCTCTGGTTAGTTCATGGTGGGGAAGGGCCAGGATTCAAGACAGATGTTCTCCAAAGATAGACTTAAGCTGTGCTTTGAACGATCAGAAGGTGTTTATCAAGCAAATAAAGGAGGGAATTTATAACTTCAAAAACCAACAGGGGGAGAAAAAAATAGAATGATTTAACAAATAAAAATCCCAACTTAAATCAAAAGAAGGCAAGAAAAAAGACATTTTTAAAGAAATATCAATTGGATGAGACAAGTAGAAAATGAAACTAAAGTGGCAGATTTAAAATTCCTCATATCAGCAATTATATTAAATGTACTAAATGCTGCAAGTAGAAGTCAAATATTGAGACCCTAGATTTAACTTTTGCTATGTATGACATCCAAAACACAATTGTACAGAGGATTGAAAATTTAAAAGTGGGAAAAAATCAAATATTAACTACAATAATGTTGTAGTAATTATATCAAAGGCAAGATAAATACATTACTGAAAATAAAGAGGATTTCTTCATTATGATAAAAGATTTAATACTTTGAGGATTAACAATTCTAAATGTATATGTGCTAAATAACATGCTTCAAAAGAATAAATACAGTATTATTGTATTTACAAGAGTTAAAATGGGCAACATTGCATTTTATTTTTTAGAGGTACATACATAGTTTGTAAGACTATATTGAACAAGCAAGAAAGACTTTATCACAAACACCACAATAACACTTCCAGGAGAGAGGAAGGGTCATATAGTTAGTAAGGAATATCCAGAAGCCTTCAGCAGGGGTGAAAAAGTTCTGTCTTTTGAATGGTATGTTTCCAGAGGTGTCTATGTTTCAACTGTCCACCACCCTGCATGTTTATTTTTCATCTATTGCTGTTTTCTTTTTTATTGGAGTATAATTGTTTTAGACTTGGTGGTTCAGTCAGTAAAGATCTGCCTGCAATGCAGAAGACCCAGGTTCAATCCCTGGGACAGGAATATCCCCTGGAGAAAGGAATGGCTACCCATTCTAGTGTTCTTGCCTGGGAAATCCCTTGGACAGAGGAGCCTGGTAGGCTACAGTCCATGGGGTCACAAAGAGTTGGACACAACTGAACAATTAACAATTTCACTTTTCATAATTGCTTTACAACATTGTGTAATTTAAGCTGAACAATGAATTGAATCAGTTATATGTATACACATATATTCCTTCCCCCTTGGACCCACCCCTCCCATTCCACCCATCTAGGTCATCATCACTGAACATCAAACTGAGGTCTCTGTGCTATACTGCAGGTTCCACTAGCTATCTGTTTTACACAGGCTAGCGTATATGACAACCCTAATCTCCCAATTCATCCCTCCCTTCACTGGGTCCACACATCCATTTTCTACGTCTGCATCTCTGTTCCTGCCCTACAAATAGGTTCACCAGTACCATTTCTATAGATTTCACACATATACATTAATGTATGATATTTTTCTGCCTGATTTACTTCACACTGTACAACAGACTCTAGGTCCATCCACAATTCTACAAATGACCCAATTTCATTCCTTTTTATGGCTGAGTAATATTTCATTGTGTATATGTACCATATCTTCTTACAGCACTATTTACAAAAGCTAGGACATGGAAGCAACCTAAAGGTCCATCAACAGATGAATGGATAAAGAAGATGTGGTACACTACACATTTATGATTTGTGCACTTTTCTGGCATATTATATTTTGCATTCTTTAATTAAAAAAAAATTTTTTTTTTTTAAAGACTGACAATTGTCCCTTAGGTATTTAACGTCCAGATGTGGTTTTCAGAGGAGAAGCCTGGGCTGAAGAAGCTATGCTCTGAAGGCAGCAGCAGAGCCATGAGCATGAGACTGTACAGAGAACACATGGAATGAAGTGAGCTCTCCAGACAGAGGTTTAGGGAGTACAAACATTTAAAAAATATGTGGCCTTTAAAAGGAGCAATCTCAGAAGTTTCAGAAGAGCAAAGAGAAACTCAATGATTCAGAAACAAAAGGGATAGGATGTTTCCTGAGGAGGAAATAATCAATACCAAGTTCACTAGCAAGGTAAAGTCACACAAGAAATGACAGGTAATTATGGACATGGCAATTTAAAAATCAATGAACTTAGTAAGAATAGTTTTAGTTTGTATCAACACGGAAATCAACTTATTTTCAGTGATCATAGATAAACTGTGTGTATCTTAAAGACTCACAGGTTTTACTATATCACATGAGTCATTTTAAGTCTTTGACTGTGTGGATCACAATAAACTGTGGAAAATTCTGAATGAGACGGGAATACCAGACCACCTGATCTGCCTCTTGAGAAACCTATATGCAGGTCAGGAAGCAACAGTTNTGCTACTGCTGCTGCTGCTAAGTCGCTTCAGTCGTGTCTGACTCTGTGCGACCCCATAGACGACAGCCCATCAGGCTCCTCTGTCCCTGGGATTCTCCAGGCAAGAACACTGGAGTGGGTTGCCATTTCCTTCTCCAATGCATGAAAATGAAAAGTGAAAGTGAAGTCTAGTTTCTGTCATAGGTAGTTTTCATTTCTCCTAAATACTGAGATGTGGGATTGTTGAAAACCCTTCAAATGGCTTTCCAGATTAGTTGTACCATTTTGCTTTTCCATCAGTGATATTTGAGAGTTGCAGTCGTTCTGCATACATGCCAGCACCTGGTATTGTCAGTATTTAAAATTTTTAGCCATTCTAGTATATGTTTACTGATATTTCATTCTAAAGATGTTGGACTATACTCATTTGCCTTATCCTTTCTAGTGAAATGTCAGCTCAAGTTTGTTTTTTTCAATTTTTAATTAAGTTGTTTTATTATTGAGTTTTGAGAGTTAAAAATGTCTATATCTCTCTCTCTATCTATGTATTTATAAATATATGGACTTCCCTGATGGCACAGTAGATAAGAACCTGCCTGCCAGTGCAGGGGACACGGGTTTGATTCCTGGTCTGGGAAGATCCCCACGCTGCAGAGCAACTAAACCCGTGTGCCACAATTACAGGGCCTGGGCTCCAGAGCCTGAGAGCCACAACTACTGAGCCCCAGAACCCAGAGCCGGTGCTCCCCAAGAGAAGCCACTGCAATGAGAAGCCTCCGCACCGCTTCTAGAGAATATCCCCTGCTCTCTGCAACCTGAGAAAGCCCGTGCGCAGCAACGAATAAACACAACTCAACGCAGCCAAAAATAAATAAATAAATACAGCAATGTGTACATGTCAATGAGTAATAAATATAGCAGTATGTACATGTCAATCTCAGGCAAGAGTTCAAAAAATTAAAAATCTATATATATATATTCTAGACACAAGTCTTTTATCAAATGTATAACTTGCAAGTAATTTTCCCCCAGTCTGAAGGTTGTTGTTTTTCATTCTTTTCACAGTGAATATCTTTTATAGAGGAAAAGTTTTTAACTTGGATGAAGTTCAATTTATCAGATTTTTTCCTTCTAGAGATTGTGTTTTGGGTGTCATTCATGTCCAAGAACTCTGCCTAAACCCAGGTCTTGAAACTCTTTATTTTTCTCCTTCTAACTACTGTATAGATTTGTATTTTACAGTTAGGTCTATGGCGTACTTTGATTAATTTTTGTATATGATTTAAGATATGGGTTGTGGTTTTTTTGGATGTTCAATTGTTCAAACACCATTTATTGAAAAACATCATCCTTTCTCCATTGAAATGTCTTTCCATTTTTGTCAAAATTAATATATGTGAGATTTTATTTCTGGACTTTATTCTATTCTGTTAATTTGTGTCTATTCCTTTCCTAATAATACACTCTCTTGATTATTGTAGCTTTGTAGTAAAACATAAAATAAGATAGTATGATTCCTCCAAATTTATTTCTCTTTTTAAAAAGTACTATGGCTATTCTACTTCCTTGGCTTTCCCATATATTTCCTATATTTATGAAAAAATCCTGCTAGGGGAATTCCCCGGACGCCTAGTGGTTAGGACTGCAGCGGGTACAGGCTAGATCTCTGGCCAAGAAACGAAGATTCCACTTGCTATGTGATACGAACCAAAAAAAAAAAAAAATCCTGCTAGAATTATGATTGGTATTGCANAAAAAATCCTGCTAGGGGAATTCCCCGGACGCCTAGTGGTTAGGACTGCAGCGGGTACAGGCTAGATCTCTGGCCAAGAAACGAAGATTCCACTTGCTATGTGATACGAACCAAAAAAAAAAAAAAATCCTGCTAGAATTATGATTGGTATTGCATTAAAAATTTTTTGAAAAAGATAGTTGATATAGATCAGTTGACATCTTTACTGTCAATTCTCCCAATCCTTGAATGTAGTATGTCTCTCCATTTATTTATCTATTTTAAACCAGTGTTTTGAGGTTTACATCATATAGTTCTTACAAACATTTTGTAAGATGTATATGTAGATACTCCATTTTTTGGAGCTACTGTAAGTGGTAAAGTGTTTTAATTTCAGTATTCAATTGTTTATTGCTCCCAAATGAAAATATGATTGGTGTTTTTCTTTTGGTTTTGTAGCCTGTGATCTTGCTAATCTAGGAAGTTTTTTGTCGACTCCCTTGGGATTTTCTACACATTGTCTGTGAAACAGTTCTATTTTTTCCTTCAAATCTGTATTCATTTTATACTTTTTCTTGCTTTATTTCACTTGTTAAGCGTTCTGGTATGAAGTTGAATTGGTGTGGTGAGAGTGAATATCCTTGTCATGTTTCTGACCTTAGAGGGAACACATTCAGTATTTTATCAGTTAGTATGATGTTAGCTGTAGGTTGAGAAAGAACTCATCTATTTCTAATTTGTGGAGACTTTTTATCTTGGATGGAAGTTGAATTTATCAAATGTTTTTTCTACATCAATTGAGATGATCATGTGGCTTAAAAAAATTTTTTTTAGGCTATGATATGGTAGATACATTTATTTTTTCCTAGTATAAATCATTATATAATTACCTATAAACACTGCTTCCACTGTATCACACAATTTTTTGTATGTTAGTATTTTGTTTTCATTCAATTAAAAATATTTTCTATTTTCATTTTCTTTGAATATATACCCAAAGAGTGGAATTGCTAGATCATAGGGTAGTTTTATTTTCAGTCTTTTGAGGAACCTCCATACTGTTCTCCATAGTGGCTGCACCAATTTACATTACTACTAACAGGGTATAGGGTTCCCTTTTCTCCACATCTTCACCAACNCTGCAATGCAGGAGACCTGGGTTCTATCCCTGGGTTGGGAAGATCCTCTGGAGAAGGGAAAGGCTACCCACTCTAGTATTCTCTCATGGAGAATTCCATGGAGTGTATAGTCCATGGGGTTGCAAAGAGTCAGACATGACTGAGTGACTTTCACTTATTGATGGAGTAACCTGATGGTTTAGAAGCTCTAGAAATAAGATTTTAGCATTTCTTATAAAATGAACATTTCTTAATATCTCAAAAGCTATTAAAATTTCTAACATTAATTTTTAAAATATTAGCACATCAATAGAAAAAAATGGACTAAATACATGACAGGTAGGTACTTCACTAGCTAAGAAATACAAATGGCCATCAAATACACAAAAGATGAACTCCACTAGTGATCAAAGAAAATGGAGATACAAAGTATGCCACTACTGCAGAGATAAGAACTACATATATTTTCATTGAAACTATTCTCAAGTTTTAAAAATAAGTAAGAACTACTCGTTGGAATCTAAAAAGAAGACAAAATAGAAACAGATTCATAGAGACAGTGAAAAAACTGGTGGGCACCACAGGGTAGGGGCTTGAGGGTGAATGAAACAGGTAAAGGGGATTAAGAGGCACAAATGTCCAGCTCTAAAATAATTAAGTCACAGGGATGCAATATAGGTAATATAGTCAATAATATCAAAGTAACTTTATATGGTGACAGATGATAACTAGTCTTATCATGGCAATCATCTCATAAAGTAAATGTCAAATCACTTCATTGGATAGTTGAAACTAATATAATGTTATATGTCAATTACATTTAAATTAAAACAAAAAGAACTCTACTAGTAAACCTTGACAGTCTCTACATGTAGAAATGAACAGAGAAGGAACTTCATTGTCTAGTAATGCTATTCTGGTAGTAGACTAAATCTCCTGCTTAGAACAACTTTAAACAAAAAACAGTGGATGAAATTATCAAAGTACCAACAAGGTAATAAGAAATTACCAGGCCAAAGAAGAGAGACAAGAACCCATGAATGATGCATTTGCTCTTTACACATATGTCAAATTCTGAAAATTTAAATGAATTGTTATGGCCACCCAGGTCAACAGGAAGAGAAATCAAAGCCCTGTCTTCTGTACAATAAGGATTCAATTGTAAATTCTTCGCACACACACACAAAAAATGGACTCCAAAGTATGACACGTACTTAAATCAGCCTTTGCACAGTCCAATAGCCCAGGTCTGCACCATTCGGGAAGCTCAAGAAACCTCTGGTCTTCAACACAGATTAAGGTTATTCCAAATTTGCTGAGCCTTGGTTACCTAGTATACATGCGTGTGTTAGTTGTGTCCAAGTCTTTGCAACCCCATCTGTAGCCCACCAGGCTCCTCTGTCCATGGAGTTCTCCAGGCAAGAATACTGGAGTGGGCTGACATTCCATTCTCCAGGGGATCTTCCCAATCCAGGGATTGAATCCACATTGAAGGCAGTGTCTTTACCACCTGAGCCACCAGGGAAGCCCTGGGTACCTGGTATAAGCAGTGTAAACCTTTTCTGGAGGAAACCGCAGCCCAGGCCTCAAAATATTCCTACAGATAACTTTTCAAGAACAATGAGATAAGGAATACACAGGGCAATTCAAGCAAGCACTAAAAGAAACCTCAAAAAAAGATCCAGTAAGACTCTAGATTTTGGAATGATCAGACTCATTATGTGGCAGCAGCAAAACATTATTATCAAAATCAAAGCAAAGTAGTAAGAGAAAGATAAAATAAGACCAATATTACTCACAGACATGAGAGACAAAAATCCCAAGCAAAATATTAGCAAACAGAATCCAGTAATATATAAAAACACCTACTACAGCAGGAATAAATTAGGTTTTATCCAAGAAATGCAAGATGGGTTTAACATTAGAGATATCTAAGTGTTGAGATCAGAGACACTCAGGCATTTAATGGGTAACTCTTCCTCCAGACGTACTTCCATACATACTATGACTCTATTACAACTGCAAGTCTACAGTTGGTCATTCTTTTTTGACTAACTCCTTTTGGGTGAGCTATGTTCATAAAACATTACTACATTCAATTACGTTATAGCTGAGATTTTAAAGTGGAGACTGGGTCAAATTCAGCCCACAGATGGTTTTTGTTTGGTGCATGGTGTTTTAAAGGAAACTGAAATCAACATTGCCAAATTGAGAAATTCTAGTAAATCCTGGTTTGGGGGCTTCTTTCAAAAACAGAAGATCTGCAATAACAGCCCTGGTTTTCAACTGAAACGATCAGCAATGTCTGAGGAATGGCTGTGCCCCTCAGGTAAGGTGTGAGTTCTCCTGCTCACTAAGACTTCTGCCACTCTGGCCACAGGTCACCTGCCATTAATCTGTTTGTGTTCTTCTTTCTCCTTCTCAAACTTGAGAGAAAAATAAAATATGTACTGTTCTAACTCACAGATCAGCAAAGGAAATTGAACGAAGAGGGGCATATATGTCAAAGAACAGTAGAAGGAAGCACATATTTTTGTGAAAAGTGAAGACTATCACTTTGTGTTCAGTATGTTAAATCTGATCAGCTTCACTCTTTTATATGACCTGCCTGGGTCTGCAGACCCAAGTTTGTGACCTCTGGTTTATGTCATATCCAAATGGCCTAGAAACAGTCTGCCTCATTCTGGGGACTGTCTACTTCAATATTCTGTAATGGTGTTGACCTTACAATTTAACTTGCAGAATGCAATATTATTTCCTTAATTCCCCAGTTCCTGGGGAGCACTTCTCTAGCCCCCAAAATCTGACAGAACTTAAAAGTCACCATTGTTACATATTATTTATCTAGAACCTAAACTGAAAACCAGCTAACACCTCTATTCTTTTTTCTCCTTTTATTTCTTGCCCCCCCCCNCCTGGGGAGCACTTCTCTAGCCCCCAAAATCTGACAGAACTTAAAAGTCACCATTGTTACATATTATTTATCTAGAACCTAAACTGAAAACCAGCTAACACCTCTATTCTTTTTTCTCCTTTTATTTCTTGCCCCCCCCCCCCCAAGAAGCTGTTACTGAATCTGAAAAATGTTGACAGGAGTATTTACACCATGACCACAACATATAATAGTAAGTCGGTATCTTAAGTGGAAGTTGATTCTCATAAACATTTGTTCGAACTACATAAATATTATTACTGCATGTGCAGCAATAACTAGACTTCATTTAGACTGTTTTGTCTAATGGATGGGTAATAGTTACTTATCATCATGTTGTCCCTGCTCTCTTGGGAAGTTATCACCAGTGTCCATTATAATCTCTCAAGATTAAAATCCAGCCCAAGACTACAAGAGCAAGAGTATGTCTCTTCATCCATGTTTTCCCAACAAAGCAGTGAACCTCAGATCGAATGAGCCAGTGAATGGGCAAGCAGAAGGTAAAGCCTATTCTCAATCTTGCTTCTATTAGAGTACTATCATATGGCATTTATAAAATCAGGGCTTCTGTTCTGACGTTTACTGATGCTAATATATAGAAGTCATTTCTTTAAGTATTTATTTGTTTGGCTGCACCAGGTCTGAGTTGCAGTACATGGGATCTTTTTAGTCGTGGAAAGCAAACTCTTAGCTGTGGCATGTGGGGTCTAGTTCCCTGACCAGGGACTGAACCTGGGCCCCCTGCACTGGGAGTGCAGCCTATTAGCCACCAGCCAAGTCCCTCAAATTTTTTTAAATGTTAGTTCTACCCCAAGGCCCCCGAATTGTTTGCATTTATTTAAAGACGCATCCAGAAAGCAGCTGATTTTCATTTTGGGGAATACATTTGGAAAGAAGCTATAAAGATGGTATATACAAACAACTGGGGGTCAGATTGGAGATGCTGCGTCAGAATGCATAGTTTATACAGCTTATACTCATAGGCTTGATTTCTTATGTTTAGACTCAACCATGAGAGCAAGAGAGGGCCAGAAGTGTGTGTCTAAAACAATGAAGCTTTAATAAAGCAGTATTTGTTTTAAGGGTTAGTTGTATAAACGGATGTGAAAGCCATCTGTTTGCCCCATAAGGGCTACTTGAAATGTATAACAAAGGACAAAGTACGTTTCAGCAGAAAACAAAATATAAGTCACGGTCACACAATAGTTAGTAGTGTGGGAAGACTAGAATCCTAGGCTTCTCAAGTCCCAGCACAGTAACTGGCAATATTTTGCACCAGGAAGTTACAATCTGGGAAGAAAATTTTATGCAGAAAGGTCAATGTTTTAACTGTGAAGCTGTGTTTACCAGCTTTAAGCAAGTTAGCAACTATGCTCAGTTCTTAGGATGACAGTAGAGGCTACAGTGACCAAGTGATTCACAGAAGATGTAAAGAAGCGACTTACGTGCACACACCAGTGTTTGTGATTGCAAATGTTCATCCAAATAAAGTTTGCAAAAAAATCTGAAAAACTGTGTCACCAAATGTTCACAGTATTAACAACTATTCCAATTAACAACCTTGTGTGCTCTAAGAGAAAAACTTTCCACAGAAGTGTGCATGGCATTCCAAATATATAAATTAGATATAAATTGTCTCAGTTCAGTTCAGTTCAGTTGCTCAGATGTGTCCGACTGTGATCCCATGAATCACAGCATGCCAGGTCTCCCTGTCTATCACCAAACCCTGGAGTTCAAACTCATGTGCCAGAAGGTGATATTAAGAAAAGTCATGCCGGCCATGTTAGAACAGAAACACTGATTCCTTGTCCATAGGTGTTAAATGTGTTTGTGTGCTCAGTTGTGTCTGACTTTTTGCAACCACATGGACAGGCTCCTCTATCCATGGAATTTCCCAGCTAATACTGGAGAGGGTTGCCATTTTCTTCTCCAAAGGATCTTCCCAACCCAGGGACTGAACCCAGATGTTACATAGGTTATAGGAAATAGTCTCCTTATTTGGAGACAATTTAAAAAATTAAATTTTAAAAAATATAAAAGCTCCCTCCACGTGTCATTAGAAGAAACCAGATTAGGATAACATGGAAATAAATAAACCTAAATTACAACATATTTGAAAACGTGTGATATGAGTAGTAGGAAAATATCAACCAGTGATAACTGTGGAGTTTAAAACTTTGAGTCCTAGTAATGTGTAGGAAAAAGATATAGTAACTCTTTGACCAAGGAAGTGTGTAGTGAACCAGGCAGATTTGGTTGCCATTAAGTATGGCAAAACATGTCATAGGCTACAACAGCCAGTACCTCTAAAAAATTTCCTTTTGGATTACTTCTAATGGGTCAGGAAGATCCTCAGGATAAGAAAATGGCAACCTACTCCAGCACTCTTGCCTGGGAAATCCCATGGACAGAGGAGCCTGGTGGGCTAAAGCCCGGGGGCAGGGGGCAGCCATCACAATAGTTGGATACAGCTTAGCAACACCACCGCAGCTAACCAACCTCCTGGTCTCAATTCTGTTTTCTCAGTGACCTGAGAGAGAATGTATTGATAGGCCATCAGGAATATTTGGCTCTCTTGGCAGTTTTAATTGTAAAGTAAATTAATAAATTGTCTTTCAGGTGTACATTAGCCTCCTGCAAGTTTTATTAAGTTGTCTCAACTATCCAATGTCCTTATCACCTTCATCATAAGCCTAAAGGGCAGAACTTGGACTTTGGTAATCTCACTAGGAGACACAGCCCAACCTGGAGAGTTTGTTAGTCTCTAATCAGAATCATTGTAATAACCAGGCCCCAGAGCTCATGGTTACCACTTATGTGCATTCCTTAATAACCCAGCAAAGGTCATCAGCATCTCCTGCAAAGCTTCTAATAAATCCAGACATAATTTTCTCATGGGAGTACTTCTACTCTGTGCTTTATGATAATGCAACTTCACCTCTTTTGAATTGTGGTACTATAGAAGAGTCCCTTGGACAGTAAGGAAATCAAACCAGTCAATCCTATAGGAAATCAACCCTCAATATTCATTGTAAGGACTGATGCTGAAGCTCCAATACTTTGGCCACCTGATGCGAGAGCTGACTCACTGGAAAAGACCCTGATGCTGGGAAAGACTGAAGCCAGGATGAGGGGGTGACAGAGGATGAGATGGTTGGATGGCATCACTGACTCAATGGACATATGTTTGAGCAAACTCCTGGAAATGCTGAAGGACAGGGAAGTCTGGTGTGCTGAAATCCATGGGGTTGCAAAGAGTTGGACATAATTCAGTGACTGAACAGCAACGTCACCTCTAAGAATGGGAGGTGGGGAGGAAGAAAGAGTAGAAGGGAGAGGAGAAGGAAAAGGTGGCTGGGAGGAAGAGTGGGATAGGAAAAAAAAGGAAGAAGGAAAGAGGGAGATAGAGAAGGAAAGAGAGAAAGAGAGGAAAAAAGAAGACAGAAGAAGGAGGAAGGGAGAGAAGGAAAGAAGTATGACTTGAGTAGTCTCACCTTGAGTTTGAATCCTAGGACTACTCCTTACTGGCTGTGTGAACTTAAGCAAGGAACTCTCAGTGCTTTAGTGTCCTCGTCTGAAAAATGGGTATAACAGGATTTACTTTGAATCCTGTAGGGAGTTAGAGCT
This sequence comes from Neotragus pygmaeus, assembly GCA_006410875.1. Taxonomy (NCBI): domain Eukaryota; kingdom Metazoa; phylum Chordata; class Mammalia; order Artiodactyla; family Bovidae; genus Neotragus; species Neotragus pygmaeus. The sequence goes on along the minus strand of SJYV01049133.1, from coordinate 434,942 downwards.
ACTATGTAAAAATACACAGGATAATGCCTGGCACATTGTGGATGGTTTTGCATTTTATTTCTAATAAATTTTCTAGTCAACTGCACTTTTGTATTTTGCCACAGAAACTGTAAAAATCCTAAAACTTGTTTCTTAAGTGCAACAAATAAAGCCCAACGCCCACTGATTATAAAAACAACATTTCCATAAACATAACAGTAACAGGTGAGGCTGTGCTTGTTAAATTTTTATGCGCATAGGAAACAACTGGGCATCTTGTTAAAATGCGGGTTCTGATTTCCTTGGTCTAGGGCAAGGAGATTCTGCATTCCTTACAAGTTCCCAGGTGATGCCCGATGCTGCTGGTCTGTGAGTAGCTAAGCTATATACAGATGGTTTGCTTCAAAGGAAAAAATAATTAGGCAGAAGAAAGTAAAATCAAAGAATATATTTAAAATGCAAGAGGAATGGTCACTAGAGGGGAGAACTCCATAATCCACTGTATTATTACTGCTCGGAAGGCATTCTAGGTATGCCTTAGATTGCACAATAAATATATCTATTTCAAATATATGTGTTATTTGTTTATGTGGTATATATATATATACATATAGACACATTTGTTTTTGTTCATATTTAACTGTACTTAGGGAGCATCTTATTGAAAAAAATTCTGCCAATACTATGACAATAATTAGCTAATTTACTGATAATTTACTTGTTTAGAATACAAAAGTAATATATTCTGGTAGAAAAAACTCAATTATCTCAGAAACCTATAAATTTAAAATGGAAAAAATTCCCCACTTCACCCTTAAAGTTCTAAGTTCCTAGACTGAAAACTTTGAAGAGTTTGGTATGATACTTTAAAGTATTTTTTCTTATATACCCATCTAAGATTTTTCTTCAGAAAATGAATTCTTATTACATCACTATAATGCAACTTGCTCTGTCTTCAAAAATATATCACAAACATCCTTCCATGTTAATACATAAAAATTCACCTCCTTTTCAGTGACTGCACAGTATTCCAACATACTATAACTCATTTATTCTTCCCTATTGCTATGTGTTTAGGATATCTCCAATTACTTGCAATTACAGGTGGCTCAATGGTAAAGAATCCATCCGCCAATACAGAAAATGCAAGAGACTCAGGTTCAATCTCTGGGTTGGGATGATCCCCTGGAGTAGGAAATGGCAACCCACTCTGGGATTCTTGCCTAAGAAATCCCATGAACAGAGGAACCTGGTGGACTATATTCATGGGGTCACAAGGGTCAGATATAACTGAGCACACACATACACACACACACTCACAAATACGATGATGAATTTTCTTAAACATGAGAATTGCCAAACTGCTTTTCAAAACAGCTTCTACCACTATTTCAGGAGACTCTTATGTCCACACTGGGAAAGAGACATTGGCAATCACTTTACCTGCCTTCGTAATTAGGAAAAAGGCATCCCTTTATTATTTTAACTTCCATTTTCTTAATGGGATTTGCTATCTTTTAAAATATCACTAGCCATTTTAATTTCTTCTGTGAATTGTTTGTTCATATCACTTGCCAATTTTTCTCCTAGGTTACCTTTTTCTTTTTTTTGTAACAGCTCTCTGTACATTAGACATTATACTTCTAATATATATATTACATTTTTATGGTAAGATTTTATTGGCTTGCTGTCTTTTTAGAGTTTTATGGTGTATGTTATTGTATAGAAGTTTTCATAGAATCAAGCATTTCATTTCTGGATTCTTTATGTTTTTTGATATTTTATTTCTTGCTTAGAAGTTTTTCCTGACCCCCAAATAATAAAATATTCTCTCATATTTTTCTAGCAATTTCATTTTAGTTATATTGTCTAAATCATCATTAATCATATCTCAAATTATTTTTTTAAATATATTTGCATGAGGCTTACCACTAGATTTACAGTTTAGTCAGTACTATATTATTACTGTTACAGGAAAGAGTTTAAGGAGTTTATTACGTAAAATATCTGGATAGCCTAAAAAGCACAGGCCAGTGGTCCTAGCCTTTTCTCAATGTAACTTTTATTCAACCTATTATTTTCACCTTGACACCCCAAATCAACTGTCATCAAACATTACTGCAAATTAATATTCTGAATTATCACATTAGTTCTGCTCATATGCAATTCACTTTCACATTGCTGAGTCAGTACTTCAGAAAGACAATTCTCTTCATTCAGGTCTCTGCTTAAATATCGATATTTCCATGGCCATCCTATTAAGCCTCAATTCCCTCCATCCTTTTGTCCTGGTTTCTTTTTATAGTTCTCACTACTACTTGAAAGATGGTATTATACAGGCTTGTCTATTCCTCGTCTTACCATGATACTGGGTCCTTACCTCTTTCGCCAGTATATCTCCAGCATCTAGAACAACTGAGGTACGCTGAATAAATGACCGTAAGAATAAATTACCAAAGATACTAATGTATCTAGAAAGATATGTCAAGATGTTAACATATCAAGTCAAAATCAAAAGTCCTAGGTAAGCTAAGAGTGATTAATCTTTAGTTGGTCAGTCACTGGATTTACTGCCAGTAACCATGCGATAAAGAAAACAACAAATTAAAGATATGTGTTACTGACTGATCTAGGAACTGAATTTACTTTAAAAAATAAGGAACTTCCCTGGTGGTCCAATAGTTAAGACTCTGCCTCCCAGTGCTGATGGTGCTGGTTCGATTTCTGGTGGTAATGGTGGTTTAGTCACTAAGTCATGTCTGACTCTGGCGACCCCATGGACTGCAGCCCACCAGGCTTCTCTGTCCATGGGATTTCCCAGGCAAGAATACTGGAACAGGTTGCCATTTCCTTCTCCCGGGGATCTTCCCGACCCAGGGACTGAACCAGTCTCTTGCATCTCCTGCACTACAGGCAGATTATCACTGAGCTACCAAGAAGGCCCTTGATCCCTGGTGGAGGAACCAAGATCCCAACATGTTTGGCAGGAAAAAAACCAGAACACAAACAGAAGTAACACTGTAACAAATTCAAAACAGGCTTTAAAAAAAAAAGCATTGTTTAAAAAATAAAAATTAAAATTCTCCCTAAATGTTGAGGTATCCAGTTTGCCCATTTTATTTCTAAGTTTTATTCCTTATAAGCCTCCATGGGAGCTTGTTAAATACATTAAAACATATTTAGATAGTGGAATTCCAAACAACCATTGAAAAAAGGTGTGGAATAAGTATAATTACTAATACGAAAAGACGTTTCGGGTGAAAACACATGCAACAACATAGTCTCATTTTCAGAAAAAGAAGAAACCTATTACATGTGTGAGTGTAAACACACAGTCTCTGGAGAAATCTGTGAAGTGAAGTCGCTCAGTCGTGTCTGACTCTTTGTAACCCCATGGACTGTAGCCTACAAGGCTCCTCCGTCCATGGGATTTTCCAGGCAAGTGTACTGGAGTGGGTTGCCATTTCCTTCTCCAGAGGATCTTCCTGTCCCAGGGATCGAACCCAGGTCTCCTGCACTGTAGGAAGACGCTTTACTGTCTGAGCTACCAGGGAAGTCCAGGAGAAATCTGTATCAGAACACTATTAATCTCTGGGTAATGGGGTTAAATTGGATTTTTATACATTTTTCCTTCTCTGTATTTTCTCACTTCTCTAAAATAAACCTATGTTCCACTCATGCAAAAAGGAGTTGTTTATTTTGGTGGAGAATGTAACAGTGTGTGATGAAATGGATTTGCACCCAGCACCCACATCGATCTCCTCATCCATCCTTGGGATGCCTTCCTACTCTGCAGACAGAAGGGCTAAACACAATTTCCCAGATTCTCTTTGCAGAAAACCTAAGATCTGGAGGAGGCAGGTAAGGTGGAAGCCATCTCTGTGGCATGTGCAGCCATGGAGAGGTGGCGGTTTTCTGCTTTCCCATGTATGGTCGCTCGTTGCCTGCAGACGGTGCAGCACGTTCTCTCTCCCAGAACACAGCCACTGTAACCTGTTCTGATGTCAGGAACCCAGTGGAGAACCCCTTGACACTGCAGCAGTAGCAGTTGCCCTGGTTGGCCAGCAATTTTACTACAAGTCATTTCTGGAGACCCAAACTTGAGTTCACGCCTCCATACCTTCTGATGACTTTGTAAGGAACTACGTAGTTTCAAAATTCCCAATATTAATTCCCATTCCTCTTAAACTAGCTAGAGACGTTTATTTCCTGCAAGGAAGTTACCAATGGTTCAAAAAAGTTATCATTAACTTTAAAAATAATGTATGCTACGTAAATCTACTTCAGAATGTGGACAGGGCATGTAAGACCAACACATAAAAACATGTAGGGAAAAGAATCATTTTTGTTGTTGTTCAGGCACTAAGTCGTGTCCAACTCTTTGCGATCCCATGGGCTATAGCATTCCTGGCTTCCCTGTTCTCCACTATCTCCAGGAGTTTGCTCAAACGCATGTCCACTGAATCGGTGATGCTATCCAACCCTCTCATCCTCTGCTGCCCCGTTCTCCTTCGCCTTCAATCTTTCCCAACACTGAAATCTTTTCTAATGAGTCAGCTCTTCTCATCAGGTGGCCAAATTATTGAAGCTTCAGCTTCAGCATCAGTCCTTCTGATCAATATTCATGGTTCTAAAATGTTAATGTAGTCATCTCTGGTGGTAGAATCAAGAATAATTTTAGTTTGCTTATCTTTTTCTTTTAAGGGGAAAGCTTTTAAAAGTCATTTTCCCTCCTCAAACATAAGGAACAGTATCATCTTACAGGAAAAGAGCAATTTTTTAATGCATCTTGAAATGTTTGAGGCAACTAGGATTAGTAACTAAATGGTATTAATCTACATGTAATACCACAAGACACACAGGAGTATTCATCATGATCTAAATAGGGGAGCAAGTCCCCACAGCACGTGATCTCAGAACAAATATTTGTCTATTCCAGTGACACAGTCAAGCTGACTGCTCTCTGCTAGAAAAAGGGCAGCTATCTTGGGAACTAAACATACAAAATGAGACTAGCCAGTACCGCAGCTGTTGGCAAGCTTACTTTGTTTAAAACAGTAGAAGTATATCCCTTACGACTGGCTATATTAAAAGGAATAAAACCGAATGGAAGTGCCTTTATCTACTCAATCACTAAACCAGATTTTAGAAAAGAAAGGGCAAAAGTGAAATGAGCAAATAAGACTTTTTAAAAAAGTCAAAAAAAAAAATTTCCACATAACCAATGTTTATATATTATTGCTGCTAAGTCACTTCAGTCGTGTCCAACTCTTGTGCGACCCCATAGACAACAGCCCACCAGGCTCCTCCGTCCCCGGGACTCTCCAGGCAAGAACACTGGAGTGGGTTGCAGTTGCTCCTGATTCCTCCATTTTCTCCACTAGCTTCATGATTTAGGACACAGAAAAGGATAACATACTTCTTTATTCACTGCCAGAAATTATCATGCAGGGTTACAATGCATTTGCATTCATCAAAGAAGGAGCCGATAAAATAAACCATTCTTAAGGTATGGACAGGCCTATTAAGGAATTTTATTAGAATTAGGTTAATAAGAAAATACCCTTATAGCTATTAATTCAGTGGCTTTATACAGCTTTTTTTTTTTTTTTAAACTGGGGTATAGTTGCTTTACAATGTTAGTTTCTGCTGTGTAGCATCATGAATCAGTTCCAAGTATACCTATATCCCTTCCCTCTTGGACTTCTCACCCCACGTCTCTAGGTCATCACAGAGCACTGAGCTGAGCTCCCTGTGCTATACAGCAGCTTCCCACTAGCTCTCTATTTTACACACGGTAGTGTGGACGTATCACTCACAATCTCCCTATTCATCCCACGCCCCATTCTCCCCCAGTCTGTGTCCACACGTCTGTTCTCTATACCTGGGCCTCTATTCCTGCTCTACAAATAGGTTCATCTACACCATGCAAAGATGTGCACAATAAAGGATAGAAATAGCACAGATATAACAGAAGCAGAAGAAATTAAAAAAAGGTGGCAAGAATACAACAGAAGAACTATACAAAAAAGATATTCATGACCCAGATAACCATGGTGATGTGATCACTCAGACATCCTGGAATGCAGTCAAGTGGGCCTCGGGAAACATCACTACGAACAAAGCTGGTGAAGGTGATGGAATTTCAGTTGAGCTATTTCAAATCCTAAAAGATGATGCTGTGAAAGTGCTGCATTCAACATGCCAGCAAATTTGGAAAACTCGGCAGTGGCCACAGGACTGGAAAAATGTCGGTTTTCATTCCAATCCCAAGGAAAGGCAATACCAAAGAATGTTCAAACCACCACGCAATTGCACTCATCTCACACGCTAGTAATGCTCAAAATCCTCCAAGCCAGGCTTCAACAGTATGTGAACCATGAAATTCCAGATGTTCAAACTAGATTCAGAAAGGCAGAACCAGAGATCAAATTGCCAACATCTGCTGGATCATCAAAAAAGCAAGAAGAGTTCCAGAAAAACATCTACTTCTGCTTTACTGACTATGCCAAAGCCTTTGACTGTGTGAACCACAACAAATTGTGGAAAATTCTTAGAGATGGAAATATCAGGCCACCCTACCTACCTCCTGAAAAATCTGTATGCAGGTCAAGAAGCAACAGTTAAAACTGGACATGGAACAACAGACTGGTTCCAAATTGGGAAAGGAGTACATCAAGGCTGTATATTGTCACCCTGCTTATTTAACTTCCACGAAGAGTACATCATGCGAAATGTTGGGCTGAATGAAGCACAAGCTGGAATCAAGATGCTGGGAGAAATAACCTCAGATATGCAGATGACACCACCCTTATAGAAAGTGAAGAACTAAAGAGCTTCTTGATGAAAGTGAAAGAGAAAAGTGAGAAAGCTGGCTTAAAACTCAACATTCAGAAAACTAAGATCATGGCATCTGGTCCCATTATTTCATGGCAAATAGATGGGGAAGCAACAAAAACAGTGACAGACTTCATCTTCTTGGGCTCCAAAATCACTGTACATATTGACTGTAGCCATGAAATTAAAAGATGCCTGCTCCTTGGAAGAAAAGCTGTGACAAACCTAGAAAGCATATTAAAAAGCAGAGACATTATCAGCAAAGGTCCATCTAGTCAAAGCTATGGTTTTTCCAGTAGTCATGTATGGATGTGAGAATTGGACTATAAAGAAGGCTGAGCGCTGAATCAATGCTTTTGAACTGTGGTATTGGAGAAGACTCTTGAGAGTCCCTTGGACTTCAAGGAAATCCAACCAGTCCATCCTAAAGGAAATCAGTCCTGAATATTCATTGGAAGGACTGATGCTGAAACTGAAACTCCAATATTTTGGCCACCTGATGTGAAGAACTGACTCACTGGAAAAAAAACCCTGATACTGGGAAAGACTGAAGGCAGGAGGAGAAGGGGACAACAGAGGATGAGATGGTTGGATGGCATCACCAACTCTAAGGGCATGAGTTTGAGCAAGCTCTGGAAGTTGGTGATGGATAGCAAAGCCTGGCATGGTGTAGTCCATGGGGTCACAGAGACGGACACAACTGAGAGACAGAAATGTACCATTTTTCTAGATTCCACATAAATGCATTAATATATTTTTTCTGACTTAATTCACTCTCTATGACACTTTTTAAAATGTCATTTGATACTAGTTACTTTTGTTAAAAAACCTTTCAATGACAAGTTTTTAATTTTCATGAACACTAATTTTAGATCTTTTATGGTCACTGCTTTCTGTGACCTAAGATAGTCACCTGTTGTTTTGTTATAAAAAGCTTTGTATTTTAGCTATTCCATGTAGGTCTGGGATTCACCTCAAATTCATTTTTGTGAGGTAGGAGATCATGGTTCATCTTTTCCATGGGAATATTCAGCTCTTCTGGCTCCATTTGTTGAAAAGAGTTTCCTTTTCTGTTGAACTACTTTGCTATCTGTCAAAACTCAAGTGACCTTATAAATACAGATTTGGTGGCTAAGTGGTAAAGAATCTGCCTGCCAATGCAAGAGACTGTGGGTTCAATCTGGGTCAAGAAGATCCTCTGGAGAAGGAAATGGCAACCCACTCCAGTACTCTTGCCTGGAGAACTCCCTGGACAGAGGAGCCAGGCAGGCCAGTCTATGAGGTCGCAAAGAATCAGGGACAACTTAGCAACTAAATGACAACAATACCAGTATCACACTGTCTTTGGTCACTGGATACTACTTACTACAAACACTCCATAATCACTACTGTATCCAAAGCAAAATGTATTTACTCATGAACTACAAATTTTCTTTATGACCTTTAATTGAAATTATGTTTGAAAAATATTTTATTAATTTTACTCCTCAATTTCCCACTAGGTTTTCTCACATTATTTTTAAAATACCACAATATAGTAAGCCTAAAAACAATCCTTAAGCAGTGAGCTTGGCTACTTGTCGGTTTGTCTCTTATTTCAACAATGTTTGGACAGAACAGACCTAGGGATGCCCCCAAACTCCAGCTTTCGACCACCCAGAACCAGCCAACTCTATTTTTTGAACTGAACTCCTTGTTACCGGAATAGTCATGAGCTCCCAGATTCATCCAGTTTCATTGATGGAGAGACCATGGTTCACCACCTGTCAACATGCACCTCCAGATCCCTTACACTTCCCTCTCTGGCCTTCTACTCCCACCGCGACAGTGCAGTTCTGGAGGGTGTGAGCCACTTTTTCCGTGAATTGGCCAAGATGAAGCACCAGGGCCCCAGTGACTAGAGTGCAAAACAATTGGGGCGGCCATATCCTTTTTCATGATATGCAGAAGCCACCCCAAGATGAATGGTGCAAAACCCAGGATGCTGTGAACCAGGCCCTTTTGGGTCTGCTAGTCCTGGGTTCTGCCTGGGTGGACCCCCACCTCTGTGACTTCCTGGAGAGCTGCTTCCTAGACAAGTGGTAAAACACTCAGAAGATAAGCCACCGCGTGGCTAACCTCCCCAGGTTGGACTGGATGAGTATCTCTTCGAGAGGCTCACCCTCGAGCACAGTTAGGAGACTCTGGAGCCCAGTAGCCTTTGAGGAGCTTCAATGGTGTCAGGACTTCTGCCTAAAGCCCCTCTCTGCTGCCACTAGGCAGTTTTTTAACCACCCTGTGGCCGTCTTCCAAGCCTTGAACCAAATGGAAACAATAATTATTAGCTTTTTGCAGCAACAACAAAAAAAATCTTTAAAAATTCATGTCTCAAATTAGAGGATGCATACAGTCTCTCTACTTATATTTAAATTTTCCCATAATAAAATACTAAGAGTCATGGATCAATTTTATAAATGTACCTAGTAAAGAAAAAAGTAGATTATTTCCTTTATAAATAGAAGTTTTATAAAATTTCCTTTAAAGTTTAACTCGAAAAAGAAGATTAAGAGCAAGAATACAGTATCATTTCATAAAATAAAGAACAAAGCAACTCTCCAAAGCAATAGCAAATTCGATTGTGGGCAAACTATAGATGGCTCTTATAAACTACTGGGCTGTACTAATTTTGTTCAAATTGGCAAACAAGGATCTGCCATCGCCACCATCACCTTTTTTATAAAAAAGCAAATAATAGCCAAAATTGATCAATCTTTGATTTTTTTATAAAGATACAGCTTAACAGCTTGAAAAAATGTTGCCAAACTGAGTAACACCCAAAATCTTGAAGATTTCACAATTTGCTCTTAACCTAAAATTTTGCTTTGACGCATAATACACCTTCCTGCAACAATTCTACAATACATAAATAATTCCAAACACTGAAAAATGTTTGCTAAAATAAAATTGGGATGTTTATTACTTTTTCTACTTGTAGCAATGAAAATCACTAGAAATTATACTTTTTGTTCTTTTCAATGATCTGCTTAAAAATAAAGCTTTTTTTAAAATAATTGGTATAGAAGATAAAATCATTTTTAAACCTTCAAAATACTTAAGATACTATAAGATAGAAATATTGATTTTTTTTCATTAATGAAGAGAAGAAAAGAGATTCAGTTTAATCAAGATCTAACATTTATAAATTTTTAGTATTTAACTGAGCTGGAAGATTGAATGAAAGATTAATTATAACAATTACAGATAGAGAATAGCATTTGTCCATTTTCTGGGTTCACTATGGCAGTTATCTATCCAAAGAACCAACAGGAGTGCTCAGATCCAATGTCAAATAATGGAATTTGGGCAAGTGCTCTGAACACCGCTTTTATTTAGTATGCACCACATGCATATGATGCAGGTAGGGAGAGTTTATGAATCCATGCATTAAAGACAAGACAGACTGGTACTATTGCCAAACGTGCACTGAGTCAGTGAGAAAGTTGCTCAAGGTTCTTTATACTTAATGGTTTCCATGAAGACAAGTGCAGAAGCAGAAATGTATGCACATCCCAAAGCATCTTCTTCATTTGGTTTCCTGTGCTTTCTTTGCATTCTGCTTTTCTTTTGCCTAGAAATTAAAGATAGCATACAATAACATCTTAAAAGTATGTTTCAGTTCATATTAAAATGTGTCTAAGAGGACACTCTTAAGCTAAAGGCTTGAGATACATTGTTTATAAGATGTCTAAAGTATTATCTTTTATAACTTGAGACTCACAACAGACTCCTCCTGGACAATTAGTGATTCTTTGTCCTCAATAAAAAAGAATCATATTTGGTTTGCAGTTATTGCTTACCTGAAGTTGAAAATGTATTATTATAGTGGCAATAATTTTAAGATAAAAAATTACTCATTCCATAAAGTCATATTCATTCATAACTATTTCACAACAATATATTTACGTATGTGTCCATTCCTCACACAAACTGAGTATAAGAAAAATCCTATATTGATTTCTGCATATTTGAATAAATGAGTTTACCATAATAGTTTAAATGAGTTTAAGTTAACTAAAGGATCACATACTTGGAATGCTGATAAACCTCACTAATATGACTCAAAAAACATTTTCAAGAGTTGTTCACTTGAAGCTCATAACAAGTATAAAGCTTGAACACAGTAATTCTATTTCACTTTTTAGCAGATGAGGAGGCCAGAGCTAACAAGTGTTATCAAACTAATAACCTGGGAACCATGTCAAAATGCAGACTGACTCAGTAAAATACCAAAGGATCTAAATTTCTAACAAACTCTCAGGTGATACGAATTCTGCTGGCCCTCAGGTGACACTTTGAGAAGCAAGATTTTACAAGACTAGAATATAATGCTCTTTCCACTATGGCACTTGAATCAGAAAGGAACAAGTAAATTAAACCCTTGTTGCTGCTGTGTCGCTTCAGTTGTGTCCGACTGTGCGACCCCATAGACGGCAGCCCACCAGGCTCCCCCATCCCTGGGATTCTCCAGGCAAGAGTACTGGAGTGGGGTGCCACTGTCTTCTCCAATGCATGAAAGTGAAAAGTGAAAGTGAAGTCACTCAGTCCTGTCCGACTCTTAGCAGCCCCATGGACTGCAGCCTGCCAGGCTCCTCCATCCATGGGATCTTCCAGGCAAGAGTACTGGAGTAGGGTGCCATTGCCTTCTCCAATTAAACCCTTGATATTATACAATTAAGGAAAAAACCTTCCTTGATTAGAACTATAATCATTTTTTATACTGTATTAGGTCATAAAATTATTATACAACTGTATGATAAAACTGAGTGCTATGCCTTACAATATATGAAGAGTAAATATGTTGTATGTACCACATAGGTTTTTAAATTATATATGTAAACATTTTTATTAAAAAGAATAATTTGTAATTTGATGCATATGTTTCTCAAAGAAGTTTTCTGTTTCTAAATAATAAAAACAACTCCATTTTTGATGTAACTGGGAAATAAAAATGTGTACTTCTTTTCTTAATGATGTCTGAATACACAGGTACCTTACTAGGATTAATAAGAATGAATTAACTGGTTAATAACAAACTTACAACATAATTAAATAAGAAAAGACATGTAGAGTATCCATTCATGTATTAAAACATATAATTCAGATAAAACTAAAGGTAAGTTAAACAAAATAAGTTAAAAATAATTATATACCTTGACCAATAAGATCTCATTTAACCCCCAAGAATGTGAACTGTGATTCCCAAACTATACATGAGGAAAAGATTCTATAGTAAAATAAATAACTTGCCTAAAAGCAACAGCTAATAATAAGTAACATTTCTGAGATTTAAACCAAAAGTTTGTATTCTGGCCTTTATTGAAAAATAAAAAATACTGAATTTCAAAACAGCATTGAAAAAATGTTCACAGTTCAGAAATATGTTCCTTCTATTTAGTGCACAATTGAGATATTAAAAATTGCTGACTCAAGTCAGATAATTCTGTAATCACAGGTATTAACAGAGATATTGTAAACAACTTAACTATGTTCTACCTTGTTTCTATTAAGGGCTAGAAAAAGTAAATTCTGTATATCAGTTATTTATTACCAATTGAATTATAATGTCTTTGTAAAATTTGGACAAAATGCCATACTGTGAGGTTGCTCTGAATCCCCCACAGTAACAAAATCTATGATTTTAAATTATGGTAGGTATTGGTGGTTGCTAAAAACCTGAGATAGAAAAATGATTCAGAAACATATAAAAGTTGAGATAAAATTTTTAAAGTATTATAAGTATATCTGAATAAGTAAAAGTTTCTCAAGTGAAATGTTAATCTGCTGATTTTATTTCATAGTTTAAGGAACAGATTTGATGTATGGCACAAGAAACTTTATAACTATACATTTTTATATTACCTCCTGAGCAGTTTTTATTTAACATACACTCAATGAACTCATCAGATAAAAACAGAAGCTTCATAGAACAAGAACACTTATAAGGCAAGATCTTAACCTAATTCATTAAAGGCATAGGCCCTTGGGAGAATCAAAGTCTACACTCTTTATTATTTTGTAAATTGAACAGATTTTCACAGCTTAAATATCTCCAAGCCATCACAGGCAGTAAGTAAATGCTGCTGTTCTCAGAAATCTGATCCTGGACAGCTTTATCTCTTAGAAACACCGCCAAGAGTAGCCACACCTTCCTGTTCGGTTCCTTCCACCCCTTCCACACTTCGCCCCTAATTTTTCTTTCACTTGGTGTTGCAGGGAAGAAGGGTGGGTTTCAATGTAATAATCCATTTCTGAACTCTACATGTAATTTTTTCTTAGAAGTGTTACTTATTAATTTTCACTACTGAAATCTTTATATTGGATATAACTATAAAATTTAATCTTGATCTGTTAATTTTTAACATTTGCAGTTATCAGCAGAAACTGATACTTCAATACAGTATGATTTTTCAAAATAAGATGAACAAAAATATATTTGTACTAAAGAAGCTGATTCACTGGTAGAAATTAAGCATCTAACAACAGATTTAAAAATTTGAGGCTGTGAAATTTTAAATAGCATAAAGTTAATATTTAGGAGCTACACTGTGCTTCCCCCAGAATCTCTAGCATGACTTTATTCTGGCACTTATCAGAATACTACTGTATAGCACAGTACTATAATTATGTATTCCTACCCTCTTCCCAACTAGGCTGCTTAAGACAGAGATGTGTCTTAATTATGTGTACATCTGTTGACTTTAACAGACTGCCTCAAATATAGTTTCAGTTAGATAAATGTTGGATAATCAAAATATCTCAAAAATTTTAATCAAATAATTAATCTGAATTCCCTTCAGAATCTATGCACATAACAGATGGCACATGTATACAAGAAATAAATGTATCTCAATATTGCCCGTGCAGTATTATTAGTCAAAGAACAAGAAAGTCAGTAACTACTCTTTCAGTAAAACAAATACAAATGAAGAACAGACTGGGTTGGTATTCCAACACTAGGCATTCATATACTGCCACCCTGTGTCCAAAATAATGTGAACTAAGGAATTATGGTTCTAATGCAAAAGCTGAAAAGCTGTTTTAACTGTACTTTAAAAAAATTACGGAAATATACTGTCATTAAAGTCAAATAAAAATGGTCCTATTCTTAAGCTGCACAAAAAAGTTTACTCACGGACCAATTTTAAAGCAAAATACATACATTTAAAATTTCTCTAAAGTATTTTTCTGGTCCCTGATAATATTTATCTATATTTAATATCTGATATATCATACAATTTGCCACAGCAGTCTATATTCTAGTATTTTCGATAGAGAAATATTTCACAATGTTTCATATAAAGAATATTAATATCTAGATACTCAGTTAATCAGGCAATCTTGAGGATTACAGGACCCTAATTGTTCCTAAGCCTTTAAAAATTAGTTTCGCATCTTGGACTTTTATGATGTTTACTACCTTGAGATACATGAATAGAAAAAATCTATATGGGTAAAGAGAAGATTTAGCAGTGTTCCTCCAACAATTTTACTTTTAATGCTAAAAGCTGAAGCATATGTTCAGGTGCTTCAGAATTCCTTGGTAATTCGAGCTTTCCTGGTAGCTCAGCTGGTAAAGAATCAGCCTGCCAATGCAGGAGACCATGGTTCAATTCCTGGGTCAGGAAGTTCCCCTGGAAAAGGGATCAGCTACCCACTGTGGTATCCTTGGGCTTCCCTGGTGGCTCATACAGTAAAGAATCCACCTGCAATACACGAGACCAGGCTTTGATCTCTGGGTTGGGAAGATACCCTGGAGGAGGGTATGGCAACCCACTCCAATATTCTTGCCTAGAGAATCCCCATGGATGGAGTCTGGCAGGCTGCAGTCCATGGGATCGCAAAGAATTGGACACACCTGAGCAACTAAGCACAGTACATAGCATGTTCAGGATCTATATAATAAAGTATACACAAAAGCCTGAACACACATCTCGAATTATTCAGATTTCATGATGGCACCAAACAGTTGGGTTGAAATGTATCTGTGCTTCATGAACTTTAAAGTTAATAAGAAAAAACATATACAATGTATTCTGTCTTTAAGTTAACGGTCCAAAATTGTACTTCCCTAGTAGTGTCTTCTCAAAATGTGGTAAGCAGACCAGCTTCATTAGACTCCCCGGGGAGAATTTATTACAGATTGCCTCCCTGAACCAGACTGTCTTGGGAGGGGCCAGGTACCAAGTGTTGTAAAGAGATCTACGCTGTGTCACAGAAACCAATACAGCATTGTAAAGCAATCATCCTCCAATCAAAAATAAATAAATAAATAAAAGGGTATCCAGTGGTCACTTTCAGAAACACTGTATAAACTTAAAAAACAACTATACTTCATTTATTCAAAATTTTTTTTAAAGTGCCTGTAGTAGTTTTCCCTTAGTGCAAAGGCTAATAAGTTGGGAATAAGGAAACCTATTTCTCAGGCTAGGTTATGCTTTTTCCCCCTTTCAATGCTCATTTTAGTTCTAAATTCTATGATAATTCAAATTTTTGCTAAATTAAATGAGAAACATCTATTACTTCAATAATTAAAATTAATAATTTGTTTTCAGCTACAGAAAGAAAGATGTTTTAAATTTCATTCTAATATAGCACAATCTGAATTCGTAACATTAAGGATTCCGGAAAGCTAAAGCAACGAAGTAATTTCTTATTTTTATTTTGCAATATGACACTGACCCAGCATTTCTCAAGCTGAAAAACAAGTAAAAGCAAAGCTTCAACAAATGTTATCTCTACTCAAGTCAAGTAACATTTTTTGGAGACTCTAAGCACTCACCAGTAAAAGACTTACCTTTTCTACTAGTGGTATTAACTGCTGGTGTTCTGCTAAAGTCTTTAACAATTCCATAATGAATGGCAGATAATTGTGCTTCCTTCTGATATTTTCAATCTGAAAATAAAATACATACCAAACCACACTATTTTCACTAAGCTTCTGATATTTTAATTTTTGGATCCAGCTCAAAATAGAAATGAAAGAAAATCCTCCATTATCATAAAAAAAGCATTAGAAATAATGAGATTTCCATGCCACTGAGAATAAAGATTAATTACAGTAAAATATGTGGAGAGAGTTCTCTGGGGTACAGCATCCTACTCTTGGCTTAGCAAACAACAGAGGCTTTTAAAAGTCTAATCTGAGATAATCTATGAAAACATAACTCATGAAAGCAAACTAAGAAGGCCTACAAGATAAATTAACACTCCTGCTACTACACCTATACAAACAATAAGGCCACACTTAATAAGACCAGTTTTATTGTGTGATTAAGAACAATCTTTGATTATTTTTTACCAAAAACGGAATAGCTGTAGGGAAAAATCTGTGCTCCGGTGGAAAACTATGCATTGTCTACACTCTTCCAAGTTACATGACTGCAGCCTGTCACTGTCTGTTAGAGGTTTAATTTACTCCCCTTTCCATAGGGGAAAAAAAAAAAAGTTTCCATCTTTTGCAAATTCATTTCAGCATTCCTACAGTTCGCATAAATTTGAGCTTCTTTGACTTCTCCTTTGAACTACTTGTGACATCTTACAGGTTTGCTCAATTAAAGAAGTAAATAAAATTTTAGCATGCTCATTTTATATCCGGTCTGAGAATTCTTTTTGGCTAAATTCTTTAGCCCAATTTTTGAACAAAGCATTCTCAAACAAAGCAAACATTCTAAAACTCAGTGTTATACTTAAGGCTAATATGAAAAATTAGTTAACTATGTAACAACACTACACCAGAATACATAAATAGTAGACAGTTTTTTAATACTACATAAAAGAGAAGGTAGGAGAAGGGGACGACAGAGGATGAGATGGCTAGATGGCATCACCGACTCGATGGACGTGAGTCTGAGTGAACTCCAGGAGTTGGTGATGGACAGGGAGGCCTGGCGTGCTGTGATTCATGGGGTTGCAAAGAGTCAGGCACAATTGAGCGACTGAACTGAACTGAACTGAAAAGAGAAGATAACATTCAAGCTTTCATCCCTTACTCTCCTGTCTCCATGAATTTGGCCCTTCTTTTTCCTGTCTGGAACACTCTGGAGCCAGCTCCTACCACCTCTACCTAAAGAAATCCTACTTGCCCACGGTCCACGTATTTTAACAATCACATTGTTGGCTGTTAAGTACGTTACAAAGCAGCATTCTCAGACTATGGTAAACAACAGAAAGAACAATCCCTGCCCTCAACTGAGCTTCAGATGAGAAACTGCTTTTTCTACTGTGACAAACATGACAGATCACCTATGCACTGTTTGCAAGATCCTACAAAACTAAAAGTTTCCTTCACTCTTCTCCATCTCTGAAAGAAGTTTATCAGACCACAAACGAAGAAAAATGACATAACTGAAGATAGGCTTGCTTAGTATTTGACCCTGAGTTATATAATGGTTGACATAATTTAAAAATTTTAAAACCCTAAAAAATTGGAAATAAAATGTAAAAAAATGAACCCAGGTATGTACTAAACTGGTAACAGAATGAGACCAAGAGAAAATTTTTTCAAGTCAATTTTAAAATATGCTAGTTTGATTGCACATTCAAAATGAAATATATCCTAAGGAAAAAAACTACGAGAACACTTCTCAGTTGTTAACATTACTGGCATTGCTATTCTAAACCTTTTCAGACATATATACATATACAGATAATACAAAGCAAGTAAGTAATTATGTTAATGCTGATAGAAACCAAGATTTTCAACTGAAAAGACAACAAATGCTTAACTTCAAATAAAAACCTTTTAATCCTTAGCTTGAGTATTAACATGAATTCAAATTGTATTTTCTCTTCAAAGATAAAACAAGAAACAAGTAAAAACGTATTTCTTAGCTCTGAAAAGTCCTGGAAATAATNCAACAAATGCTTAACTTCAAATAAAAGCCTTTTAATCCTTAGCTTGAGTATTAACATGAATTCAAATTGTATTTTCTCTTCAAAGATAAAACAAGAAACAAGTAAAAACGTATTTCTTAGCTCTGAAAAGTCCTGGAAATAATGAAGAATCAGTATCGCTAAACACCCTGAGCAACCAATGGTTGCTAATGGTTTCTAAATACCATTTCTCACCAAAAGCAATCAGGACTTCTTGAAAAAATGGCCAATTTCAAGTCTGAAGCAGGAAATGTACAATATAGAGTCTAAAACATCTTGTCACGCTAGGAAGCAAGGAAGCTATAAGACATGAAGATAGTCACATCCAAAGAACTTGGGAGACAGTCTGATGTGGCTCCTAATGGTCAAAGACGGGGTAATTTGAGCATTAAAAATAACTGCAGTGAACATTAGCAAAAGATGTGTTAAATACCTGTTCATAATAATACTTGAAAAAAAATAAAAAGGAAAGAAACCTTACTAGTTACCTCTGTATGATGCCAGGCAGATCAACACATTCTGAAAACATGTAAGTGATGTGGAGAAGAGCAATCAAGCAGCAACATACCTTCACATCAAAATACACTACTCTGTGTTACAACATTAAAGAATAAAAGAGAAACACCTACCTTGTATCTTTTTAATTTCTGTACTTCCTCTTCAATAAGCATCTGATTTTTGGCAACCTCTGACTGAATAGCACTTAACATATTACTGCCCTGATCTGTATCCATGGGTTCCTCCTTGGGGAAAAGAAAAAGAATAGCACACCCTAATAACTGAGGCTTAAGTCTAAAACATTTTTAGATGATAAACAAAGTACAGTCATTTTGCAATTTTTTAAGAGTTGTAATTTTATTTTTTAATATAAATTTATTTTAATTGGAGGTTAATTACTTTACAATATTGTATTGGCTTTGCCATACATCAACATGAATCCTCCACAGGTATACACGTGTTCACCATCCTGTACCCCTCTCCCACCTCCCTCTCTGTACCATCCCTTTGGATCATCTCAGTCTAGCCCCAAGCATCATGTATCATGCACTGAACCTATACTGACAATTCGTTTCATATATGATATTATACANGATGCTTGGTTTCAGTGTAGGTATGGAGCTCCTGTCAATTAATGTTCCCAAGAGTCAGGAATTCTCTGGTGTTCTCAGGGTTTGGACTTAAGCCTCCTGCTTCTGGTTTTCAGTCTTATTTTTACAGTAGTCTCAAGACTTCTCCTTCTATACAGCACTGTTGATAAAATATCTCCTTTCAAAGACAATGGGCTGCCTTTCTCGGTGTCTGACATCCTCTGCCCACATTTAGAAGTTGTTTTGTGGAATTTACTCAGCATTTAAATTTTCTTTTGATGAATCTGTGAGAAAGTGGTCTCCCCGTCCTATTCCTCTGCTATCTTAGGACTTCCCTCCCCCATTTCACAATTTTGATCTTAATATTGGTGATGGAATATCAGCTTAATGACTGTAATATTAAAGGATGAAAGAAATACTCGTTTAGGGCTTATAAATAAGTATAAGGAAGAAGTAGTATTTCCCCAAATTTCTATGTTCTGCAGTATGTATGAATTTTTAACTAAAAACCATCCATTGTATAATGTACTGAATGGTTAGGAACTTCTGTTAGCTATAAAATAAATGTGCTTAAACATACTTAGGAAAATGTGAACAGAAGTCTTTGTCTATTACTAATTCTCTTTGCCAATCATATTTCCTAGAAAGATAATCATCATAGGAATAATAAAGATTACATATGACTCTAATATGCCCAGTTAATTCTGTAACAAATATATTCNCTTAAACATACTTAGGAAAATGTGAACAGAAGTCTTTGTCTATTACTAATTCTCTTTGCCAATCATATTTCCTAGAAAGATAATCATCATAGGAATAATAAAGATTACATATGACTCTAATATGCCCAGTTAATTCTGTAACAAATATATTCTAATTTGCTTAATTATATACTAAAATTACAGTAAATAGTTAATTGTGAACACTTATTTTGTACATACTATTTGTCCATCACTTTTTTGAAGTGGTTTGTGTATGTATATGTATATATATCAGTTATTCTCCACAACAACATTTAAGGTAAAGACTATTATTTTCACTTTACATAAAGAAACTGAGGCACAAAGAAATACATTCAGAATCATACTTTCACTAAGTGGCAAAGGCAGGAGCTGAATCTAGGAAGCCTGACTCCAGGGTGCATTATCTTAACCACCACTCAGGATACTTGATTAAATCTATATTTTAGAAAAAGAAAGGAAGGAAAGAAGAAAATAGTTTCCCTGAGAGAATAACTAGAACTTTGTACATAAAACACGTGGCTACAAACCTCAGCAAGTTGTCTTTGTAACTCTGCTATCTTCTGTTCATATATCATTTTTCTGTCAGACACAATAGCCATTAAGTTAAATCGAATTTCACCTTCACTGTACCTAAGAAAAAATGACAGTTTATAATGTAATAAAGAAACGTAACAGTTATAATTAAGATAATCTATTTTGATTACTCCCTTATTTTCTGGGGTAAACACAAATCTACCAATCAGCTAACCATAAAAACTGACATTTTAAGAAAGCTTTCGTAAAGAGGAGACATTACAACCAATATTACAAAATTATGATTATAAGAGAATACTATGAAAAATGATATGCCAACAAATGGATAAATTCCTAGAAACAACCTTCTAAGACTGAATCAGGAATAGAAAATCTGAATTGACTGATTACTAGTTATATAATTGAATGAGTAGGGTTTCCCTGGTGGCTCAGTGGTAAAGAATATGCCTGCCAACGCAGGAGACATGGGTTTGATACCTGGGTTGGGAAATCCCCTGGAGAAGGAAATAGCAACCTACTCTAATTTTCTTGCCTGAAAAATCCCATTGACAGAAGATCCTGGCAGGCTACATGGGATTGCAACAGAGTCAGACATGACTTAAAGACTAAACAACAAACAATAACAATAGTTGAATCAGTAAAAAAAAAAAAAAAAAAAATCCCAACAAACAAAATCCAAGACCAGGTCACAGGGGAATTTTACCCAACATTTAAAGAACAGCTAATATTAATACTTATATTTCTCAAACTATTCTAAAAAAATTAAGAGAAGGGAATACTTCCAAACTCATTCTGGGTACGGCATTACCCTGATACAAAAATCAGAGACACTTCAGATAAAGAAAATTACAAGCCAATATCCCTGGTGAACACACATGCAAAAACTCTCAATAAAATATTAGTAAACTGAATTCAACAATACATTAAAAAGATCATACATCATGATCAAGTGGGACTTATTCTAGGGATGTAAAGATGGTTCAACATACACAAATCAATCAGTGTGATAACTGCATCAACAAAACAAAGGGGAGAAATCACATGATCATCTCAATAGAGGCAGAAAAACTATTTGACAAAATTCAATATCCACTCATGATTAAGAACTCTTTAACAAACTTTGTATAGATGGAACATATCTCAACACAGTAAGGGCCAAGCTTACTGCTAACATATTAAATGGTGAAAAGCTAAAAAGCTTTTCCTCTAAGATCAGGAACAAGACACGGATGCCTACTCTCACCACTTTTATTCAACACAGTATTAGAAGTCTTAGCCACAGCAACCACACAATAAAAAGAAATAAAAAGCATCCAAACTGGAAAGAAAGAAGCAAAACTCACTATTTGCCGATGACATGAAACTAAATACAAAACGCCCTAAAAACTCTATAAGAAAACTATTAGAGCTATTAGTAGTTTTAATAGCTAATAAAAACTATTGCATTTCTATACACTAATAATGAACTATCAGAAAGACAAACCAAGAAAACAATTCCATGTTTTCATGTTTTATTCTTCAAAAAGAATAAAATACCTAGGAATAAAGTTAACAAATATAGTTAACCATAAAGTTAACAAATTTAGTTTTCAGGGTGAAAACACACTGAATAACTGAATTTATCAGCAGAAACCATGGAGACCAGAAGGGAGTGGCATAATATTTCTCAAATGCTGAAAGAAAAGACTATGAACCAGAGATAAAGTAAACTTCAGAGCAAAGAAAATTACTAGAGCGGGACAGCATTGCGTAATGGTAAAAATGTCAATCCACCAAAATGAAATAGTTATCATAAGTGTTCATGCACCAAACAACAGACCTGTAAAAATATATAAAGCTTTAAAAACTGATAAAACCAAAATCAGAAACAGGCAAATTCAAAACTGTCTCTATTTGCAAATGACCTGATTATCTATGTAGGAAATGCCAAGGAATTCACAAAAAGCTTCTAAAGCTGGTGGGTGAGTTCAGCAAGGTTGAAGGATACAAGACAAACAAAGAAAAAAAATTAAAACTTTATTGCTATACACTAACAATGATCACATGGAAATTAAAAATTAAACTATAGTATCATTTGTTATCAGTCAAAAGAACATGATCTACTTGGGGTATAAATCTGAAAAAATATGTATGGAATTGGTATGCTAAAAACCACAAAATGCTGATGAAAGAAATTAAAGAAGATCCAAGTAAATGGAAGGTCATATCATGCTCATGGATTGGAAGAATCAGCTGAGTTAAAAAAAATACCAATTCTCCTAAAATTGATGTTTGTCACATTTCCTATCAACAGCCCAACAAGAACTTTTGTAGATACAAAATTACACTATAATTTACATGGAGGGCAAAATAACTATAACAGCTAAAACAACTTTAAAGAAAAAGAAAAATGTTCAAGGCATCAGTCTATTCCATTTCAAGATTTATAATAAAGCTACAGCGATCAAGACTGTGAGATACTTGTAGAGAGGAGAAAAACAGATCAGTGGAACAGAAGAGTGAACCCAGGAATAGACCCACACAAATGTGCCCAAATGGAATTTTTTTTTTTTACAAGGGTGCAGGAGCAGTTCAGTAAAGGATAGCCTTTTTTTAACAAATGGTGCTAAATCAATTGACAATATGAAGCAAAAAAAAGAAACTTGACCTAACGTCACATCACACAAAAATTAACTCAAAACACATCACAGGCTTGTATGTAAAATATTATCCTAGAAACCCTTAAGGAGAAAAAGGGGAAAATCTTTGGGACCTAGGCCTAGACAGATTTCTCAGCTAGGACAACAAAAATACAAATTCATAGTGGGAAAAATTGACAAACTGGACTTGGCGGAATGGAGAGCTTTTGCTCTGTGAAAGACCACAGTGGAAGGATGAATCAATGGGACCCGAAGAGTCTGTTTTCAGTCAAGTGTCTGAGGAAGGACTGGTGGTATCAAGAGTATATGAAGAACCTCAAGGCTCAACAGTCAGAAAACAAACCATTCAATTACAAAATAAAAGGCATGACCTTCAACATTAGTCATCAGGGAAACGCAGATTAAAACCACAATGAAATATCACTATCCACCTATTAAAATGGCTAAGATAAAAAATTTTGACAAAACCAAATCCAAACTAGCTTGTGGAGAAACTGGATCACTTATACTATACCACAGGTGGAAATGTAAAATAAAATAGTACACCCACTCTGGAAGAGTTTGGCAATTTCTTTAAAAAAAATTAAACATGCATTTACCATACAGCTAGGAATTATCTCAGAGAAACAAAAATTTATGTTCACATAAAAATATGTACACAAATGTTTACTGCAGCTTTATTCATAACAGCAAAAACTGGAAAATAATCCAGATGTCCTTTAACAGGTGAATGGGCAAAAAAAAAAAAAATAGACTATCCATACCATGGACTACTACTCATCTATAGAAAAGAAGGTACTATTGATAATACTAAATATCCTGGATGAATCTCCAAAGAATTACATTGGGTGAAAAAAGAAATTCAAAAAGGTCACATATTTAATGATTTCATTTATGTAACACTCCTAAAATGACAAAAATTATAGAACTAGAAATTAAGGATGGGGGGTGGCAGAGCAGGGATGCAGTGGCTATAGCTATAAAAGGGCATCATGAAGAACCACTGTAGTGATGGAATTATCCTGCATCTTGACTATATCAGCGTCAGTATCTGGCTGTGACACTGTACCACAGTTTTACAAGATGTTCCTCCCGAAGGGTAGAGGGTACACAGGATCTCTCTGAATTATTTGTATAACTTAACGTGAATCTATAATTACTGCAACAAAAAAATTAATTTCATAAAAAAGACAGACAGTCCTGAAGCAATAAACTTCACAAAATAACTGCATCAAGTATCTACCTGAACAGAGATGTGCATGTTTAGCTCCTATAAAGACAAGATAACTTATTATTATGTAGAATTTAGAGATTTTTCTGTATGATTTCCTGAACATATTAATCCAATCCAAAGAAAAAGTTCAGTAAGTATTGCTAAAACAACAATAAAAAAAAGGCTTAAAGANTAGATGTGTATAAGAGACAGAGATAACTTATTATTATGTAGCATTTAGAGATTTTTCTGTATGATTTCCTGAACATATTAATCCAATCCAAAGAAAAAGTTCAGTAAATATTGCTAAAACAACAATAAAAAAAAGGCTTAAAGAAATGTTTAAAAATGAGGAATTCATTATGCCAAAGAGATAAGATGAGCATTTACTTTTGTATCCTTTTTTCTATGACTGGCCTCACTGCGCTGATCCAGTCATCCTGATTGCATGCACCTAAGAAGAAATGCAAAAGCATTTATATCAGATTTGACATCAATATTATTTCAAAAGTTTATTCAAAGTATCTTTTTATTAATATTTTGGCAAATTCATTATAGTAAAAAACTTTTTAGCATAACTATGTTAAACCTCAACCCTTACTTTCTCAGGAATGATTAGAGGGAAATGATAAGTTATCATAATTTGCATTGTCACATTGTGTCACTTAGCGGTGCTAGACAAATGTTTGAGAATGCAATGAATTAGGGAATTATTTCATTAAAACTCTTGTCTCTGTGAGATAAGGATGACTGCCTTTCATTTTACAGATGGTGAAACTGAGGGCTAAGAANAGTTATCATAATTTGCATTGTCACATTGTGTCACTTAGCGGTGCTAGACAAATGTTTGAGAATGCAATGAATTAGGGAATTATTTCATTAAAACTCTTGTCTCTGTGAGATAAGGATGACTGCCTTTCATTTTACAGATGGTGAAACTGAGGGCTAAGAAAAGCCCGCTCACGTTAGTGACAAAAGAAGGATTCAATCCTTATCTGACTCCCCACCATCACAACTATAGGAAAAAAAAACAAAACTAAAATCCACACACAATGCAAAACTGATTTTACCCAGTTGTTTTAATACTCCCTTTTTATCTATATTTTAGCATAGCCACCAGCTGTGCAGCAAAACTGGCCGTTCTGTTTTATAGTTTACGTCCTTTATAGCTGATGGATCCAATGAATAGAGAATGGCTGACCAGACAGATGCCAAGAGAAAAAATGCAAAGATCAGATCAACCCCCAACCAGAGAAAATCAACTTCTACATAATTAAAAGAACACTCTATTAATTTTCTTTAAGAAACATAGAAAAATAAATATTTTTTAACATGTAAATCTGCATTAGATGAACTATTGGTTCCAGGCATGAGTGTGGGCAGTAAGAACAGAATAAGCCAAATAAAATTGCAAAGTTTTTTTTTTTAATCTGGAAGTATAAAGTTTTGCGAACAGCAAATAACATTAGATTTCATAAAAACAGGTTTCACTGAACTTAAACCGAACTTTAAAAAGAGAAAAAGAAAACTTAATGAGGTAAAATATGGAGTTAAACTTGTGGGTCTGTTAGTTCATTACTAGATCAGAACCACCTCAGCCTCACTCAATAACCATTTATCACGAGCTCATTGCTGGAGTTGGGGTGGGATCAGGACAAATCCACCCTTTGGCACAAAGGACAGCATGGTACTGCACTATTTAAATAGAAGCTTTGAAGAAAAACATTTCAACATAGACTGTTGAATACTGAATTACAGAGATTCTGAAACATCTAAATCCAAGGGAAAATATTTTAACACAGATGACAGGGATGGGATCGTACTTCTTACCAATGACAAGTTAAGTTCACTGAAAGAAGTAGTTTTTAAAAGTTAACTGAAAAATCAAAAATAAATTATGTAATCTAGGGACTAAAAATACTTTTCTCATAGGAAAAAATTAAAGGTCCCAGTGAAATTACAGTAGTCAACATGTCCTCACTGCCTGTTACTTAGTTTCATAAAGGACTGAAGAGCTTAAGGACATCACCTCCCATTTCAAAACCTACACAGCACTGGGACTGAAACAAAGGTGAACATCCAATCCCTTTTTCTTCATCAAAATAGAAATGCCAGGAATAGGAACTGCATTACCTAAGTCAATTGGTCCTTCTCTTAATCCATCTAGTTCATATAGTCTCCCATTAACAGGAACATAACTGACAAAGTGAAAAGCATCTTCTTCTTTTGCTGCTGTCTTAGCGTCAAATTCAAACATTTGCTGTCTACAGGGAACAGAAAAACAGTGAGAAACAAATCGGCAAAGATAAACCAGCAAATATTATACTTATTTAATATAAAGTCTCTTTACCTGGCAAAACTGTTGTGCACTTGTCGGATGACATCTGAATTACTCAGCGCCAAACCTTTCATCTGAAATAAGTTTTAAAAGTAGCCTATTAAAATAAGAACCATCACAACAGGATATTTTAGGAATAATAAGATTGTACTCACAGCTGCATCAAAACTTTGTGAAAATTCTTTAAACTCTGATAATGTCTCTCCTAAATGGACATCTTGATGAGTACAGTTCAGTAACACACTTACTATGGCTTGAGTAGCACAAGCATTATTAATTACCTATAAAATATAAAAGGAAAATTATCAATGTTTAAAAAAAAATCCAGCTTTCAACTGGTGACACTGACCTCTAAAATATGAAAAAAATAATAGCTTCCAAATTTTACTTAATATAGTATTAGTATAAACATAATAAACATGATTAATTTCCATTTTTAATCTAATGCAATTCTGGAGCTGAATCAAATAAATTAAATGAAGTCATAATATCAGTGAAGACTAATCTAGTTAGAGCAACAAAACCAATCTTTCCTGGTCTAAAATATACCTGATAAAACCAAAACAGCCTATGCTTCCCTCCTATTCACTTCCTAATAAGTTTGTTTCTACCTTCAAATATTCAATCCAAATTTCAGAATTCAGTGCAAACTCTAACTTACCTGTGTAATTATTAGAGAAATTATACAACAATCTACATTAGTTTCTTCCCTCATTTGAATTCCTAAAAATGACAGCATATACAGCAGTGTATTGTCCACATATTTTTCAATGCAATCTTTACAGCCCTAACCTCTAGCTATTAACTGTTTATTTAACAAATTGTGAGGACCTTACATTCTACTGAGAGAAGAAAACATTTAAATAGCACTTATGTGCCAAGTACTTTTCTAGGCTTCTTTAATCCTGTCAATCAACAACTTAAGAAGAAGGAGTAATATTATTATCCTCATTTTACATTTGTGGAAGCTGAGGAACAAAGAGGTTAAGTAACTTGCCCAGAGGGCACAGAGCTAAGAGGCAGGTGATTTGGTGTGAAAAATCAGTCTACTTAGCCAACACTGGATGCTGGTTGCATACACACTTGTAGTCTCTCCAATGAGATTATAACCTACTTATGGACAAGGGCTTCTGCCATACTCCCTACAGCACCTACTCAGGGTTGAGATTACAGAGCTGGAAAGAGCCTCAGACCATCATTGCAAATGCCAGCTAGATTCATCGTAAAGTTAAACTTGATAAATTACTTTTAAAAATACAATTTATTCCTACTGCTGTATTTCATTACAACACTGTAATTAAAAACCATTTCCCAAAAATGTTAATTCCTTTATGATCTGACAATTTGGTAAATTATTTCTATTTTGCCTGATTTCAAAATAAAATCCTTTAATCATCTTCCTTCATTAACTCTTACATTCCTACACTTTTTTGTGGTCAGAGACTTGAAAACTTATAAATATCCATGAGTTCTTACACTTTTGACTGCAGTATATTTAAGAAATTCCTTGATAAGCCTGCTTTTTCTATTTCTCCATTTCCAAGAGAACACTCTCTTACTCTCAACTCTCAAATAGTAATAACACCACACTCTTGGAATTCCCCTTACAGTATTTTGTACTCAAAACTATCTTATGGTTGACAATTAGAGAAAAGTAACAATAGATCTAGAATCCAATTAACATTGCCACTGACTTCTTTTAATATGTATTCTGATCTGAATCACAGTTCTTCAGTAAATTTGGATGAAAAATTTTAATGATTAAAGGAGACATCATAAAGGTCATTAACTAAAACAAGACTTAGGGCTCTCTTATCTTGGGATAAAATTATCTGGGGATGGGTTGGTAGGAGTGAAGTCAACAGAAGTTAAAATTTATACTCATTCACACATTCTTTCAAAATGATGACACATTAAAGACATACTCTATACTTAATGCTACACTAGACACTGAGGCTACAGCAGAAAATACTAACAAACACTCTTATGATCTAAGAACTTCAAATCTGTAATCTGTCACTTCAGAAATTTTTTTAAAGGATTAGTAAAGAACTCTATGCAAAATCATCAAACTGTATACACTAAATATGCAGTTTTTTTGTATATCAGTTATATTTCAATAAAGCTGGGTTTAAAAGAGAGAGAAAGAAAATCATGTGGTTACTGATACTCCTCTTCTGGAGTTAATAAGGACTAAACAGTGTCCATGATATATTACCAGCCTGTTTTGTGTTTGTGTGAAGAACAGTCATTATGTGTGTGCATGGGTATAAATATACCTCTTCAGGTTTTTAAATGAGTTTAGTGCCACCAAGTGGTAAGGCTATAAACAGCACATGAGTCTTACTCTTGGGGGGAGATCTTCCAAGGCCCCCAGGGGATGCCTCAAACATGCACAGTACCAACTCCGAAAAATAAAATGTTCTTTCCTATGTTAATGATCTGGTACCATCCACAAGGGGCAAAGGGATGCGTCACACCCCATGTGGGATGGAGGACAGCATGAGATTTCGTCACACTATTCATAACAGCACACAGTTTAAAAACTCATGGTTTACTTCTGAAATTTTCCTTTTAATATTTTCAGCTAGAGCTGACCGAAACCATGGAAAGTAAAACAGCAGATAAGGGGGGGAATACTGCACAGAAGTAGCAAAAAATTCTTTTTCAGACACTAAAAAGTGCACAGCCATTCAGTTGTTCATATATTTACTGAAACATCCACTGGGGGCGGAACATACAGTGAACGTAAGAGATACGGTCCTTGTCCTCATGAAACATGTAAAAATCACCTTATATACATCCTTTTGAAAGAACTTAAACTTATTTCAGAAAATAATTTCTGCAGTATAAATTATGTATATAGTCCCCAACTGCTTAAATCTTTAATTAGTCCTGAGTGTTCTACTAAAAGCATTCTGACTTGTAACACACTTAAATAAAGCAGTAGAGTTTAACAACAGAAGGAAGGCTAGACCAGGAGGTCACAAGAAGGGTTGCCCCAGAACCCTAGGAATTTGGTCTGAATTCCTTGAAGAGGCCATATATTCTCTAATTCATCTGAGCTCTTCCACTGTCTACCTCTTACACAAAATCCAGTTCACACATTCATGCTGCCAACCTGATCCTGCAGCTACCTGACTTTACAACACAGAGGCTAGAGAACAACTTCTTATCCTGGTGTACAGAAAAGAACATGGCAGATGCCTAGAGAAATACATCTATAACTGCTTGAAGTACTGCATTATAAATGATAGTCAATCTTCACTGAGTCATAGCTATAGGATAAATTAATAATGTTTTAATATTTATTAACAGACTTTATTTTCTTGGGCTCCAAAATTACTGATGGTAACTGCAGCCATGAAATTAAATGATGCTTATTCCTTGGAAGAAAAGCTATGATGAACCTAGACAGTGTATTAAAAAGCAGAGACAGGAATTCCAGTTCAAGATGGTGGTACAGAAGAACACAGACTCATCTCCTCCTGCAAGAGCACCAAAATCACAACTAGCTGTTGAGCAGCCATAGACAGGAGGACACTGGGATCTACCAAAGAGACACCCCACGTCCAAAGACAAAGAAGAAGCTGCAGAAAGACAGCAGAAGGGGCACAGTCATGATGAAATCAAATCCCATTCCCAAAAGGTGGGTGACCCACAAGATAATACCAAAGAAGTTCTCCCACTGCTTTGAAGGTTCTGAATCCCATGTCAGGCTTCCCAGCCTAGGAATCTGACAAAGGAACTGGGAATCCCCAGAGAATCTGACCTTGAAGGCCAGCAGGATTTGATTACAAGATTTTCACAGGCTAGGGGAAACAGAGACTCTAGTCTTGAAGGGCACAAACAAAACCTTCTGTAAACCACAGCTCAGAGGAAAGGAGCAGTGACTCCACGGGATATTGAACCAAAACTACCTGCTAGTGTTGAAGGATTTCCTGTGGAGGTGTGGGCTGGCAGGGGCTCACCACAGGGATGAGGGTACTGGCAGCAGCAGTCTGGGAAGGTCCCCTTTGGCATAAACCCTCTTGGGGGTCGCCATTAACCAGACCATAGAGCCTGCAGACCAGAAGGCTGGGTCGCCTCAGGCCACAACTACCAGGGAGGGAATCTACTTGGATTAAAGCTTACTGAGTGCAAGGCCCTGCCCACCAGAGCAAGAGCCAGTTTTCCCCACCACCAGTTTTAAGAGAGCACTTAAAGCACAGTAGAACCTAGAGAACAGAGAAGGGAATTCATTCTAGGAAGAGAAAAGGGTACCAAAAGGAACAAATTAAGATGAGATCTTTGATACAATAAGTATATTGGTCTGCCTGTATTAGTATGCTTGTAGACAAGAGTATGGGGTCATTAGTCATCTATTAAATCAGTATTGATAAGCAGTTAGGCGCTTACCCTAGGAGTAAGATATTTTAAATAGGAAATGGCAGTAAAAACAGTGATTCAGAAAGGTTTGGTTTAATACAATTTACAGAAAGGATTGAAAATGGCTAAAAACAAACAAGATCCACTGGGTTGCTACCTTAATGCTGCTGCTGCTAAGTCGCTTCAGTCGTGTCCGACTCTGTGCAACACCATAGATAGCAACCCACCAGGCTCCTCCGTCCACAAGGTTCTCCATCAAGAATACTGGAGTGGGTTGTCATTTCCTTCTCCAACCCTAATGCTCGTGGTTGTTTAGTCACTAAGCCAATCTCTGACTCTTTTGCAACCCCATGGACTGTAGCCTGCCAACCTCCTCTGTCCATGGGATTTCCCAGGCAAAAATACTGGAGTGGGTTGCCATTTTCTTCTCCAGGCAATCTTCCTGACCCAGAGATCAAACATATGTCTCCAGCATTGGCAGGCAGATTTTATACCACTAAGACACCAGGGAAGCCCCACCTTAATGCTAGTATGAAATAATAAAGGTCAATCGGTTAATGGAGCAAACAAAACCAGGATCACCCAAATGTGCAAGTCAGAACTCAAGGTGTCAGGTATACAACTAAAAATAAGATTAAAACAAAATAAGAGGATACGAATAACAATCATACAAAACAATTTTGCAAACTTAAACTAAAATGGAGAAATTAAAAAAAAAATCTTACCAGAACTAAGTCAAGAAAAAATAAGTAGCCCAAATAAGTCTTTTAACTAGCACATGGCTACAGTAGTTAAAAATACATTCACAAAGAAAATACCAGGCATAGACGATTTCATAAGCCAATTTTATCAAAATTTGAAGAAACAGACCATTTAAATTTTATACAAATTCTTCAGGACAATTACAAAAAAGAAGAAATTTCAACCCAATTCATGAAATAAGCACAGCCCTAATACTAAAACTAGCCAAAGTCATTACGAGAAAGGAAAATTAAGGCCCATTTCATTCAAAAATATAGATGTTAAAAAAAAAACCTCTAAACAAATACTGAATTAAATTCAACAGTGCATAAAAGAGAATGACAAACTGGGCTTATCTTAGATATGAAAGAATGATTTAATATTAGAAAAATTCATAAATGTAACTAATCATATTAACCTATTAAGAGGGAAAATAAAAACGATCATGTTAATAGATGCAGAAAAGCATTTGAAAAAAACTTAGTCCTTCCATAATAAAGATACTTACTAAATTATTAAAAGAATGTCCTTACCCGAGAAAGAATATTAAGGGGAAAAAAATCTGAAATCACAATGATTTTATTGGAGGTTTAAACCAGGCAATAAGATGGGAAAAATAAACTGGAGACACAGGGATTCGAAATAAGGAAATAAAACCGGTATTATTTGATATAGTAATTTAGATAGAAACACTTCTCTCAAACCAACAAATAACAAAGGTAACAGAGTTGAGGAAGATGGCTAAATATTAAGACATAAAAATTAATTACTTTATACTAGCAGCAAACATCTAGAAAATGCAATTGAAGAAAAGATGATTTATAACAAAGATATTAAGGAATTAAAATAACCCTAACAAAAAATGTAAAAGACCTTTATCAAGGTCTTTTACGCAACATATTAAAGATAATAAAAGCTTAAAAGCACATCTAAAAGTAAATAAATAAAAGCAGGTCTAAATAGAGAAACATATTATGTTTGTGACTTAATATTATGAAGATATAAATTCTCCCCAAGTTGATATATATATATTCAATGTTATTCGAGTCAAAATTCCAATAGAAGTTTTCTTACAGTTTGATAAGATGACTGAAATTTATATGAAGAGCACAGGATCAAGAATAGGAAGGATATTTCCAAAAAAGAGCCAGGTAGGGGGGACATGACCTATTAGATATAAGAACTTATAAAGAAGTGAAAAGAATTAAGTCAGGGTGGTATTGGCACAGAAACAGACAAAGTGATCAGTACAACTCAGGATACACACACACACACACACATGGAACACATATACAACAGGGGTGGCATGTCAGACAAGTAAGGAAATATGGATGTTCAAAAAAAGGGTGATCCAGGTGGGAAAAAAGTAAAATTGGAACCCTACCTCACATGATATACCAAAACCCAATTCCTGATGAATTATGGACATAGATATCAAAAATTAAAACTTAAATGCATAGGTAAATCTTTCATAACTTCAGATAGATAACAAATTATTAAACAAGATACAAAAGGCACAGGCTCTAAAATACAAATTTCCATTATCAAAAAACACCCATAAAAAGTAAAACAATAAAAACTAAAAATTTGGAGCAGTATCATGAATATATAAACAATGCCTATAAATAGAAAAGTACAGTAATCCTACAGGAAAGTAACTTAAGACTTTCACAGAAGAAACACATATGGAAAGATTAGTGACCAGGGAGATGTAAACTCAGACCACGAAGAAGTACCATTTTAGACTGAGCTGGCTGGCAAAAATCAAAGAGGTCTAACAATAACCGCATATTGGAGTACGTGGCTACACAGTAACTCAGATATTGCTAGTACAGGTATAAACTGGAGCCTCTACTTCAGAAAGCCTCTACTCCTTTGACATTTCCTCCTTAAGTTATACATTTACCTATCAGATGAAATAGTATGGTACTTCTGGTTACACATCAGAAGCAATTCACACATATACAATGGATGCACAAAAATAAGTAGAGCTGCACAGTTCAGAGTGATGCAAATGAAAACTAAAACACTAATTTATGAAAAGAAAACAATTATTTAAGCTTCCCAAATGGCTCAGTGGTAAAGAGTCTCCCTGCCACTGCAGGAGCCACAGGTTCCATCCCTGGATCAGGAAGATCCCCTGGAGGAGGAAATGGAAACCCACTCCAGTATTCTTCCCTGGGAAATCCCATGGACAGAGGAGCCTGGTGGGCTACACAGTCCATGGGGTCACAAAAGAGTTGTACAGGACTTAGTGACTAAACAACAGCAAACAATTGCTTACTCTTCATGCATGTTCATGCAATCACTATTGTACACCATGCAAAATAAGTTAGATAAACCTTAATATAAAATTAATCTAGAAAAGTAAGTCCCCCGTAACTATTAATAAATACACAGAACATGATACTTTTTATAAAGTTAAAATTTTATACATACGCAGCCATTTCAGGATTAGAAAAACTACAGAAAGTAGAAAGCAAGGAAATGAGATACAGAATTCAACATGCAGGTTACTCAGATAAAGGGACGGAGGATGAAAGTCATGTGGGGGGACACAGGGAATGACAGATGGTAGGTTTACTTGGGCAGGTTTACTAGGGTGAGTTCTAAGGTGCCTGCTAGTTATAAAGTAACCAAATGAGTAAAGTAAAGGAGGGCAGGAATGTATGCCATCAATCAGGGATAATAGTAATTCCATTTCACGTACTGGAAGGTCAATTTTTTAAAAAGGAGAAAAGCAAAGCACAGGCATCATCACTGACTTATATGCTCTGTTCCTTAGTCACTCCCAATCGTTACACATTAAAGGTGCTAGTTACTTTATCTCTTGAGTGATACTCAAATCTGTTCACAGAGTAGGAGTGAACAGATCCCTGCCCTTGAAGGCCCTGTTCACAGAGTAGGAGTGTTACCTACTCTGGCATGGACTTCTACAGAAGTCTATTAACTACTATGTCATCTCATACCCTATACCATTCCTTCCTCAAACACATTCCCCACACTGGAGCCAAAGTGATCTCTTCTAAATGCAAATCTAATCATATCACCCTTCTTAAAACACCTCAGTAACCTTCTACTGCTCTTAGGATACAAACAAAGGGCTCAAGCATGATCCGCCTCTGTCGGCACCTTGGCAGGAAGCGGGGAGTCAGTCTCTAATATCCACCTTCTCCCTCTTCCAGAACAAAGGACTCACATATATCTGGGTCCACATTCACCTGGAATGAAGACAGCTTCCCCAGTCTCCTCTGCCACTAAGTAGTCATATGACTGAGTTCTAGCCAAAGAGAAGAAGGCAGGCGGCACAGGCAAATTCTAGAAAACGTCCATTAAAAAGGAGGGTGCTGTCCTCTCCTACTGTCGAGGATGTGGAGAAGAAACAGCTGAAATTCCAACTATCATCTCGGACCAAGAAGTAACTCTGGAATAGAAAGCATGTACAACGGAACAAAGCAAAAGAGCTTGCCACCCTGCTGGCTTTGACAGTGGGTGGGAAAGAGAAAAACCTGTCTTTCTCATAAAACCGTTGTTTCTCTACAGTTGATCATACTAAACCCTGATTCACGCGCTGCTTGTATTTCTTGCCACCCTGTCCGTGTTCTCTCTAGTCCAGCTGCACTGGCCTTCTTCCAGTACACGCTACCAGCCCTACTCCTTTCTATCATACAGCTGTAGTAATCTGGGATGATCCTCAACTTCCTTCCCCCACTTAATACCTACTTAACCTTTAGATTTCAGCTGAATTGTCACTTACTCAGGGACGCTTTCTCAGATCTCCCTGAAAGGTCAGTCCCATTTTCATGTGTGTAGTGAAGAATTTAGCCTCGCCCTAAGAGAGGCCTGGCCTTGGCCCTTGGCTCCTGGGAGGTAATCTCTAAACTCATGAAGACCCATGCCTGGTAAAAGCATCTGTGTTCACCTGCGGGCTGGGCACCACACAGACAGTCTCACAATGTGACTGGGGTGGGTTCTGGATCAACCACTCAGCCTTCCTGTGGCTGCAGACTGAGGACCAATAAAAACTGGATCCCAGGAATCAGCTGAGATGGCCTGAATACCGCGCACTTTGTTACAATCACCGCCAGTGAAGTTGGTGCTGTCTGTGACACCCCTGGGAGAAGACAACCAAAAGCAGTGTACAGAGAACGCTCTTGGCCTCTGACCTATGTGTCTCTTCACATGGCTGAGTTTAATCTGTCCTCTCACTGTAATAAAATCATGTGACTAAAACATAGGTTTTTTTTTTTTTTTTTNTCACTGCAGATGGTGATTGCAGCCAAGAAATTAAAAGACGCTTAGGAAAGTTATGACCAACCTAGACAGCGTATTCAAAAGCAGAGATATTACTTTGCCAACAAAGGTCCATCTAGTCAAGGCTATGGTTTTTCCAGTGGTCATGTATGGATGTGAGAGTTGGACTATAAAGAAAGTTAAGCGCCTAAGAACTGATGCTTTTGAACTGTGGTGTTGGAGAAGACTCTTGAGAGTCTCCAGTGCATCCTAAAGGAGATCAGTTCTGCGTGTTCATTGGAAGGACTGATGTTGAAACTGAAACTCCAATACTTTGGCCACCTGATGTGAAGAGCTGACCCACTGGAAAAGACCCAGATGGTAGAAAAGAGTGAGGGCAGGAGGAGAAGGGGATGACAGAGGATGAGATGTTTGGATGGCATCATCGACTCGATAGACATGGGTTGGGTGGACTCTGGGAGTTGGTGATGGACAGGGAGGCCTGGCATGTTGTGGTTCATGGGGTTGCAAAGAGTTGGACACGACTGAGCGACTGAACTGAAAAGAACTGAATGCCACTAATATCAGCTGGTGTACTTTCCATCACATGCATCACAGTTTTTATCTGCACAAGCTCAATTTGGTTCATATTTTATGTTCTATGTTTCTACTTACCTTTTGAGGATATGAAATATAATACACAAAATATTTTAAATACTTTGCTAATTATTACATCTGTGTTAATTCTTGGACTATTCTTATTTCTTTTTCTAATTATTATGGGTTATACTTTCCTATTTCTTTGGTAGTCTGGTAATTTTATATTGCATTGCAAACAAAGTTTTTTTTTTGTTTGTTTGTTTGAAGCATTACCCTATTACATGGCTGGATATTTTTATAATTCTATAAATATTCTTAGTTTGTTCTGAGATACATTTAACGTACTTAGAAGTAGAGCCTTTCAAGCCTTGCTTTTAAGATTTGCTATACAGGACAAAATCAGTGTTTCCTTTAGAGCTTACCATTCTTTACAACTAAGGAAAGACTCTTCTAAGTACTCTACCAAGTGCTCAGTAATTTATTAAATTTTCCGGTTCAATCCTTTGGGAACAGGTGTTATTCTCTGCTGTGTGTGAGTACCAGATAATTTTAATCCTTTCA
Source organism: Neotragus pygmaeus (assembly GCA_006410875.1). Taxonomy (NCBI): domain Eukaryota; kingdom Metazoa; phylum Chordata; class Mammalia; order Artiodactyla; family Bovidae; genus Neotragus; species Neotragus pygmaeus. The sequence continues at coordinate 398,157 of SJYV01049133.1, read as the reverse complement.
GATTGTTTTCCCCAACATTAAAAGTTGTCTTGATCCTTGTGCCAATCAATACCCTACTGAATATTTGAGGGGCACCCTCTGCAGAGTTCCAGAGTTCTCTTTCTATAAAGTTCTTTCCTCTCTGATATATTATTCCACAATTTCAGCTACCCTCATATCCTGGAATCTCAAGTCCACTTCTTCAATCCAGGATATTGATTTTCTCTACCTTCCTCCACTACTGCCACCTGGAAAATCAAAGCAGTAAGCTTAGGCAATTATAAGATTCACCTTGCTTTTGTCTTGTTTCTCAGAAATCACTGTTCTTCATTGCCTGATGCTCAATATCTTAAAAATTGTCGTTTCAGACATTTTGTCAGGATATTTCATTATTTCAGGCAAGAAGTTAAATTTGCCCCATATTATTTCCAAGTGGCTGACAACTGAAGTCCTGGATAACATATATAAGAGTGATATTTGCTGGTTCTTCCTACATTAATTTATGAGGTGGTATTGTCTGAATAATTTCCATTAAGATCATATGTTATTTGTTCTACTGAGAAAATCTGTCTAGAGTCAAAAATATCAGTAGCTCAATACTTCCATAAATTATATCTGTCTATATTATATATACACTTATATTTGTGGTTAAAGGAAAAGCATGTAAATATCATCAATAAGAAACAATTTATACACTAAGCTTGATAACTTGTCCTGTAAAATATTAAACTGAATTTCAAACTATTTGTTTATTGAGGAAAAAACTCAATGTTTTGACATGTCTAGTTAGAATACTTGGCTGTGAGAGTGTATATCTATATCTATGTATAGACATCATTATATAAACATTTCATTATAATTCATTGTATACATTTATATTCTGAAGAAACAAAAGCTGGAATCAAGATTGCCGGGAGAAATATCAATAACCTCAGATATGCAGATGACATCACCCATATGGCATAAAGTGAAGAGGACCTAAAAAGCCTTTTGATGAAAGTGAAAGAGGAGAGTGAAAAAGTTGTCTTAAAGCTCAACATTCAGNTTTTTTTTTGTGTCCTCCAAAGTGCATGCCAAGAACTCATTCAATATGCCTCCTAATAACAGACCTACTATTTGCATGGGGACCTACAGTTCACCAGGAGATTCTGTAATTCAGAAATGAGCCTCCATAAGACAGACTTCTTTAACTGTGATCATTTTGATTCTTTGAATCAGTCTGAGCCAGAGCTAGGTCTCACCTAGTCCAGATACCTCCAATAACAAGCCCTGAAATGTCTTGATCACTCAGTTGTGAAAATAGTAATAGGAATTTTGAGAATTGGCAGAAGGCACACTCCCAACATTCCTCTTGTTTGAGACCTCATGTGACAGTCTATCACCCAATCCACTAGGGGACTGATAATCAACTTTGATCACCTCTGTGTCTCAGGTCCACAGTGCCCTGGCCCAGGGTCTCGACAGCAGGCCGCCAATTTCAAAATTAATAGTTGTTGTCCTGTGCTGACTCACAGTTAACTTTCAGGAGAGTACTCACCAAGGTTTGGCTCAGGGGAGCACCGGCGTCTTGCTTGTTCATAGCAGCTTGTCTCTCTCAACCTAAGCGCCCCGTGTCTGGGTGAATTCTGCCCAGTTCAATCTGTTTGTGNTCTTGTGGCCTTTCCGTGCTGCTCAGATCTCCGGGTGTGCCGCTGGCATTCCGTCTCAGGCGGATGATGAATGAAGTAATTAATGTTTCAGGATCTTATGTGAGAATGATCTGGACTTTCATAATTTAACTTAATTTTGCAAAACTCTGAAGTTTCAAGTTACCAAAATCTTGAGAAAATATTTTACGTAGACGTACTATAGAACATAATTATTCCTAAAGAGTTCACAAAAAAGAAAAAACACCTTACCTTATTTATATTTATTTTACTTATAAAAATATTATCATATTAGCAGTAAAGAATATGCCTGCCAATGCAGGAGTCTCAAGAGACATGGGTTTAATTCCTGGGTTGAGAAGACCCCTGCAGGAGAGCATGACATGGACAGAGTAGCCTGGCACTCTAGAGTCCACAGCGTCACAAAGAGCTGGACATAACTGAAGAGATGTAGCATGCACACAAGTTATCTTTCTAGCTGACAAATTTTGTAGCAGAACTAACATTTTATTTGACTTCTAGAAAACCTAGGTACAATAAAAATACTTATGTTGATGACCCTAAAGACATGTGTGTATTAATTAAGACAGCAAAACTATATTCAGCAAAGTTTTCTTCCAGCTCCTGGAGTGATCATAGGAAAGACACCTAAACTCTCTAGCCTTTGGTTTATTCATCAGAACAATGAGTAATTTCCTTCCCTCTCCCCATGTCCACAAGTCTACTCCCTATGTCTGTGTCTCCATTGCTGTCTTGTAAATAAATTCTTCAGTACCATTTTTCTAGAATCCGTACATATGCATTAGAATATAATATTTACCTTTCTCTTTCTCGTTTACTTCACTCTGTATAAAAGGCTCTAGGTTCATCCACCTTATTAGAAAAAGATTGCTTTGGCTATTCAGGGTATTTTGTGTCTCCATTCAGATTTTGAGATGTTTTGTCCTAGTTCTTTGAAAAATGCTATTGGTAATTTGATAGGGATTGCTCTGAATCTTTAGATTGCCTTGGGTAGTAGAGTCATCTTGACAATATTGATTCTTCCAATTAATGAACATGGCATATCTTTCCATCTGCTTATGTCTTCTTCAATATTTTCCTTAGCATCTTATACTTTTTGGAGTACATGTCCCTTGTCACTTTAGGTAGGTTTATTCCTAGATAGTTTTTTTTTTTTTTTTTCCATGCAATGGTAAGTGGAATTACTTCTTGAATGTCTCTTTCTAATCTTAAACAATCAGAGGCAAGCAGTATTCCTAATCTCTGGGCATCCCCCAAGAGGCAGTGCTCTGACCGGCCAGTAAAAGGCACGCTTGTAACCGGTTGTTATGGGCTGAATTGGTCTCCAGCCGCCACTGACCCTAGCTAAATCCATATGCCGAGGTCCTAATCTNTTTCATTGTTAGTGTTTAGAAATGCAACAGATTTCTGTATATTAATGTTGTAACCTTCAACTTTAACAAATTCATTGATGAGTTCTAGTAATTTTCCAGTAGCATCTTTAGGATCTTCTGTGTATAATATCACGTCATCTGCAAACAGTGACAATTTAACTTATTTTCCAATTTGGATTCCATTTACTTCTTTTACTTCTTTACTTCTCTAATTGCTATAGCTAGGAGATGTGTATAAGAGACAGGAGTTACACATGACTGAGCAACTTCACTTTCACTTTTTACTTTCATGCATTGGAGAAGGAAATGGCAGCCCATTCCAGTGTTCTTGCCTGGAGAATCCCNATTTACTTCTTTTACTTCTTTACTTCTCTAATTGCTATAGCTAGGACTTTCAAACTGTGTTGGATAAAAGTGTTCAAAGTGGATATCATTGTCTTATTCCTGATCTTAGAGGGGATGCTTTCAGTTTTTCATCATTGAGTATGATGCCAGCTATAGGTTTGTTATGTATGGCCTTATTATGTTGAGATATGTATCCTCTATGCCCACTTTCTGAAGAGTTTTTGTCATAAATGGATCCTGAATTTTATCAAAAGCTTTTTTTTTATATGTATTGAGATGATCATATTATTTGTATAATTTTATATTGATATCTTATATATCATATTATATTTCTATTATTCAATTTGTTAATATGGTGTGTCATCTTGATTGATTTGCAGATGTTGAAAAATCTTTGCATCCCAGGGATGAATCTCACTTGATCATGGAGTATGATCTTTTTAATGTATTGTTGGATATGGATTGCTAGTATTTTGTTGAAGATTTTTGCAGTTCTGTTCATCAGTGATATTGGCCTATAATTTTCTTTTTTGTGTGTGATATCTTTTTCTGATTTGTTAAAAGGGTGCGGGTGACCTGATAAAATGAGTTGAGTTTTCCTTCCTTTATGAGTTTTGGAAGAGTTTCAGAAGGATAAATGCTATCTCTTCTCTAAATATTTGAGAAAGTTCACCTGTGAAGCTGTCAGGCTCTCAACTTTTGTTTGCCGAGAAGTTTTTAATCATAATTTCAATTTCGGTGCTTGTGATTTGTCTGTCCATATTTTCTATTTCTTCCTGGTTAAGTCTAGGGAGACTGTATCTTTCTAAGAATTTGCCCATTTCTTTCAGGCTGCCCATTTTATTGGTATTCAGTTGTTCATAGTAATCTATTATGATCCCTGATATTTCTGTGGAATCAGTTGTAACTTCTTTTTTGTTTCTAATTTTGTTGATTTGAGTCCTCTCCCCTTTTTTCTTGATGAGTAGGCTAAAGGTTTATCAATTTTGTTTATCTTTTCAAAGAACCATCTTTTTGTTTCATTGATCTTTGTAATTCCTTTGTTTCTATTTCAGTTATTGCTGCTCTGAGCTTTATGATTTCTTTCTCTCTACTAACTTTAGACTTCGTTTTTCTTCTTTCTCTAATCTTTTTAAATATAAGGTTAGGTTGAGATTTTTCTTTTTTCTTGAGGTAGGATTGTATTGACATAAACTTCCCTCTTAGAACTGCTTTTGCTGCATCCCACAGGTTTTAGACTGTTGTGCTTTCTTTGGCTTTTTTTTTTTTTTTTCCTTCTTTGATTTTTTTTTTTTTTTGTGACTTCTTTGTTGTTTATTAGCTTTTTATTTAGC
>SJYV01049133.1:339873-393396 GCA_006410875.1 Neotragus pygmaeus | reverse complement strand
TTTTTTTTTTTTTAGTGACTCATTTGTTGTTTAGTAGCATATTATTTAGCCACCATGTGTTTGTGTTTCTTAGAGTTTTTTTCTTGTAGTTTATTTCTAATCTTATAGCATTGCAATCAGAAAAGATGCTTGATATGATTTTGAATTTCTTGAATTTACCAAGTCTTGCCTTGTGGCCCAGCATGTGGTCAGTCCTAGAGAATGTTCCATGTGCACTTGAGAAGAATGTGTGGTCTGCTTATTTGGGATGTAATGCTCTACGTGAGTGGAAGTTGCTTAGTCATGTCCGACTCTTCATGACCCCATGGACTATACAGTCCATGGAATTCTCCAGGGCAGAATACTGGAGTGGGTAGCCTTTGCCATCTCCAGGGGATCTCCAAACTGGGGATCACACTCAGGTCTCCCACATTGCAGGCAGATTCTTTACTAGCTGAGCCACAAGGGAAACCCAAGAATACTGGAGTGGGTAGCCTATCCCTTCTCCAGTGGGTCTTCCCAACCCAGGAATCAAACCAGAGTACCCTGCATTACGGGTGGATTCTTTACCAACTGAGCTATCAGGGAAGCCCTAATACTCTATGCATATCAGTTAATTCCAACTCATCTAAAGTGTTGTTTAAGGCCTGTATTTCCTTACTGATTTTCGGTCTGGATGATCTGTCCATTGATGAAAACGGGATATTAAAGTCCCCCACTATTATTTTGTTACTGTTGATTTCTTCCTTTACATTTGCTAATATTTGCCTTACACATTGAGGTGCTCCTGTGTTGGTGCATATATATTTATAATTGCTTTATCTTCTTCTTGGATTGAACCCATGATTATTATGTACTGTCCTTCTTTGTTCTTATAACAGTCTTTGTTTAAAAGTTTATTTTGTCTGGTATGAGTATTGCTAGTCCAGCTTTCTTTTTTAAAATTATTTATTTTACCAACTTTCTTATAATTTCCATTTGCATGAAATACTTCTCCCAGCCCCTTACTTTCAGTCTTTAAATGTCTGTATGTCTGAGGTGGGCCTCTTGTAGACAATCTATATATGTTTTTTAGTTGGTGCAATTAATCCATTTACATTTAAGATAACTGTCAATATGTATGATAATATTTCCATTTTGCTAATTTTTGTGGGTTTATTTTTGTAGATCTTTTCCTTCTCTTGTGTTTCCTGACTAGAGAGTTTCCTTTAGTACTTGTTGTAAAGATGGTTTAGTGATACTGGATTCTCTTAACTTTTGCTTGGCTGGAAATTTTTTGATTTATCCATCAAATCTTAATGAATGTCACAGGTTCTTCCCTTTAATCACTTGAAATATATCATGTCATTTCCTTTTGGCATGTAGAGTTTCTGTTGAGAAATCAGCTCCTTTATATATTGCTTGTCTTTTTTCTCTTATTGCTTCATATAACGTATCTTTGTCTTTAATTTTTGTCAGTTTCATTACCATGTGTCTCGGTGTGTTCTTTGGATTTATCCTACCTGGGACTCTTTGTGCTTCCTGGACTTTGTTAATTATTTTCTTTCCTGTGTTGGTGAATTTTTCAGCTATTATCTCATCAAATATTTTTTCAGGTCCTTTCTCTCTCTCTTATCCTTTCAGAACACCTATAATGTGAATATTGATGCATTTAATGTCCCAGCAGTCTTTTGGGCTATTTTCATTTGATTTCTTTCCTTTTTTCCCCCTGTATTCTGTTTTGCAGCATTGATTCCCACCATTCTGTCTTTCAGGTCACTTACCTGTTCTTATACTTCATTTATTCTGCTGCTGATACCTTCTGGTGCATAGTTCACCTCTGTTTGTTTGTTCCTTAGCTCTTCCAGGTCTTTGGTAAACATTTATTGCATCTTCTCCACACTTTTCTTGAGATCTTGGATCATCTGCACTATCATTATTCTGAATTCCTTTTCTAGGATGTTGCCTATCTCCACTTAGTTATTTTTCTGGGGATTTATCTTGTTCCTTCATCTGGGACACAATCTTATTTCTTTTCATTTTAGTTAGCTTTCTGTGATTGTGGTATTAGTTCTGGAGTCTGATGGGACTATATTTCTTGTTTATTATGACTGACCTGAGGGGGATGAGGATAAGAGGCTCATTTCCCAATGGGAGGGACTGGTTGAGGAGAAAACTGGGATTTCCTCTGGTGGGCAAGGCCATGCTCAGTTCAGTTCAATTTAGTTGCTTAGTCGTGTCCGACTCTTTGTGANAACTGGCACTGCATGTTGTAGCTTGTTGACCTTAACCAGAGGTCTTCTGGGATCTGAGACTGGGCTGCATGACCTTTCTGCTGAGTTTGCTTTTCGCTGTCCCAGTTTCCAGCATGATGGGCCTTCCCCGGCACTGGGTTTCTTCACCTTCCGCTTCTAGCGCGGGAGCTTCGCTGAGTTGAGATCCTGCTATGCTTGGCCTCTTTTGCACAGAGGTTGTTTCAGCCTGGTTACATCCGAGTCACGGCACCACAGATGTCACGCGACTGTATGTTCCTCAGTTCTTTGTCTCGTCACAACAAAGATTTGGAGCGACGGACATTAAAGCCCTTGGCGCATCACAGCTCTCAGGTCTTGGACAAACCGTGTTATAGCTCTTAGGCAAATCAGTGTCACAGCTCTATTTTATTTAGAAGACAGCAGGAGAATCCATCCTTGAAGTGTGAGGGCATGCCAACCCAAAGACTTGAAGAGTGGAGTGCATGGTGGGTGGAGAGAGAGAGAGAGAAAGAGTGAGAGAAAGAGAGCGAGCTAAAACATAGTTTATTACACAGCTTATGGTAAGGTCTATAACTCTAACAAACTAGAACCTGAGGATGGGCTTGGGGACTCCCCAAACTTGCAAGTGTCAGAAGGGAAGGTGGACTGAAGACCCAAAACCCTGCAGTTAGTGTCCAAAGTGAGTGTACTCTTAATAGATTATTTTTAAACTTCACAAGGTGGTTCACTCCATGCAGCATTTATTTCCACTATAGTTTTTCATTTCACTGCTTAACCAATCTCCTCCACTAAACTCTAAATACCTTCAAGGTCAGGGATCCTGACTATTGCTTATCTCCCAAGCACCTGTCACAGTGTCTGGCACATTGCAGACACACAACCGATCTTTCCTGAAAGATTGAACAGGTGGAGTCACAAACACACCCAATACCACCACAGCATGATCTTAACAATACATCAAACAGACCTCAGCTTTTCATTGGTGAAACAGCAGTGAGACAACAACGTTTTGCAGAGACGCATTACCAAAAAGGTCATTCCTGGATCCTTAAACACAAATTATCATTACCAGAAGACAATTTCTTTTCTCAATATTTTGTTAATCAATGACCCACACAGCTGCATACTTCCAATTACAGCATATGATTAGCGTAAGACAGGCAGTAACATTCTCTAAATTTGATGTGATTCCATATGGAAATAACAAAACTATATATTTAATCTACGTGACCTTATCACAAATAGATACAATTTTAATTAAAATTTTTAAATGTCTGAAAATATTCCTCAGAGTCCAGATTAGAAATCATTACTATAAGCTCGTGAAGCCTAGAACCAAGTATTATATATTAGGTAATATATACTATGAAAGTTCCAACACAGGCTCACAGGATACATACCCTAAGGGAACTGATATTAATGTTGAATTACTGACCAGGAACTGTTGGCACAGTACAGAATAAAAAATATGACATAATTAGGAAATCACTAATCTAAAATATTAGTAAACATGGCAGTAATAATGTAATACAAATAAAACACTAAATTATAGTAGGTAGAAATGCAATACGGAACTAGAAAGATATCACAGAACTCCAGAAAGTATAAATTCATACTGTAGTAACATTTTTTTTCTTTATAGAGGGCTTTCTTATACCTTAAAAAAACATCCAGGCCTCTATAAGTCAGACATCATTAGTGTTTTAGTGTTAGTGAATTCCAGTGCTCTTTAATTATAATATTCTTTCTACATTTAGTGGATACTGACCATGTGCCAGGAAGTATACATGAAAACAAAATACCTGACTCTTGGGTTTACAATTTAGTATTGAAGAAATACAATTAAATAGACACACACCCAGAAAAAATCTTGAAAAATATAAATTGTTTTAAGTGGTTATCTCTGGAGTAGGGATTATAAGGGTCGTTATTTTCTGCATCATACAACCATTATGCTTACATTTTTGTATAATGGGTATACAGTCTCATACATCTTTAAAAAATAACAAAAATGTTCTTAAAAATTAGAAAAATCACCTGAAGGATGAAACTGTCTGTTCCCTACTTCTGTACTATCTAGAATATCACACACTATGATTATATTATTATAATTATTGTAGTACAATGGTACTTACATAAATACAAAATATTACAACTCATAAATGGATTATTTGCATTACATGAGAAGAATCTCAAAATGTTTATCCTTAAGAAGTGAGTTAAAAAATTACAGGACACTTATACTAAGAAGGATGACAGAGGATGAGACAGCTGCATGGCATCACCGACTCAATGGACATGAGTCTAGGTAAACTGCAGGAGTTGGTGATGGACAGGGAAGCCTGGCATGCTGCGGTCCATGGGGTGGCAGAGTCGGACACGACTGAGCGGCTGAACTGAGTGATCTATGCTTTTAAAGGAAGTGGTGGTGTGATATGGGATGGATTTCAACGTAGCAGTGCCTCGGTTTGCACCCAGCTCCGTCACTGACTAGCCACATAACTTGGGCAAGTTTCTTAATCTCTCTGGGACTCAGTTTCCACATCTGTGAAATAATGAGGAAGCTGTAAAACCACATAGGGTTGTTGTGAGGATCAGTTACTACAAGTAAATTAATAATAAAAAATAAGATATATGTAATTATTTAATAAACCTTCAATATGTTATCTAATACTGTCATGTGCACTGAAATGAAACAAAATCAAATTTTAAGTGAAAAAAGAAGCAAAATATTTTGTACAACAGTCCAACTTCAGTTAAAAATATGATAATAAGAATGTATCAACAGATGGATAGAAAATGTGGGAGATAGTACAGAATGTGAAACCACAAACCTGGGCTTTAGACCTGGGTTTAAATTCTGGATCCACCATGTACTAGTTGTGGGACCTCAGCCAAGTAAATTTTTCTAGGCCTCAATTTCTTCATCTGTGAAATGAGGATAACAACCTCACAGGGCTGCTGCAAGGATTAAATAAATAATATAGTCTAAAGCACAATATCTGGCACACAACAGGAATGGTAAATATTGGCTTCCATTGGTACTGTTATCATGACAGTAATAAATCAAAGAGACATGCCTGTCTTACCCACCATTATACCCCTAGTATCTAAAATAAAGTCCAGCACAAAGGAAGTGCTCAACAACTATTTGATGATTAATGAATGAATCAAACTGTTGGGAGGGGTTAGTAGACACAGGTATATATTCACTCATCATGACATTTCTGTAACTTAAGTACTTTAACTACACAATGATAAAATAATGTTTTTCTAATCCTTTAAGTAAAGCAAGAAAATTCTAATTTCTCTAAAAACACTCCATTCTTAAAAGTTGGGAGGAAAACAAGTAATAAAAGAAGAGGAAAAAGAAAAACAAATTACAAAGTGGAATAGGAAAGCTTTGGTTAAAAGGGCAGTAATGAGAATTAGCAGTTTTATTGTTTCCACCTTTCTAAAGGTTTAACAGTTTATCTTAATCTTTTGAGTCTTAGAAAGAAGTACTATTTTCCAACAAATGCAATCATCTTTAGCTTAGATTTTATATATTAATTGAGCCTCTTTCAGCATTCTCTTTTCCAGCTTTTGGAAACAATGGACTCTAAAATATGTAGGCATCTAATAATGTTGCTTAAATGTTTATTGTATACATTAGAACTGCAGTTCTCAAAATGGGATACCTGGACCCCTGGGAACTCCTAAGACCATTTGCAAGGGATCTGTGAGCTCAAAATTGTCTCCATAATAAGTCCAGGACAGTCTTTGGTTTTCCCCTGCTTTCATATTTGCACTGCAGCACAAAAGCAATCGTGGGTAACAGTGCTGCTATTTTATTAACATACTTAGGCAGTGGCACTAAATTCTTTCACTGACACATAGGTATAATTCTAAAAACTAGCAAAACAAAAACCAGTTTTTACTGAAGAACGTCTTTGATAAAGCAGTAAAAATTATTTTAATTTCATTTTGACCAGAGTATAATTCTTTAATATTTGCTGAGTGAAACAGTAAATACAAATAAAGCACTTCTACTATAAACCAAAATATGCCAGTCAATTCCAGGAAAGGCACCCTTGCTACTGTTTGAACTGTCAGCTAAGTTTTCTCCAGGAACATTATTTTTACTTGAAAGGACATATGGCAGATAAATACAGTTGTTCAGACTGTATCTGGCAGATATTTTCTTGAAATGTGTGAATTGAGTCTGTCACTTCAAGGAAAACACCTGATAATATTTGGTATCCTTGATGAAATTTGAACTTTCAAGTGAAAATTAGAATTTTATAAGACTTAGATCCACCTCTGTGAGTTTAAAAGTTTCATGATACTTAACAATTTTTCTGATGATACAGATGATGATATTAATAAATGTGACTTGTTATAATGTGTATAATCATATGTACTAACATTTACAAAACCAAAATCAGTTGGCAAATTTTCAAAATGACCAACACACAATGTTATCAGATGCTGCATGAGTAAAAGATCCTTTTGAAGGGCAAGATAAACCTAAGGATTTTAATAAAACGAAGTACAAAGTTTACTAATATGAGTTCAGATTTCACATTGCAACCAATCTTTAGAAGAGGAACATTTTTGGAGTTTTGATATATTAAAGAATATCCATAATTTCCTAGAAAAGAAATGAACATACTTCTCCCTCTTCAACTATATACATGTGTGAGACTAAATTTTCTTCATATATTTCAACTGAAAACAAGACAAAACAAAAATATTGCAATAGACTGAATAAAGCTGATAGGAGAAGCCAGCTGTGTGCTATTAACCCAGACATTAAAGAGGTTTACAAAAATGTAAAGCAACGCAGTCTTTTCACTACTCTTTTGCTTTGGTAAATATACATGTTTTATTTTAAAAATGTTATCATTTATAGAATTTACTCTTTTATATCAATTAATACATACTTTAAATGTCTCAGTTTAATATCTAAAGGATAAATAATAAATAAAATTCAAATAAAGAAGATCTTTGGGGATCTCAATAATTTTAAGAATGTTAAGGAATCCTAAGACCAAGAAACTTGAGAACTGCTACATTAGAGACACACAGGTGGAAAAGAATCCTGTTTATAAAAAGCATTGCTCTTGAGACTTCAGAGTGTCCAAGGACCATACCTGCTTGGCAAAAAAGATTGTGTCCAGTCTGGAGTCCTGAACCACAGAGCCTGCTGGTTCTTCTCCTGGTTGCCACTTGAAAAGAAAAATCAACCCATGAACTGGCCTACAAAATAAAATACAAATTAGTGACACCAAACCCTGCTTCCTGTATGTGCTATGCTTAGTCACTCAGTCACGTCCAACTCTTTGTGACCCCACAGACTGCAACCTGCCAAGTTCCTCTGTCCATGGGGATTCTCCAGGCAAGAATCCTGGAATGGGTTGCCATGCCCTCCTCCAGGAGATCTTCCCAACCCAGGGATCAAACCCAGGTCTCCCACACTGCAGGAAGATTCTTTACTTTCTATAAAACAATGTCAATATATTAAGCTTTAGTCACTTACTTAAGAAATACAGTGCAAATGAAGTAAATGTGAGAAAATTTTTTACGATTTCTATTGCTACTCATCGGAGAAGGCAATGGCAACCCACTCCATTACTCTTGCCTGGAAAATCCCATGGACAGAAGAGCCTGGTAGGCTGCAGGGTTGCACAGAGTCAGACACGACTGAAGTGACTTAGCAGCAGCAGCGTTGCTACTCATAATTACTAGAATGTTGCCCAAGGTAAGGCTAACAAAACTTAAAAATCACATCAATTAAAACGGAATTATAATGAAGGTATATTCTTAAACCTGTGGATTATTCAGTTCTACCATTTATCACCCTCACTTAAAAACAGAACAAACACGGCAAAACTAGAAGTTGTTAGCCCTAGAGTGAATTCCAATATACAGGAACAAAGTTCACGTAGGATGCTTAGAGATAAATCAGCTGATGGCGTATATACTGCAAACTATGTAATTACTGGATGGATGTTGCATCTCACACACCTCCCTACAATGATGGTTACCACTGAACAATTAAATCACCACGTGAGGAGTCTCTCCAGTCTTTCACCACTACTTTCCACACAACAAATTCTTTCCTATTCAGCAAAGATAGGTTAAATGATACACTTTTAATTAACCTTCCTTGATCATCCTCTTACTCCATCCAAAATGATTGTTCCTTTTGTGGGGAAGGAGAAAATGGGAGGGGGGGTGGTTGTTAAACTATTTCCTTACTGAAGATACTAAAAGCATATCCCTAGAGTCCCTAGGAGAAGGCAATGGCAACCCACTCCAGTACTCTTGCCTGGAGAATCCCAGGGACGGGAGCCTGGTGGGCTGCCGTCTATGGGGTCACACAGAGTCGCACACGACTGAAGTGACTTAGCAGCAGAGTCCCTATTTCAGGACTCTAAGAATGCTCCCCACATCGAAAACTCTTCTAGCCTTCCATCTGTAATACAGGGTTGGTGCTTGTGGACACAGAGGTTTCAGGGTTAGGGAGAGACTCAGACAAGTGACTCCAGTCAGAAGGATGGGGTAAGAGGAAGGTGCTTCCGGGAATCAACATTTGGAATCTGAACTGAAACCTCCCCAAGAGGCAATGTAATAATGTAGGGGAAAAAAGTTCTGAATTATTATCAATATGTTGGGTTACCCAAATACATTATCTACAGTTTTGTAGACTGACCTATTATTCAACGTGTTTTGTGTTTGTGTTAAAATGTGTTCCACGTTCTAACATTATTGATCTATAAAGTGAATGTTCCTTAAAAAAAAAAAAGTTGACCGATCAGTACTTTGTTGATACGGAATTACACAGACCTAGTTTTGAATCCCTTGTGAATTACTTATCTATAAGCATCGGATTCTTGGTTATAAAATGGAAGTAATATCGACCTTTTTTGTTTTTGAAAGTCGCTTAGTCATATCTGATTCTTTGCGACCCCATGGACTACACAGTCCATGGAATTCTCTAGGCCAGAATACTGGAGTGGGTAGCCTTTCCCTTCTCCAGGGGATCTTCCCAACCCAGGGATTGAACCCAGGTCTCCCGCAGTGCAGGAGGATTCTTTACCAGCCGAGCCACAAGGGAAGCCCAAGAATACTGGAGTGGGTAGCCTATCCCTTCTCTAAGGGATCTTCCTGACCCAGGAATCAAACAGATTGCAGGTGGATTGCATTGCAGGCAGATTCTTTACCAACTTGAGTTATAAGGGAAGCCCCTTACACAGTTGAAAAAAATAAAGGAGATAATGGGCTTAAGTTTGCTTAAGTACAGGCATATTTTTAACATAATTTAAAATATACTTACTTTAATTTTTCAAAATTCTCAGGCTCTAAACTCCATATTTCTTCTACTTGGGCGCCTCGGCAACCTGAAATAAGAAATTATTTCTTCAGAAGACAAAACAACGCATTTTCCCCTTCATCTTTAAATAAAATACCAACAGAAAGAAATGCACATTTAGGGGCAATATGACATGACAAATCAAAACGGCAAAACTGATCAAGTTCACAGTCAAATTCTAGCCCTTTTTTTTTTTTTAACTATTTTCTAATTATTTACAAAGGGAGTATATTAAAAACTTTCCCCATTTATTTTCACTGAAGCATCCCCCATGACTGTCCCTTCTCAGTCTATCTCTTATCTCTGGCTCCTTTTCATCCACTCTCTTCACTAAGCTGCTGCTGCTGCTGCTAAGTCGCTTCAGTCATGTCCAACTCTGTGCGACCCCACAGACGGCAGCCCATTGGGCTCCGTCATCCCTGGGATTCTCCAGGCAGGAACACTGGAGTGGGTTGCCATTTCCTTCTCCAATGCGTGAAAGTGAAGTCGCTCAGTCGTGTCTGACTCAGCGACCCCATGGACTACAGCCTACCAGGCTCCTCCATCCATGGGAGTTTACAGGCAAGAGTACTGAAGTGGGGTGCCATCGCCTTCTTCGCACTCAGCTGCTAAGTTTCCACAATTCTGCCCATGGCTCTCTTTCTTCCTTATTGTCCACTTGATCCATAAGGTGGTAATACGTAACTACCACTTAACAGCGACTTTCAGATCATGTCTTCAGTCCTGATCCCTTTCCAAAATTCCAATACTATACATTTTAAAATACAAATTACTATACAAATTAAAAATTTATACTATACAAATTAAAATTTTAATTTAACGTCAACTACATCAGAGTCCCCCAATGGTTCTCAACCAAGATAATCCCCCTCTCCCTCATGGAACATTTCAAAATGTCTGAAGACATTTTTACTGCCACTATTGTCACTTGCGGGGGTGGGCAGCAACTAGTAGGTAGAAGCCAGAGATACTGAACATCCTACAATACACAAGATAGCACTCCAAAACAAATAATTACCTGGCCCAAAGTGTCAAAACAAAATGAAGTATCAAACCCAAAGTGTCTAATCCCGACAAGGCAAGAAGACTAAGGTGGAGAATCCAGCTCTAGTAGTTCATGTCGTAGTAATGTTAAAACATGGCCTCCAAATTGCCAGGGTCTGAACCCTGCCTCCACTACCAGTGACCTCGCTCCCCATACTCATAGAGCTGTTGTGAGGAATAAAAGAGATTACTTATTATCCTGTAAGATAATTTATTATGAATGACATACATTCAATACAGTACCTTCACACACTTTATGGAGAAGGAAATGGCAACCCACTCCAGTTTATTCTTGCCTGGAGAATTCCATGGACAGAGGAGCCTGGTAGGCTTACAGTCCATGGGGTCACAGTCAGACACGACTAACTGACACTTTCACACACTTTTAGGGTTCACTAAATGTCAGGTAGTAGTATTATCATGAGAAAAAAACAAAGACAAAAAAAGAGTCATATTTACCAGTAACTTCAATGGTGCTTTAAATGGATTTTCTCTAACTCCTACAAAACAAGTATTATGTGAAAGAGGCTTAGGGATAGTAGATGTCTTGTCTAAATTCACTACAGTTAACATATGGCAAAAAATTTATTAAAACATGCCTGGTTCCAAAGTCTGGGCGTTTTTCTAATACTACAGGCTATTTTCCAATCAGAGATGGAGAAGCCTTTAGACCAACTGCAAAAATGAATGGTTTAAAAAAAAAATTGGACCAACGACCAACCAACTCTGTGACTTTGAGCATTTATACCATTTACTACCACAATTTGCTCTGTTCGGCAAATATCTACTAGCACCCACTCAGGTATTAAAGTAACAGGTACGAGGAGAGTTACTATGTTATTCGTGCATGTACTTAGTCACTCTATTGTGTCCGACTCTTTGTGACCTCATGGACTGTAGCCCACTAGGCTCCTCTGTCCACAAGGATTCTCCAGGCAAGATTATTGGAGTGGGTGACGTACCCTTCTCCAGGGGACCTTCCTGACCCCAGAATCAAACCGGGGTCTCCTGAATTGCAGGTGGACTCTTTACCAGCTGAGCTACCAAGGAAGCCCTATGCTATTTGTAGTAGAGAAGAACTGGAAACAACCCACGTGTGTGTAACAGGTTTCTAGATGTCCACATAATTTAGCTGGGGGAAAAAAAACCTTACGGAACTAAACCTATAATTATATGAGTAACAAGAAAGGGCACAAAACGGCACTGATGCAACTGTTAACACTGGTTACGCTACTGTAAATCTACCGTAAAAAGACCAAACATTAAAACATTGCACAAATCACACAAAAACACAATGACAAAAGTCACTGAATTAAGCGTCCCAAAATCTTTTGCAAAGGTATAATTTCAAGTGATGGCACTGTTTAAATACCCTTATGTTAGACACATATACATCTTTGTAAAAGGAAAACACAGTACTCAACTTGATGTATAAGGAGATAGATGTTTCTAATCTAATATTGCTAACATCCGCTGGACCATGGAAAAAGCAAGAGAGTTCCAGAAAAACATCTATTTCTGCTTTATTGACTATGCCAAAGCCTTTGACTGTGTGGATTACAATAAACTGTGGAAAATTCTGAAAGAGATGGGATTACCAGACCACCTGACCTGCCTCTTGAGAAATCTGTATGCAGGTCAGGAAGCAAGAGCTAGAACTGGACATGGAACAACAGACTGGCTCCAAATAGGAAAAGGAGTACGCNTCTAGTCAAGGCTATGGTTTTTCCAGTAGTCATGTATGGATGTGAGAGTGGGACTGTGAAGAAGGCTGAGCGCCAAAGAATTGATGCTTTTGAACTGTGCTAAAGCTGAAACTCCAGTACTCTGGCCACCTCATGTGAAGACTTGACTCATTGGAAAAGACTCTGATGCTGGGAGGAATTGGAGGCAGGAGGAGAAGGGGACAACAGAGAATGAGATGGCTGGATGGCATCACCGACTCGATGGACGTGAGTCTGAGTGAACTCCGGGAGTTGGTAATGGACAGGGAGGCCTGGCATGCTGCAGTTCATGGGGTCACAAAGAGTCGGACACGACTGAGTGACTGAACTAAACTGAATAATCCCCTTTTGAGAAAATATAAGTGTTGGTTGCTCAGTCGTGTCCAACTCTTTGCATCCCCGTAGACTGTAGCGCAAAGGCTCCTCTGTCCATTAAATTCTCCTGGCAAGAATACTGCAGTGGGTTTCCATTCCCTTCTCCAGGGGATCTTCCCAAGTCAGAGATCGAACCCGGGTCTCCTGCATTGCAGGTAGATTCTTTACCATCTGAGCCACCAGGGAAGCCCAATAATCCCTTTAAGTACATTCAATTTCAAATCATGCAGGTTATAATGGAAATAAAAACAATCAATGATTCAAGAGGCCTGGGTTGTAATCCTAGCAATGCCTTTAAGTTCTTTGCCTTTAGCAAGAAAATGTCTTTGAGCCTCACTTTCCTCAAGTTTAAAATGAGAAAACTACCTGCTTCATCTAATCCACAAAATTCTCTAGTGAGGTATACATTCTCAAATACCAAGCACAAAGTATCACCATGCTGACTTCTCTAATATTTATTAAGTAAAATGTTGAGTGGGAGTTGAGCTTTAAAAAGTTAAAGAATTGCTGGTATTTAAGAAATACATTCAGCACTCTGTATCCATAGGTTCTGTATGAGTGATTCAACCAAACACAGGTTGAAAATATATGCCAAGCATGGTATTAGGCCCAAACGAGGCCAGAAAATAATAAAATACTTTAACAATATTTAAAAACTTCAACCTGGGGCTTTCCCTCAGCAGTAAAGAATCCATCTGCAAGTGCAGGAAATGAAAGAGACACAGGTTTGATCCCCAGGTCAGGAAGGTGCCCTGGAGAAGGAAATGGCAAACCACTCCAGTATTCTTGCCTGAACAACCCCGTGGGTTACAGTCCATGGGGGTGTGAGTGGGACACAATGAGCACACACAGACACATACAAGAACTTCAACCTAGTAGGAAACAAACATATATGACTCAAAGACTATGCAGTCAGTATACTCTGTATACGAAAGGTACATGGGCTGCGTGCTGCAAGTTAAGAAGTAGCAGACTACCACTGCAGGTCAGAAAAAAACTTCAAAGAACAGCTAACCTGGGCCTTAAATAGGATAACCAAATAATCTGCCATTCAAACCAGAACACTGCTTTTATCGAATTGATTTTACTTAATAAAACATTAAATAAAATTTTAATTAAATTCATTCATTAAACTGTTTTAAAATATTTATATATTGACAAACACATTTGTACTATAGTGCTGGTGGCTCCATAAAAGAGCTCTATTGAGAAACTAATTCTAAAAATAATTTTCTTAACAACATACCTGGAGTCTTTCTTCCCAAGAAAAATACTCTGGGTAAGCACTCCCAAACTGTTGTGCGTGCTCAGCTGTGTCTCTTTGTGACCCTATGAACTGTAGCCTGCCAGGCTTCTCTGTCCAAGGGATTTCTCAGGCAAGAATACTGGAGTGGGTTGCCATTTCCTACTTCGAGGCATCTTCCCAACCCAGGGATTGAACCAGAATCTCTTGTGTCGCCTGAATTAGCAGGTGGTTTCTTTAACACTAAGCCACTATAAGTGACTTAAATTCAATTGACTGCTAGGGATGGTATCTTTCAACAAACAGCTTGGACACATTGATTGCCAACCCCATGATCGTATAAACAGCTCCATTAGAAGCAGCAGGCATGGCGCCAGCTTCTGCATCTCCCACAAAAAACAGCTCCAGATATCTTTCCCAACCCCATTTTCAGTTACTACACAGCACAGACAAATGCCATTCAACTGGTGATGTGACAAAATAGGAAAAATTATATGGTCAACTCTTAGGCAATCTCTCCAAAAAGGACTAAACTCAGTTATTAAAAATGAGCAAGGAGCCCTAAGTTGGAGGCACTATTAACGTATACCCCTCTGGTAGCTCAGTTGGTAAAGAATCCGCCTGCAATTTAGGAGATCTGGGCTCAATCCCTTGGTTGGGAAGATCCCCTGGAGAAGGGAAAGGCTACCCACTCCAGTACTGTGTCCTAGAGAATTCCACGGACTGTACAGTCCATGGGGTTGCGAAGAGTAGGACACAACTGAGCAACTTTCACTTTCACTCATAAGAAGGTGCCCTTTTGGAGGTCCCAAAGATTGGAAATCAACTCACTTCCAAGTGTACCACATGCACACTCAACTGTTCTTTTATTTCTTGTGTAAATGCCAGGTATTAACTCACCTCTCTCCCTCCCCACAATAACAGACGTGTACCTTATGAGTGTTTGAAATAGACCTCCATGTAAAGGAATCACCACAATGGCCCTGAATCCCTTAAATATGCCTCAACTCATGGGCCAGAGTTGTAGATGATGGAATTGTTTTAGACTTCTTCCCTGCAGACCCAGGTAGGGTCTGTGCGATCACTAATACATACTGTTATGCCTGATTTAATGCCTTAAGCCAAGAGGAAAGGCCAATATAAAAACTTGAGAAAGTCACCTGGCTTCCTAACATAAACACCCCAAGGGATAAACAGATTTGATACCAATCCTGCAGGTCCAGTCAGATTAATCAGAGTAGCTGATGGAATGGCATATTTGGTATAGTAAGAAAGGATCAATTTTATTGGGGGAGAATTCTCAATCAGTTTCTACTGTTACTGCTTGTCTTCTGAGAGAAATTGCGAGGTTCGTTCAGAACTGTCTTTTCAAAAATATCAAAATAGTAAACAGACTTGAAGATCAGGGATAGTATCTCCCTGTGTGGGGCAGAGAGAAGACTGATCTGCTGTCTATATCATCTCCCCAGAGTCAAAGGGGAGATGATATAGACTTGAGCAAGTGTGCAAGCAGACTCTAAAGCTGAGACTCCCAAAGGTCAGGGGTTCCTCAGCTCTGATAGAAACTCGTGCCTATGGCATTACCTTCACTCCTATGGACTCAAAGGATAAGGACACCAATGCAAACATGACTCCTATTGACTACTGTGCCATGAGTAATACTATTATTTACCTCTAAAGTTTAAGCTGTCTACTAGCATCTATAAAATAGTGGCAGGCTCAGCTGTTGGCTGGCAAGTAGGCTAAAACCTAACACTTTGTAATTCTTAACATGTTGGATTTTTGTCCAATGTCTTTTGCAATTATTGAGATAATCTAATTGTATGGTTTTTCTTATTTAATATGGTGAATTACATTGAATCCCAAATGTTAAACCAACCCTGAATTCCTGGGATAAACCCCTCTCACTCAGGCTATACTGTCTATTTAATATATTGTTGGATTTGATTTTCTAATATTTTGGTTAGAATGTTTGTGTCTATGTTGACAATAGATATGGGCCTGCAGTTTCCTTTTCTTACAATGTCTTTTTCTGGTTTGGGTGTTAAAATTAATGCTGACCATCATAAAATGAGATGAGAAGTACTTCTTCTCCAGTGTCTTTGGAGAAGCCTGTGTAGAAATGGTATTACTTATTCCTTAAATATTTGCAAGAATTTACTAGTGATGACATTTTGGCTAGAGTTTTCCTTGTGGGAAAATTTTAAATTACAATTTCAATTTTTTAAAAACACATAAGGCTATACTGTTTATCAACTACTTAAGTGAGCTTTGGTAATTTGTGTCTAAAGAAATTTGTACACGTCAGCTGACAAATTTATTTGCATAAATATTTATTAGAATATTCACTTATCCTTTTAATATCTATAGAATCTGTAATGATGTCATCTCTCTTATTCCTGGATATTCGTCATTTTTCTCCTCTCCTTTCCTCCGATCAGTCTGACTAGAGGTTTATCCATTTTACTGATCTTTGAGACAACAGCTGTTGGTTTCATTGACTTTCTCTATTATTCTTCTCTTTTCTGTTTTACTAACTTCAACCCTGATCTCTATTATTTCCTTTTATCTGCTTACTATAGGTTTAATCTGCCCTTCTTTTTCTAGTTTATTGAAGGGAAAGCTGGGGTCATTGATTTGCTGTACTAAATCCAGTCCCTGATACTCTATCCTGGCTAGAAGCAGAAATTTACAGCTTCTATTTTTAATTGGTAGACTATCATAGTTTGTTTTACTCAATTTATTAATCATGTACGCACTGTATCAATTAAAAATATAGTCCTGCTCCATCAGTTTCTTAACACAAGAACTTTGTTTTACCCTGATGTTGTATTCCACCAGAACTTTTAATTATATAATCACTGAACTCACAAATAATTTCCCCTTCAGTGAAGAAACTTAAAACTACACTACCACCTTTAAAACAGTAAGATGTTTCACTTTGAAATAATAAACTTCCAAAAGCTTTTTTAAATCCATGACGTGAATGAGGGGGGAAAAAAGACAGAAATAAACTTTTGTCTCTTTGAAGCAGCTGATAATGATGTACAACTTCCATTATTTAACTTTTGGCAAAGGTCTCCGGCTAATTGAGCCAATCATATCGCTTCACTTTTCACAAGTGCAGGTACAGGAGGCACGGTTCCATATCAGTCTCTTATACATGACTTTACTTAAATCACTTTCAATTCCAAGCTTTCTGCAGATATGAAAGTGAAGCAACAGCTGTTAGTAGAATGAACTAACTTTAAAACAAGCAAATTTGCCTGGTACAACATTTTTTAAGGTTAACTTTAATATGTCGTAATAGTTAAGGTTTTGAAGGTAAAAGTTCACGGTTAAACCTGTGCACATTTCAAATTCAGTGTACGTCCAAAGTTGAGCCTATTTCCTTGTCCATCAAGCCTACTCTTCTCTTTTACTTCACCAGTCTCCTAAGCTAGATTGAGGGCAGGAGAAGGGGACGACAGAGGATAAGATGTTTGGATGGCATCACCGACTGAATGGACATGGGTTTGGGTGGACTCCGGGAGTTGGTGATGGACAGGGAGGCCTAGCTTGCTGCAATTCATAGGGTCGCAAAGAGTCGGAAACGACTGGGAGACTGAACTGAACTGAAGCTAGAGACTAAAGTCATTATCACCTTTCCCCCTTTATCCTACCAGTTAACTGTCCTGTGGACTTAAAGCCAAAATTATTGGCTACCTCCTCTCCAAATCACTACTTCATATCGAGTTAATCTTTTCAGATTCTGACCATCTTACGAGTTTTCTAGTATCTCACTTCATTCCATTCCAGTGTACTGCACACTACATGTAGTAAATGTTTTTCAATTATAAAAATATCATTTCAGCATTGAAATATCTGACAGTTAAGTCCCTGGGGATTACAGGCCAATCCACACAACACAGCATGGCACACAATTGGGCCTCAGTTTATCTTTTCAGTTTGAGATTCAATACTCCTCTAATCTGTTACATTGTTTTAGTCACTTCCCCAGCCCCTTCCCTGGGCTTCTCAGGTGGCACTAGTGGTAAAGAACTGAGCTAATGGACAGGACTGAGCAGCTGTTCCCGAAGTCATATACTTTAATATCACTACTGTTTATGCCTTTCCTTCTGCCTATGTTCTTCCAGGACTTGTGTGTAAATATTCTAAGGCAGCAGTTAATATGCCATGTTATATATACTGTCAGTCAGTTCTTCAGAACAGCAGCCCTGCTTTATTCACACTAAAAATACCGAAACCCTACCAATATGTCTGAGATATACAGTAGGTAAACAATATATGCGTGATAAATGGTATTTCAAATAGCTATGTACAACAAACAGTGGGCTTCCTGGTGGCTCAGTGGGAAAAGAACCTGCCTGCAATGCAGGAGACGCAAGAGATAACGGGTTCAAGTGCTAGATCGGGAAGATCCCCTGGAGGAGGGCATGGCAACCCACTCCAGTATCCCAGCCTGGAGAATTCCATGGACAGAGGAGCCTGGCAGGCTACAGTCCATGTGGTCACAAAGAGTCAGACACAACTGAAGCGACTGAGCATGAACGCAGGACAAACAGTATACATATCAATGTTGAATTTCTACCTTCAGTACAAGTTTTACTAACACAGTAGCTAAAATGAATAATACTTAAAAAATATATAACAGATAAAAATAAACTTACTGCCAAAGTAGAGAACAGGGAACAAGAAGGGCAGAGAAGGCCACCAAGTCGAATACGTTGGCTACTTGGGACCAGAGACAAGGAATAGAGTCAGAAAGCAATTCGGAGGCAAGCATGTGGCCTCTAGAACACTCGCTGGAGAATGCACACTTTCCCGGAAGCCACAACGATCACACACACCCGACAGGTTCTGCTTCGAATAACTCGGATGTCAGCTTCCCAGGCAGCTTGAGGCCCTGGACCCCCACCCTCGACAAGGCACACCTGACTTTTTTCCTGCAGGACCGATGCCCCGAGACGCGCACCTGGACACACCTGCCCGCGATGGAGGCGCCGGGGGGTGGAAAGAGGAGGCTCCAAAGGCGTCAAAGTGGCGGCCGGGGCGGAGGGCTCGGGCCTGCGAACCCAGTTCTGGAGCGTCGAATCCCGGGTACACGTTCTTGTCCCCGAGATGTGGCTCTCAGATCGCCACGGAAACGCAACTTGCCGGGGCTGAAGCCCTGCCTTTCCCCCGCCTCTCCCCGACTCCAGGGTTCGGGAGTCACCTCCTTTAAGACGCCAGGCGGCCGCAGCCGCAGAGAAGCGCTCGTGCCCAGCTCCGGCCTCCTCCCGTAACCCGGCACCGGCCCAGGACTGCCCCCTTGGCTCTCACCAAATCCTTTAATGAGTTCGGTGAAGACCCCGGGGTCGCTCTCCATGAGGCACCACTCCCCGGCATTGCCCGTCATGGCCCCGGCCGCGCGCCGACCAGCTCCACCTCCGGCTCCGGGCACCCCCGGCCCTTGCTCCTGCCAGCGCCGGCCACTGAGCTCGGCAAACCCGCCACGGGCTCGTCCACCTCACGTCACCCCGCCTACTTCCCGACAGCCTCCGCGGCGCCGTCACTTGGAACGCGACAGAGCGCGAGGGGACGCTCTAGCCACCCGGGAGCGGACGAGACTCTCCCTGGGCCGCGCAGGACCAGGAGCAGATTCGGAAGGGGTGGGGGCCGACGGTCTGGGCAAAATCCGAGAAAAGGCGGGGCCTGGGGCCCTGAAGGGGGAACATCCGGGCCCCTCGCCGGTCTGGGGCAGGGGCGGGGCGCGGCCGGGGGGCGGGGCTCGCGCCCGGGAGCCTAACCTGGAGGCCCAGGCGGCTTCCCCCGAGCAGTCGTCGCTCGTCAGGCCGCCGTGCGTCGTCGTCTTACGGCGGCGGCGCGTTGCCGCGTAGCGCTTCTCCCAGTGGCGCGGCGGCTTTGGAGGCTTGGCCGCCGGGCACAGGTGAGGGAACCGCGGGCGGCCGAGTGGCCGCGGCCCTTTGTGCGGTCTGAGCGGCGCGGGGGGTGGGGGGACGGACGCGCAGGGTCCGGCCGGTCCTTCGTGGCTCCCGCCCCGCATCTCCGCGGCCGGAGCAGACCTCCTCCCGCCCCGCCTCGGGGCTCTGCCCGTCTCGGGTGTGGGGGGAGCGGAACCGGCTGCTCCGTGAGCCTCCTCGCTGGGCCGGACCCTTCTGGAAGACCGGACCCCTCCCGCTGCTGCTTGCGGAGCTTCCCGCCGACCGACGTCCCGAGGACCCGCTTTCTTCCTCCTCCTCCTTCCTCCTCCCGCCGCTGCTGCGCCGAGAGGCGTTGCGTGGCCTGCAGCCTTTGAGGAGAAGGATCTTTGTGAGAAGACCAGGACGAGTTTGTGCTGGAGGGAATGACGAGGGAGAGAAGAATCCTTCCTGTCGTCCATCGGAGGTGATAGACAAGTGCTGTGCGATGCTTCCAAGGCACAGGAGGTTGAAAAATGTCGTGTGTTAAATCTGAAAACATGTATAATGGTCCTAAAACTAAAGGATGCGTAGAACGAAAAATGGCTGTCTTCACTAAATCACGAAACAGCCCCCCTTCACCAAGCCCTTGCAGAATACTGATGTTAAGATAAAGTCTTTAAGGGTGGTATTACTTTTGCATCACTCCCTGAATCTCTGAGTTCCAGCAGGGGCCCTTGACTTTCAGGGGGAAAAAAGCTTTACTTGGTAGAACTCTGATTCTTTGCTTCTCAGTTTGGTGGACCTGGAATAGGGGAACCTTGTCCTACAGGGCTGTGTGAAGCCACAAAGTAAACGTGATAAATTTTATTGAGAAACAACGGGACAGCTTTAATGTTAAGACACATGGTTGTATTTTGGAGTAGAAACCCAAGTTTGTGTCAGGTGTTAGATTTAAAAGTTTTGGGGGGAAACTTTCTTAGGAGTTTATACCTAAGAGACTCTGTCCTAAAGCTGGTGGGGGAAGGGGGTGGAGTTCTGCTACTGCTGCTAAGTCACTTCAGTCCTGTCCGACTCTGTGCGACCCCATAGACGGCAGCCCACCAGGCTCCCCCGTCCCTGGGATTCTCCAGGCAAGAACACTGGAGTGGGTTGCCATTTCCTTCTCCAGTGCATGAAAGTGACAAGTGAAAGTGAAGTCACTCAGTCTTGTCCGACTCTTAGCGACCCCATGGACTGCAGCCTACCAGGCTCCTCCCTCCATGGGATTTTCCAGGCAAGAGTACTGGAGTGAGGTGCCATTGTCTTCTCCGGGAGTTCTGTTAAGTACACTTAAATGGGAAAGTTTGTGAGGCGAGGAGCCTAGGCTTATTTCCTTATGAACCACACCTAGAATGAGTGTCATCAAACCCTAGAGCTGTTTGCAGTGATTTGTGGTACTTTTTAATCTGTAGTATTGCTGTGAACTTGCAATGGAACTTAGAACTTAGAACAGGGCTAAGTAAATACAGCAGAACTAACATTTGATACTCCAGTCAACGTGGTGCCTGTTATAGAGAGACCAAACTGAAAATTAGCCCTTGACAGAACCTATAAGTAATCAGAAAAGGGATAGGGGTCAAATTTCCTTATATTGTTAACATTTAATCCTAAGAGTTCACATAAAAATCCATATTTCTGGGTCTCTGGGCAAAATGAGAGGATCTGGAATTGCAAGACCCTTACTACATGTTGACCAGTTGGCTGAAAGGGCATGCCTTCAGGATATCATGCTGTTAAGTCCCCTACTATTCTTCACTGCTTTTTATTGCATCACACTTGACTTGATCCACTCATGTCTGTTACCAGTCTGAGTGATAGTTATCTGAACGTGTGGCCCCAGGTTTTGCAGTATTCCCTCTTTTTTCAAACTGTCTTGCTCTCATAGGTGTAACCAAGTTTTGACTTCATTTAAAAAGGAGTAAGCTACAGACTTGTTTGACCTTTTGGGATGAAAATGAGCCTTTTCAAGTAACAAATGATCAAAAGACTTTGGAAAGATACTTAGATGTGTACTTTCAAGAAAAACGTAGGAATGCTTAGAAATCATGTATTAGCATTGTTAAAAGGTGCTGTAGTTGTTCTTGTCTCACTCTTTGCAACCCCATGTACTGCTGCACACCAGGCTTCCCTGTCCTTCACCGTCTCTTGGAGTTTGCTCATGTCCATTGAGTCAGTGATGTCAACCATCTCATTCTCTGTGGTCCCTTTCTCCTGCCTTCAATCTTTCCCAGCATCAGGGTCTTTTCCAGTGAGTCAGCTCTTTGAATCAGGTGGCCAAAGTGTTGGAGCTTCAACTTCAGTAGTTGTTCTAGTTCCAGTGAATGAGAAGCAGAAATAAATGCTATTACATACTGTGTATTACTAGCATTCACTGATTTTGCATTTAAAATTAGGAAAAAGAGAACCACACCAATTTCAAAGTGTGGCTGAGCTTTTAGTAACGTTGTGATTTGTTTGATTGCTTCCCCAAATTTTAATTTATAGAAATTTAATAAAACTTTAGCTCTATTAAATTTCTTTGGAGGGTGTGCTTTAAGAATACTGGGTATGTCAGTCCAACTGAAAGAAGAATTAACTATCTTTGTTAATCTGGATTTACAATACTCGGATGTTCAGGAGTGGATTAACTGATGACCAGGCTCTGACCTAACTCACTTCCCAACTGCCTTCTAAACCACTGACACTAGAGCTTAAGCTTTGAAAAGGGGATGAAAACTGTTGGGGAAGGAAGAAATTAAGGTCCTATATATGTATGTGTATTATATATATATATATATATATATAACATACACATATGTGTTTATATATCTGTTCAGTCGCTCAGTCGTGTCCAACTCATTTGCAGCTCCATGGACTGCAGCTCTCCAGGCTTCCCTGTTCACCAACTCCCGGAGCTTGCTCAGACTCATGTCCATCAAGTCGGTGATGCCATCCAACCTTCTCATCATACACACACACACACATATGGGCTTCCCAGGTGGTTCAGTGGTAAAGAACCCGCCTGCCAATGCAGGAGACATGGGCTCAATCCCTAGGTGAGGAAGATCCCATGGAGAAGGAAATGGCAATCCATTCCAGTATTCTTGCCTGGGAAATTCCATGGACAGAGAAGCCTAGCATGCTACAGTCCATGGGATCACAAAAGAGTCCGTCATGACTTAGCAATTAAACAACACACACACATATATATATGTCTATGTGTATCTCAAATTGCTTTCTAAAGACAAATATTAAAGTAAGGTTAAATATCATTTGAACGTTTATCTTTTAAAATAACTTCCCAAATAAATTTTGCCCAGTCAGTTTTATTTTTTTTTTAAGTAACATTTTTGAGATAGACTTCATACATCCCATTCAAGGAGTTTTAGTATATTTAGAGTTGTCGTACACACACACAGTTGTATAATCATTACCACTATCTAATTTCAGAACATTTTCATCATCCCCAAAAAGAAACCCCTTACACTTTAGAGAGGAATCTAGCAATTCCACAAAAGGTTAAATATAGAGATATCATATGATCCAACATTCTACATTCCACCAGTGGGGTATGAAGGTTCTAATTTCTCTGGATCCTCACAATGCTGCTTATTATTGTCCTTTTGATTATAGCCATTCTAGTACATGTGAAATGATATCTCATTGCAGTTTTTATTTGCTGATGATCAGTGATATTCAGCATTTTTTGTGTATGTTGGCCATTTGTATATCTTCTTTGAAGAAACATCTATATAGACTTAGCCTGTTTTTTAATTGGGGCATTTGCCATTTTATTACATAGTTATGTGTGCTCTCTATATTATAGACACAAATTCCTTAACCATATGTATGATTTGCAAGTGTTTTCTCCTTTTCTCTGGGATGTCTCTTTGCTTTCTTTGTGGTATCTTTGGAAACACAGTTTTAAATTTTGACGAAAGCCTTGTTTTTTCCCTTTTGTCACTTAACGCCTTTGGTGTCTGTGTTTTGAGATCAGTTCTCTGATGTCACCTCAGTGTCTTATATTCATTTCACCTCAGAATTCATTTCAGTTCCATTCCAGAGATCTCCCAAGTTAAAGGGGAGGACCCCCAACAGATTGCCCTTCCTTCAGACAGCAGCTTCTGGGAGGGCCCCAGTCTCCCCACACTTCTGCCTGCCCAGGTGGGCATCCTGCAACCCTCTCACGGTCAGTAGTTCACCTGGATGACTCAACTCCCTAAAAGCACCAGCCTTACGATTGCAGTTTAGGGACAGCCCAATGGAGGACACGCCCAAGCCAGTCAGAAGGCTGTTTGTGGAGTCCTGGCACGGCACCCCACCAGTACTGACTTGGAGTCTGTGCTGAAGTTGGGGGTCTGCAGTTTGTGTATGGAGTCTTATGATTAAGCAGGATTGATGAATTCATTGACCACATGGTTGAGCCTAGTGTGCTGCCGTCCTCCCCTCCTGGGAGGATGATCTGGTCCAGAGTTCCAGCCTTCTAATCAGAGGATTGGTCTTTATGGTGATCCCATCTGGAAGCATTCCAAAGGCCCAGAATGAGCCCTCTCATTAGCATAGCAAAGACACCCATCAATCAGGATATTGCCAGGTTTTTTTTGTTGTTAACATTGTTTTGAATAAAAGATTCTTTAAATTCTATGCTGCTTTACAATTTTTAAGTTTCACATGATTTCATATAATCTCACAATACTCTCTTTATAAATCCTCTACACCTGTATTGTGCCTCTCCCCTTCTCTCCCCTCACCCGCACTGGTAACCATTAGTTTATTCTCCATATCTGTGAACCTGTTTACTGTTTCTTCATTCACTAGTTTGTTGTATTTTTTAGAGTCCACATAAGTGATACCATACAATATTTGTCTTTGTCTTACTTCCTGTAGCATAATGCCCTCCAAGTCCACCCATGTTGCTGAAAATGGCAAAATTTCATTCCTTTTTATGGTTTATGACTGAGTTGTATTCCATTGTACATACATGTACCACATGTTATTTATTCATTCATCTGTTGATGGACACCGAGGTTGCTTCCATACCTTGGCAATTGTAAATAACTCTGCTGTGAACATTGGATGCATGTATATTTTTGAGTTTTGTTCTTGTTTTTTTTTTTAACATAAACCCCAAGTGGTTTTTGAAGCCTTTTGAAACTCATGGACAAAAACCAGATAGTCTAATACTTTTAAAGGTTACAGTCCATTTATAGTTGTTACAAAATATTGGCTATATTCCCTGTGTTGTACAATACATCATTGTAGCCTGTTTTATACCCAGAATTCTGCGTGTGTGCTGAGTTGCTTCAGTCTTGTCCGACTCTTCTACTCTGTGGACTGTAGCCCTCCAGGCTCCTCTATCCGTGGGATTCTCCAGGGATTGAACTCATGTCTCATATCTTCTGCATTGGTGGTAGGCTTGTTCTTTATCACTAACACCACCTCGGAAGCCCCTCCCTCCAGTAGTCTGTACCTCCTACAAAAACCAAATAGTCTTACTATACCACTATGTTTTATCACCTCAATTCAGTTCAGTCCAGTCACCCAGTCGTGTCTGACTCTTTGCGACCCCATGAATTGAGACACACCAGGCCTCCCTGTCCATTACCAACTCCCAGAGTTCACCCAAACTCATGTCCATTGAGTCGGTGATGCCATCCAGCCATCTCATCCTCTGTCATCCCCTTCTCCTCCTGTCCCCAATCCCTCTCAGCATCAGGGTCTTTTCCAATGAGTCAACTCTTCGCATGAGGTGGCCAAAGTATTGGCGTTTCAGCCTCAGCATCAGTCCTTCCAATGAACAGCCAGGACTGGTCTCCACCTAGCCAATTTTAAAGTTAATTTCTATTGCAGGTTCAATGACAGAGTAGCTTGGAATATGCTGCCATTCTGTTTTTTATATTAAACTAAAAATTCTNTCAGCATCAGTCCTTCCAATGAACAGCCAGGACTGGTCTCCACCTAGCCAATTTTAAAGTTAATTTCTATTGCAGGTTCAATGACAGAGTAGCTTGGAATATGCTGCCATTCTGTTTTTTATATTAAACTAAAAATTCTGACTCTGGTATATATACACAAGCAAGTGGACAGGTGCCGTAGCTGTTAATGATGTTTTATGTCCACTGGTTTATGTTGCATCTTGGAAAGTATTTTCACAGAAGCAGATGAAAAAGGTGAACAGTTTCTATTGAAGAAATATTGAAAAGATACATGGTCAGAGTTGTCATTAATATAAGACTCAAGGGAAGATTCCATTGGTACAGCTATGAATAAGTAATTTCATTACTTATAATAGGAATTATAAAAATTACGTTTCTTTTTCAGGCATCTTCCCTAGAATTAAAGTTCATTTTGCTGCTTGCTGTACAAAAGATACTTGAATACCTAATATTAAACATTAGAAGAATTTACAGAGAAATACTATCCTCAGATGACTTTTTTACTCAGAACTCATTCCTTTGTAACTTTTTCATGTTTTATTTTTCTTAACTATTTCTGTTACCTGCATATAGTACGTTTATTAATCTGATTACAGAATTTATGTTAAAGAATTATGTTTTTAATTGCATGCATTGAGACTTAAATGTTACAGGTAAGAAAAGCAAGTCATGCGTAATACTTAGATAAATGGTTCAGAAAAATCAACTTTAATGTTACTGGTGCTATCCTGTGCTTAGTAGCTCAGTCATGTCCAACTCTTTGTGACCCCATGGACTGTAGCCCACCAGGCTGTTCTGTCCATAGGGATTCTCCAGGCAAGAATACTAGGGTGGTTTACCATGCCCTCCGCTAGGGGACATTCCCAACCTAGGAATCAACTTGGGTTCTCCTGCATTGCAGGCAAATTCTTTACCGGCTGAAGTACCAGGGAAACCCTGCTTAGTTATTCTTAAATATGTATTTGTAATTATTTAAAAATGATATTCTAGGGGAGTGATACACAAGTAAGACCTGGTCCCCACTCTCGTGGGAACCATTATTTAGCTGGACGTGTAACAAAGAATATAATACAAGGGAAAACTTGAAGAGGAGGGGGTTTTGAAGTTTATATTGGGAACTTGAACTCACCACCGGGACCTTGGTGCAGGAAAGCTGGGGTAGTAGTATAATCTGATAATTGAATGCCATTTCACACTCATCCAACAAACATGACTCGTAAGCAAGAATGGCCTGCTTGAAGTAACACCAGAGAGAGGATGTTTTTGTAAAATCTAAAGGAAAGGCCAGTAACGTCAAATGCAGTATAAAAATCAAAATAATAATTTCTACTGGAATTAGCAATTAATGTTACCAGCCTTTGAAAAGGCAGTTAGTCTTTTTGGATTAAAAAGAAGAGGTAAATGCCATGTTGAAAAGAGGTAAAAAATACGTAGAAAAAGCACCATCCACCACAGCAGGAGTTTCAGCCTGTGCTGCTTTCAGTCACTGTAAATCAGTCCCCAGCGGCTGATAGAATATGACCACCGTCTCTCCGACACTGCCTGAGGCCGAGGGCTGCCCTGACATTCACTGCTTTGTATCAGAGCTGTACTGAAATACTGACACTGCTATTTCCACACAGTCCAAATCTCTGTGCCCCGCAGTCACATTCCAGAACCTGAGGCTTTCTCCCACTTATTATTCCTTACCTACCTTCTCCCAAGCACATGTGTGTTCCCGTCTGAGACCCAGTCTTACTCACCAGACTTACTTCCCCACTGGAAATACCGTCATTTCCTTGTTTCTCTTTGTCCCTCAGAGGGGCCCTTACCCATCACCTTCATCCTTTGGGAAGGGGATAGCTCTTTTGCTGTCAAGGCCAGTCTCCACGTCGATGCTCTGAGCAGCTTTCAGGGATCTCATTGCCTCACTAAATGCCCTTCCTCCACTGCCTTCAACTCTCCAAATTAAACTTCCAACCTCAGCCTCCTGTCCTCTCATCTGAAAAGGTAAAAAGATTTTTCCTCTGTCTCCCACCTTTGCTTTTCCCTTGCCTTTATAACTTTCCTTCTATAAAAGAGCATTTACCTGTGAAGGCTCTTCCTTGCTGTGTGCCCTCTTCACCACACTGGAATCAAGCTGTTTCTCGCAGCCCCTGACTGCGATTGCCTCTCTTCAGCATTCCTGTTGCCAGTTTCAGCCTTATTTACTTGATTACCAAGTGTTTGACATTACCAGCCATTCACTCCGTGAAATTCTCTGTTACGGTCTTTGATAACCACTTTCTCTTGATTTAAAGTCTGTGAGTCTCTCCTGTTTCTCCTTCAAAGGACCCTTTTCTCCTTAGCTTTTTAATTGTTGATATTCACCAGGATTCTATCTTTAGCCTTCCCTACAGTATATAAACATAATCAAGCTTTTATCATCTTCAAAATTTTTTTTCTTTTGCTTTATTTTACTGCCTTCAGTTTAGTTCAGTCACTCAGTCGTGTCCGACTCTTTGTGACCCCATAAATCACAGCACACCAGGCCTCCCTGTCCATCACCATCTCCCAGAGTTCACTCAAACTCATGTCCATCGANGGCTGTGTTCCGCCGTTGGCTAGCAATGAGTTCTGGGCTCTGTGCCGCGGTCGCCCTGCACAGATTTCTGCACTGTGTGCTGCAGTCACACTTCACAGAGGTTCGGGCTGTGTGCCGCGGTCGCCATCTCCCCAGTTCTAGGCTGTGTGCTGCGGTTGCCCTGTGCCCAGGTCCGGCCTGTGTTCCACTCTCAGCTTGCGATATTTTCCCGGCTCTGTGCCACGGTTCCTCTATGCAAAGGTCTGGGCTGTGTGCCGCGGTAGCCTTCTCGAGAGTTCGGGCTGTGTGCCGCGGTCCCCCTGTCCTCAGGTCCGGGCTGTGTGCCATGGTCACCCTGAGCCGATGTCCAGCCTGTGTTCTGAAGAGGCCCTGCGCCAAGGTCCAGCCTGTGTGCCACGGTCACCCTTCTCGGAGTTCCGGACTGTGTTCCGCAGTCGGCTAGCAGCGATTTCCAGGCTGTGTGACGTGGTCGCCCTTCACTGAGTTTTGGGCTGTGTGCCTCGGTTGCCCTTCGCCAAGGTTTGGGCTCTGTTCCTTGGTCGCCTTGCGACAAGGTACAGCCTGATAGCCGTAGTCACCCTGCACCGAAGTCCGGGCTGTGTTCTGCCGTCAGCTAGCGATGAGTTCCGGGTTCTGTGCTGTGGTCGCCCTGCACAGATTTCTGGGCTCTGTGCCGTGGTTCCTCGTTGCCAAGGTCCCTGCTGTGTGCCACGGTAGCCTTCTCCAGAGGTTCGGGCTGTGTGCCATGGGCCCCTGCGCTGAGGTCCGGGCTGTCTCTCATGGTCGCCCTGAGCCGATGTATGGCCTGTGTTCTACAGACCCCCTGCGCCAANTATCTAAGTTGGTCGTAACTTTCCAAGGAGTAAGCGTCTTTTAATTTCAGGGCTGCAGTCACCATCTGCAGTGATTTTGGAGCCCCAAAAGATAAAGTGTGCCACTGTTTCTATTGTTTCCCCATCTATTTGCCATGAAGTGATGGGACCAGATGCCATGATCTTCGTTTTCTGAATGTTGAACTTTAAGGCAGCTTTTTCACTCTCCCTTTCTTCAAGAGGCTTTTTAGTTCCTCTTCACTTTCTCCCATAAGGGTGGTGTCATTTGCACTTACCAACATTTCTTTACAGTATTCTTACTTCCTTTTCTAAACTTGAAAGACAGAGCAAGATTACAGATACCCCTTCCTGGAATGCATTCCCCAAACTTTATATACCAGTTCTTCAGCCTGCCTGGATTATTGAGACAGAATTAGTTTATCCTCCTCTGCTTATTCACTTTTCTATTAAACCACTTGATTACGAGTGCTTTATCAATTGTATATAAAGTTGTGCATAATTGTATATAAATTTAAATTGAAGTATAAATCTCTCCCACATCATACAGACTGTGCTTTCCCTGAAGGCAGGAAAAGTTTTGAAAATGGAACAGAATGAAAATGGAACTTTTAATGGAGCAGAATCTCTTTCATGCCTTACACATAGTATGTAGTAAATGCTGGTTGAGGATTTTTTGTTGGCTGTGTCATTGTGTTGCTGGCCATGGGGAGAAGCCCAGTGCACTGTAGTGGTGCAGGCAGGAGACCTGAGAGTAAACACCTGTAGAGAGAACAGCAGTGGAAAGCAGTGGATGATTGTGGTTTTACTCTGTTAGGAGGAGAAAAAGTGACAGACAGTTCTAGTAGCTTTAGAGATAATGGAAGGAGGAAAATGTGGGTAGTTACAGATGACACAAACTATAAATGAGCACTGTTGATACAGGATATTAATCAGAATGCTCTCAGCTACAGGTAAGAGAAAACCTATAAACGATTTAAACAATAAAGATATATTAGGCTTTCCCAGTGGCTCAGAGAGGAAAGAATCTGTCTAAAGAATGCAGGAGACCTAGGTTCGATTCCTGGGTTGGGAAGATCCCCTGGAGAAGGAAATGGCCACCCACTCTAGTATTCTTGCCTGGAAAATCCCATGAATAGAGGAGCATGGCGGGCTACAGTCCATGGGGTTGCAAAGAGTCAGACATGACTGAGCAGCTAACACTAACACACTATGATATATTAGTACATTTCTAAGTTCCAGGTAACTTGGTAGTATCAATGGCCTGGACTCCTTCTTTTTTTTTTTTTTTTTTAATCTTTTCTGGCTCTGCCATTCTTATTTGTATGTCATCTTAAACTGGCTCCCCCATGACTCAAGATAGCTGACACCACTTCAGGCATCAAGTGCTGCAAATGAGTATCTCAAGGCAGGAAGAACGTGGCTTTTTTATTTTGCTTTTTTTTTTAAATTTTTAAATTGGATTTACTTGTATTTACTTTACAATATTGTGGGTTTTGCCAAACATTGACATGAATCAGTCACAGGAGTACATGTGTCCCACCTCCCTCCCCATCCCATCCCTCTGGGTTGTCCCAGTGCACCAGCTTTGAGGGCCCTGTTTCATGCATCAAGCTTGGACTGGTCATCTATTTCATATATGGTAATATACATGTTTCAATGCTGTTCTCTCAAATCATCCCACCCTTGCCTTCTCCCACAGAGTCCAAAAGTCTGTTCTTATATCTGTGTCTCTTTTGCTGTCTTGCACATAGGGTCATCATTGCTGTCTTTCTAAATTCCACATATATGTGTTAATATATCGTGTTGGTGTTTTCTTTTTCTAACTGACTTCATTTTGTATAATAGGCTCCAGTTTCATCCACCTCATTAGAACTGACTCAAATGCGTTCTTTTTAATAGCTGAGTAATATTCCACTGTGTGTGTGTACCACAATTTTCTAATCCATTCCTCTGCTGATGGACATCTAGGTTGGTTTCATGTCCTGGCTATTGTAAACAGTGCTGTAATGAACATTGGGGTACACATGTCTCTTTCAATTCTGGTTTCCTAAGTGTGTATGCCTGGCAGTGGGATTGCTGGGTTGTATGGCAGTTTCTGTTTCCAGTTTTTAAAGGAATTTCCACACTGTTCTCCATAGTGGCTGTACTAGTTTGCATTCCCACCAACAGTGTAAGAAGGTTTCCTTTTCTCCATACCCTCTCCAGCATTTATTGTTTGTAGACTTTTTGATAGCAACCATTCTGACTGGCATGAGATGGTACCTCGTTGTTTTGATTTGCATTTCTCTGATAATCAGTGATGTTGAGCATCTTTTCATGTGTGTGTTAGCCATCTGTATGTCTTCTTTGGAGAAATGTCTG
This sequence comes from Neotragus pygmaeus, assembly GCA_006410875.1. Classification (NCBI taxonomy): domain Eukaryota; kingdom Metazoa; phylum Chordata; class Mammalia; order Artiodactyla; family Bovidae; genus Neotragus; species Neotragus pygmaeus. The sequence continues at coordinate 361,826 of SJYV01049133.1, read as the reverse complement.
TTTAGTTCTTTGGCCCATTTTTTGATTGGGTTGTTTATTTTCCTGGTATTGAGCTGCATGAGCTGCTTATATATTTTAGAGATTAATTTTTTGTCAGTTGCTTTATTTACTATTATTTTCTCCCATTCTGAAGGCTGACTTATAGTTTCCTTGCTTATAGTTTCCTTTGTTGTGCAAAAGCTTTTAAGTTTAATTAGGTCCCATTGTTTATTTTTGCTTTTATTTCCATTACTTTGGGAGGTGGGTCATAGAGGACCTTGCTGTGATTTATGTCAGAGAGTGTTTTGTCTATGTTTTCCTCTGGGAGTTTTATAGTTTCTGATCTTACATTTAGATCTTTAATCCATTTTGAGTTAATTTTTGTGTTTGATGTTAGAACGTTTTGTAGTTTCTTTCTTTTACAGGTGGTTGACAGGTTTTTCCCAGCACCACTTGTTAAAGAGATTGTCTTTTCTCCATTGTATATTCTTGCCTCCTTTGTCGAAGATAAGGTGCCCATAGTTGTGTGGATTCATCTCTGGGCTTTCTGTTCTCTTCCATTGATCTATTTCTGTCTTTGTGCCAGTACCATACTATCTTGATGACTGTAGCTTTGTAGTATAGTCTGAAGTCAGGCATGTTGATTCCTCCAGTTCAAATTCTTCTTTCTCAAGATTGCTTTGGCTATTTGAGGTTTTTTTGTGTTTCCATACAAATAGTGAAATTATTTGTTCTAGTTCTCTGAAAAATACCATTGGTAGCTTGATAAGGATCGCATTGAATCTATAGATTGCTTTGGGTAGTATACTCATTTTCACTGTATTGACTCTTCTGATTCATGAACATGGTATATTTCTCCATCTATTTGTGTTATCTTTGATTTCTTTCATCAGTGTTTTATAGTTTTCTATATATAGCTCTTGTGTTTCTTTTAGAGAACATGCCTTTTTAAGAGTCCAGGCCCCTTTTTAAGAGGGAAGGAGACCTCCAAAGTATTAACAGCAGATTTATCGTGTCTCACTGGCAGGAGCTGTGATACTTGCTCAATACCTGTACCAGTCACATGGCAAGAGGAGTGAGAGCATCACCTGGAGACTCATAACTGGTACCAAAACTCAGGCCTCAGCCAGACATTCTGAATTGTGAAAGAAACTTGAGGGGGATGGGGCGAGTGGGACCCATCATTTTATGTTTAAACTAGCACTTCAAGTAATTCTGATGCCCGTAGACTGTGAGAACCACTGGCTTAGAACAAGCAAGATTCATCCCTTGGAGCTGGGGACTGTCCCCTGAAGGATGCTGCTACCAGAAAGAGGATAATAGTTAGAAAAGGGGAGGGAGGAACAGATGTTGGGTACACAAGCGGAGCTTGTCTGCAGTCACTGCGTCAGAGACCATTACTGCCCCGCACCCCCCGCACCCCTCTTTTCCTCTCCCGGCTGCTCCTCTGGACTCCACCCGAGCTGCCTGCTCAGACTCTGGAGCAGCAAACTACATCAAAAATGCGACTTCTTGACTGTCACTGCTGATCGTCATACCATAACTTACTTAAACAATATTTTTAAATTAAAATATTTCATGGCAGATTTCAACAAGCCTAGATTAATAAATGGTTTTCCTTTTTATAATTTATCATTTCTATCTACCTGTAATAAATTTTTTTTTTCCTGGGGAAAATAGTTATAGTGGGGCTTCCCTCATAGCTCAGTTGGTAAAGAATCCACCTGCAATGCAGGAGACCCCGCTTGATTTCCTCAGTTGGGAAGATCCCCTGGAAAAGGGATAGGCTACCCACTCCAGTATTCTGGCCTGGAGAATTCCATGGACTGTATAGCCCATGGGGTCTCAAAGAGTCGGACACAACTGAGCGACTTTCACTTTCACTTTGGGCATTTGTATTTTTCAGAAAATTCCAAGATAATTCTGTTAATGTATCTGGATTTTTAAAGGTGATTGCAAGTTTTTCTGTTAAATGGTAGTTTCAGTGATGCAGAATTCTATTTTTTTATTGTAATAACATTTTGCTTTTTGATAGGCTTCCTAAAGACAGAAAAATGGAGGAATCTGTAAACCAAATGCAGCCACTGAATGAGAAGCAGATAGCTAATTCTGAAGGTGGATATGTGTGGCAAGTCACTGATATGAATCGGCTACACCGGTTCTTGTGTTTTGGTTCTGAAGGTGGGACTTACTATATCAAAGAACAGAAGCTTGGCCTTGAGAATGCTGAAGCTTTAATCAGATTGATTGAAGATGGCAGAGGATGCGAAGTGATACAGGAAATAAAGTCCTTTAGTCAAGAAGGCAGAACCGCAAAGCAAGAACCCACACTCTTTGCCCTCGCCATTTGCTCCCAGTGTTCCGACATAAGCACCAAACAAGCCGCTTTCAAAGCTGTTCCTGAAGTTTGTCGGATCCCTACACACCTCTTTACTTTTATCCAGTTTAAGAAAGATCTGAAGGAAAGCATGAAGTGTGGCATGTGGGGTCGTGCCCTCCGGAAGGCTGTAGCAGACTGGTATAATGAAAAGGGTGGCATGGCCCTCGCCCTGGCAGTTACAAAATACAAACAAAGAAACGGCTGGTCTCACAAAGATCTGTTAAGATTGTCACATCTTAAACCTTCCAGTGAAGGTAAGTGTGAGATCTTCATGGCAACAGGTGAGGTACAGATATCCAGTAAATGGCACATTTTTATTTGCCATAAGACAGTTGTGTAATATTTTCTAGAAATAGTCTTTCAGTCTTAAGACATTGATTGACTAATTCATATGTTTAATGCCAACCTGGAATTAAACACCTATACATTAATGATTAAGAATCAAATCACACATTTGCAGGTTGATATTCTAAATCTTAGGGCTTCCTAGGTGGCTCAGTGGTAAAGAATCCACCAACCAGTGCAGGAGATGCAGGTTCGATCCCTGGGTTGGGAAGATGCCCTGGAGCNCAGATTTCAACAAGCCTAGATTAAGAAATGGTTTTCCTTTTTATAATTTATCATTTCTATCTACCTGTAATAAATTTTTTTTTTCCTGGGGAAAATAGTTATAGTGGGGCTTCCCTCATAGCTCAGTTGGTAAAGAATCCACCTGCAATGCAGGAGACCCCGCTTGATTTCCTCAGTTGGGAAGATCCCCTGGAAAAGGGATAGGCTACCCACTCCAGTATTCTGGCCTGGAGAATTCCATGGACTGTATAGCCCATGGGGTCTCAAAGAGTCGGACACAACTGAGCGACTTTCACTTTCACTTTGGGCATTTGTATTTTTCAGAAAATTCCAAGATAATTCTGTTAATGTATCTGGATTTTTAAAGGTGATTGCAAGTTTTTCTGTTAAATGGTAGTTTCAGTGATGCAGAATTCTATTTTTTTATTGTAATAACATTTTGCTTTTTGATAGGCTTCCTAAAGACAGAAAAATGGAGGAATCTGTAAACCAAATGCAGCCACTGAATGAGAAGCAGATAGCTAATTCTGAAGGTGGATATGTGTGGCAAGTCACTGATATGAATCGGCTACACCGGTTCTTGTGTTTTGGTTCTGAAGGTGGGACTTACTATATCAAAGAACAGAAGCTGGGCCTTGAGAATGCTGAAGCTTTAATCAGATTGATTGAAGATGGCAGAGGATGCGAAGTGATACAGGAAATAAAGTCCTTTAGTCAAGAAGGCAGAACCGCAAAGCAAGAACCCACACTCTTTGCCCTCGCCATTTGCTCCCAGTGTTCCGACATAAGCACCAAACAAGCCGCTTTCAAAGCTGTTCCTGAAGTTTGTCGGATCCCTACACACCTCTTTACTTTTATCCAGTTTAAGAAAGATCTGAAGGAAAGCATGAAGTGTGGCATGTGGGGTCGTGCCCTCCGGAAGGCTGTAGCAGACTGGTATAATGAAAAGGGTGGCATGGCCCTCGCCCTGGCAGTTACAAAATACAAACAAAGAAACGGCTGGTCTCACAAAGATCTGTTAAGATTGTCACATCTTAAACCTTCCAGTGAAGGTAAGTGTGAGATCTTCATGGCAACAGGTGAGGTACAGATATCCAGTAAATGGCACATTTTTATTTGCCATAAGACAGTTGTGTAATATTTTCTAGAAATAGTCTTTCAGTCTTAAGACATTGATTGACTAATTCATATGTTTAATGCCAACCTGGAATTAAACACCTATACATTAATGATTAAGAATCAAATCACACATTTGCAGGTTGATATTCTAAATCTTAGGGCTTCCTAGGTGGCTCAGTGGTAAAGAATCCACCAACCAGTGCAGGAGATGCAGGTTCGATCCCTGGGTTGGGAAGATGCCCTGGAGCAGGGAATGGCAACCCACTCCAGTATTCTTGCCTGGAAAATCCCATGGACAGAGGAGCCTGGTGGGCTACAATCCAGAGAGTCAGACACAACTGAGCAACGAAGCACTTCCTTGGACATACATTCCATGGAACCTAAAGGCTACTTGAAATAGTGCTGAACTTAACAAATCAGGATGTGAACTGTCTTCAAGCAGTCATCCAGGGGTCATGGTAACTTGGAGCAGTTTTTCTGAGTCTATGAGAAGAGACTTTTGAGAAGTTATTTGGATCTACAGTGACTCTTTAGTCCTTCTTAGAAGGGAAATTAAAAAAAAAACTTTTGCACAGGATTAATTTTAAATGTGAACACTCACAAAATGAACATGTCCAAAGTTGACATTTTTTCTTAGAGCAGAGGTGAAACTTGAAATGACAGCCCCTCAGATGAGTTCAGATTTCAGTTCTACTTAATTACTGTGTCTCCGTATACCAAGTAACTGAACCTGTCTGATTTTCTGTATCTTCATCTATTAAAAAAAGGTAGAAAGGGAATAGCCCTTGAAATTATTGTGACTTATCAGTGATAGTGTGTATCAGAATACTTACACACACAGTTTCTGACACAAGTAAAGGGCAGTATTGGTTGCTTCTCCTTCTTCCTACACATCTTGGGTGGTGATGTCTTCATACATGGAATTTTCTCAGTAGTTTCTGTTTTACCACTTTTTTCTAAAAATAAACTTTTTCAAATGAAATTTAACCAATAAATTACTATAAATATTTATATATACAAACATATGTATATTTTGATTTTTTTATTAGAAATTACATCTTTGTTATGTTTATTTATTTGAGTACCGTGTAGCTTGTGGGATCTTGGATCCCCCATGAGGAATTGAATCCATAACCCCTGCAGTAAAAGCACATAGTCCCAACGACTGGACTGTCAGGGAAGTCCAGATTTCACATTAAGATGTGTAAGACACCAGAGTCACAATACTTTAGAAGTTCCTGCATGTTATTATTAACTTTTAGTCAAATTATTTAGAGTTCAGAAGTAACACATCAGTTCAGTCTGCCTTAGAGATGTATTTTAGTTGGCCTGAACTATATTTTAGGGGGGAAAAATCAATAATTTGCCATTGTTACATAAAAATCCATATTGTACCTTATATTGAAAATACATTCATTCAGCAGCACCAAGTCAAATTTTTTTTTCCAAATATTTTCAGGCATATTCTGTTTAATTCACCATAGTCATGACCACTATTATATCAATGACCTCTTTCAGTTATTTTACCTACCTTCCCCCCATAGACCTTGAAATTTGATAATTATGTCCCCCTACTGTTTTACAGAAGTGGAAACTAAGGCCTCAGATGGTCACACATGCATGTAGGCTAGAACCCAGATTTCCTCACTCCCCCAACACAAAGTTTTTTCAACTATTGAAAGGAATTATAGAAGAAATGGACACATTGTTTAGGCCTGTGATACTTTCTCAATTAAAAATTACAGGTTACCTACCTACTTGTCCACTTCACTTATCTGTGTAATTTACAAATGCATCTTTCTTGAGCAGGTAAAGGGGCAAGTGAATATGAAATTAACTGAGGTAAATCTATACTTTTGTGAATTGAGATTGTGGACCTGAGATAGTCACTGTGTACTAAAGGTTCTGATGCTACTGCTTCCAAAAAAAGCTCTGTAATGACTTTGGAGTCATTAGACTTTAAAACACATTAGGTTAGAGTTTTACCTCCAGAGTCTCATGGGATAGGCAAAAATTAGTTGACTCCATTTGCTTAAGTGTGTTTGTCATATTATGGGAAATAGCATCCTGGTTTAAACTCCTGTGTATCTAGATGTGCCATTCATATAAGGTGTTCTCAGTAACATGTCCAGTTTTTTACCTGCTAATCCTACATGCCTTTTTAATTCTTTATTTTGTTGAAGGACTTGCTATTGTCACCAAATATATTACAAAGGGCTGGAAAGAGGTCCATGAAATGTATAAAGAAAAAGCCCTTTCTGTGGAGGCTGAAAAATTATTAAAGTATCTCGAGGCTGTAGAGAAAGTGAAGCGCACAAAAGATGAACTGGAAGTCATTCATCTGATAGAAGAGCACAGACTGGTTAGGGAACATCTCCTAACAAATCACTTAAAGTCTAAAGAGGTAAGAAAGTTATAATACGTTCCAGCATATGAGTAAACATGAGGAACTTAGGCTGTGTGGTAAAAGGATAAATTCTGCTAATGCTTTTAAAATATATTAATACTTAAAAAAATTTTTTTTTGCCATACTGCATGGTTCGTAGGACCTTAGTTCCTTGACCAGGGGACCAGGAATTGAACCCAGGCTCCCGGCAGTGAAAGTGCCAAGTGCTAACCCCTGGACCACCAGGGAATTCCCTAAAAACTTTAAATACATCTTAAAATTAACATTTATTTAAAACACCTGGGCACAATGCCCAGCTGTAGTTGGCAATTTTTAAGTATTAGTTCCACTCCAGAAAATGTATTGATTAGTTTACCTCGCTAATTACATAAATAAAATTCTTATACACAGTTCCTTCACAAAATATAATGTACTTAACTTTATTACTCTAATAAAGAGCAGGTTGCTTTGTTCCATGAGTCTTTGACCAACCCACAAAAATTTTTATTTAGAAAGTGGTCCAAACCCCCATAAGAAAGCCTTAAAGACTATTATTAATTGATATGTCTATGTTACATGTATTCATTTCCCCTTAATTCCTTTTATTTCTACCTGTTTTACTGCAATAGGTATGGAAGGCTTTGTTACAAGAAATGCCTCTCACAGCATTACTAAGGAATCTGGGAAAGATGACAGCTACTTCAGTGCTTGAACCAGGAAACTCAGAAGTGTCTTTAGTATGTGAAAAGCTGTGTAATGAAAAACTGTTAAAAAAGGTAAGTGTTAGCTTTGTTAACTACCACTAATTGAAATAACTGGCTTTTAAATTTTGGAGATGGAGTCAGCAGATTTTTTAGATGTTTTGAGACTTTTATCATACCACATTGCATTGACTCTGAAATCTAAGTTTAATATTGTCCTCATTTTTCTCTTTATGAAATAAACTTATTAGCTACAATAACAAAAATCTAAGAGACATGATTACTGTTTTTCACTTGAATTTGACATTTGCTTTCTGTCTCTGTCATGTTCTAGGCTCGTATACATCCATTTCATGTTTTAATTGCGTTAGAAACTTACAAGACAGGTCATGGGCTCAGAGGAAAACTGAAGTGGCGCCCCGATGAAGAAATTCTGCAAGCTTTGGATGCTGCTTTTTATAAAACGTTTAAGGTAATGGTTTGATTTTTGTTTGAAAACAAAATACCCAGTTAGGATTTAGAAACACATTTTAAAGATGATATTAGTAGTTTAACCATTTTTGATTTGGTATTCATTTGTTCATGTGAAAATGAATATATAATTCTGATTATGTTCATAAACTTATGAATAAAGTATTTGTCTCTACCTTTGGACAACAACCAGACATCAACCATTAAATTTTGATGTTTTAAATTACTAAAAATTTGCATTCCTGTGGAGTCCTGGGACTTCATGTTCTGTTCTGTTTTCCCTGTTAATCAGTAGTAGATCTCCTCTGTCTTGATAGGGAATAATCTTTTTTACAAATGGAAATTCTATATGAGAGCCATAAGTTAAAGTTTTTGGTTTTAAAAAAGTCTTGCTCTTCAACAAAGTATTAGCAACCAAATTCAGCAGCATATTAAAGAGATTATACAAGTGAAAGTCACCCTCAACATACAAGGATCATACAATATAAGAAAAATCAGTGTAATATAACATCCCTGTTAAAAGATAACACATGTATCTCAATTGATGTAGAAAAAGCATTTGAGAAAACCCTGTACACTTTCTGATTTAAACAAACAAACAAAAAAAACCTCTCAGTAAACCAGGAATAGAAGTGAGCTTCCTTAGTGCGATAAAGGTCATGTGGAAAAAACCCACAGCCATCATCATACTCAGGGGTAAAAGATTGAAATCTTTTCCCTTAAGATCAGAAACAAGACCAGGATGCCCACTTTTCCCACTTTGATTTACATTTACTGGAAGTTCTAGCAGTTATGAAAGGAAAAGAAATATTAAGATGTATCCAGGTTGTTTTCATTTTCATTTTAAAATTTTTTATTAAAAACACTTGTGTCCACTCCTGCAGCATGCAGGATCTTAGTTCCTCAACCAGGGTCGGAACCTACGCCTTGTGCAGTAGAAGTGCAGTTTTAACCACTGAACCACCAGGAACATCTCAGTCCAGGCTGGAAAGGGAGAAAAACTGTCGTGTTCTCAGATGATTTGATCTTACATGGAGAAAGCCATAAAGAATTCACAAAATAGGATTTCCCTGGAGTCTAGTAGTTAAGACTCCACCCTTCCACTGCAGGGGGCGCACAGGTTCTATCCCTGGTTGGAGAACTAAGATCACACATGCCACATGGCATGACCAAAAATAATTTTTTTTTAATTCCACAAAATAATATTAGATCTAGCAAATGGATTCAGCAGAGTTCCAGGATATAAATTCAGCAGGAAAAAATCAGTAGTATTTCTATACACTAGCAATGAAAAGTCCAAAAACAAAATTAAGAAAGCATTCCATTTACAACAGGATCAAAAATAACGAGAAACTTTGGAGTAAATTTAACTATGGGGTGTAAGACTGACTTACTGAAAACTGCAAAACACTACTGAAAGAAATTTAAAAAGAAATAAATAAATGAGAAGACATCCTATGTTCCTAGTTTTTCATAACATTAAGATGTCCGTGCACCCAAAGCAATCTACAGATTCATTGTGATCCCTCTGGCATGTTTAACAGAAACAGAAATCTCCATCCTAAAATTTATATGGACTCTCAAAGGACCCCAAATTGGGAAACCTAATGTTGAAAAAAACAAAGTCGGAAGACCCACACTTCCAAATTTAGGGTTTCAAGAGTTACTACAAAGCTGCAATAATCAAAATAGTGTAGTATTGGCATAAACACCACATGTACACCAACAGAATAGAGCCGAGAGCCAAGAATTAAACTCGCACATGTATGGTCAATTGACTTTTGAGTAGAGTGTCAAGACAATTCAATGGAAAGAAGATAAAGTCTTTAACAAATGGTACTGGGGAGACGGGATATCCACATGCAAAAGAGTGAAGCTAGACTGTTACTTTATACCACATACAAAAATTAACTCAAAGTGAAGACATATTATAAAACCTCATGACCCTTTTAAAAGCTCATGACCCATATTATAAAAGCTCTACTGTTTGGCAATAGATTCTTAGATGTGATATCAAAAGAACAGACAAGAAAAGAAAAAGAAAAGTAGATAAATTTTGACTTCATCAAAACTCAAATCTTTTGTGCATCAAAGGACACTGTCAAGAGAGTGAAAAGATACCTGCAGAGGAGAAAATATTAGCAGATCATCTATTTCACAGGGGGTTAACATCCAGAATATATATATATATCCAGAATATATATAATTTATATACATGTGTGTGTGTGTGTGTGTGTGTGTGTGTGTGTGTGTGTACACCAGAGAAGGCAATGTGAGGGACTTCACTTTCACTTTTCACTTTCCTGCATTGGAGAAGGAAATGGCAACCCACTCCAGTATTCTTGGCCTGGAGAATCCCAGGGACAGAGGAGCCTAGTGGGCTGCCATCTATGGGGTCGCACAGAGTCGGACACGACTGAAGCAACTTGGCAGCAGCAGCAGCCCTAGGAAACTTGTTTTACTTTCTACATCCATGAATTTGTGTATTCTGGAAACCTCATGAGTGGAACCATAGGATACTTATCCTTTCCTGTCTGGCTTTTTTTCACCTAGCATAATGTTTTCAAGGTTCATCCCTGCTTTAGCATCTTTCAAGTTATACTACTTTGTAAGGCTGAATACTCCATTATATGCATATATCATATTTCATTTGTCCATTCATCTCCTGATGAATACTCAGGCTGTTCCCACCTTTTGGCTGCTATGAATAATGCTTCTACCAACATCTGGGTATAAGTACCTGAATAAGTTCCGGTTTTCAATTCTTTTGGGTATATACATAGGAGGTGGTATTTTTAGATGGCCAGAGCCATGCAACTAGGTGTGAAGTGGCATCTCACTGTGGTTTCGATTTGCATTTGCCTGATGACTAATGTTGAGCATCTTTGCATGTGCTTAACTGGCCATTTGTTTACCTTCCTTGGAGAAATGTCTGTTCAAGTACTCCGCCCATGTCTTGAATTGGGTTCTTTGTATTTTCACTGTTGAGTTATAGGAGTTTTATATATAAAACTGTTGGGATGATGAAAAAGTTCTGGAAATAGTAATGGTGGTTATATACATACATGCATACATATATATATATGTATGTATATAACATTGTGAATGTATTTGATGCTACTGAATTATACACTTAAAAAATGATTAGAAAGTAAATGTTGTTTATATTTTACTACAAAAAAAATTCCTTGCTAGAAATTCCCAGTTTACTGCATGAGGAAAAGTTTAAAAAAAAAAAAAGAAAAGGAAGACTGTAACTTCTATAAGTTACTGAATAGGCCATCTTATTTACCTCTAGTTAAAGCTAAGCATTTCTAAATATTTGTCAATCGGTAAATCAAAAATCAAGCCTTTTATCTTAGTCTTTTGAGTGAAAATTAAATAAATATGATATGTTAGAAATTTATTTACAGTTTCTGTGATTGCTTTTAATGATTGCTTTGTTTTCTCTTTAGACAGTTGAGCCAACTGGAAAGCGTTTCTTACTGGCAATTGATGTCAGTGGTTCTATGAATCAGAGAGTTTTGGGTAGTGTACTCAACGCAAGCACAGTAGCTGCAGCAATGTGCATGGTGAGAACTCCTAAGGCAATTTAGGGTTTTGCCATATTGAAAATATTTACCCAGCAAAAACTATAAAGTTGGATATGATCAAAAATTGTATTTTCACTTGTTTTAAGCAAAGCTTTAGGTATTGTATATACACTTGAGTGTACTTATATATTCCAGTCTTCTTTCCTGGGAAATTCCATGGACGGAGGAGCCTGGTGGGCTACAGTCCATAGGATTGCAAAGAGTCAGATACAAGTTATCGACTAAACAACAACAAAAACATACTTACATATACTTTAATGCTTAGATATATACGATATTGTAGGTATTGAAAAAGCATGTCTAAAGAAAACTCAGAGTACTTTTAATTTTATAATAACAGATTAAATGTTACTGGTATTTTTAAAGAAATAGATAATTCTTAGAGAAATTATTAACGAATATAGATGTTAAAAGATCAAGGACTAATAACGACAGACAGGAGACTTCCGATTCTAGCCTGACTCAGTAGTGAGTAATCATCAGCGAGCATCTTAGTTTCTCTTCTGTGGCTTTATTGCCTATTTAATAAAATAAGAATAATAATATATATACTCTCTTTGCTTCAAAGGATTGTTGTTAAAACCAGGTTCTTTGTAAGAGTTTGTGAAAGTGCTTTGAAAGCTATACTAATGTTACTGTATAGTTTTCAAATGCAGTAAGTTCAGAAATAAATCAAGAGGCTATATTTGTTTCCCCTGAGTGTACTGAAAATTCCTACTATTGAATTTTTCAGGTTGTCACACGAACAGAGAAAGATTCTTCTATAGTTGCTTTTTCAGATGAAATGGTACCATGTCCAGTGACTACAGATATGACCTTACAACAAGTTTTACTGGCTATGAGTCAGGTAAGAAACTATTTCATGTAGTCTACTTAGCATGTATTTTATAATAATTTTGTATTGATGTCATGCCTGATATTAATCAATATATGAGAACAAATTGTGTTACATCTCAATTTTTTTTATGAGCACAAAGTCAAGAATATATTTGCAAGCTTTCTGAAAGCATACACTTTGGCACTAAACAAGATGATAACGTGTAAAATAGCATTTTTAAGTAATTATTTCAGACATCTCAGTATGGAAATGGGAGCATTTTCTTTTATTCTTAACCATGTTTTTATTCTGAGTTAGATCCCAGCAGGTGGAACTGATTGCTCTCTTCCAATGATCTGGGCTCAAAAGACAAATACAGCTGCTGATGTCTTCATTGTATTCACTGATAACGAGACCTTTGCTGGAAATGTCCATCCTGCTATCGCTCTGAGGGAATATCGAAAGGTAAAGCAAAGTCTAATATTCTTTCTCACCCCAAACAAGATTCAGTTCTAAAACAGTCAATATATTTTTTTAAAAAACGATACTGAAAGTAGTTGTGTACCTTTGTAAAAGGAATATGACTCTAGTTCTGGACTCAACAGTACTTGAAATGAGCAAGTACTGAGTACACATACATAATTTATTTCAACCAGTTCCAGATGTACACATTTTAATATCCTTTGCAAATAGTATTTTCAGTAATAATCAAAATTTTTTGAAATTTAACCATAAATTTTTAAATGATTCAACATCACGTCTGAGTTTTGCTAAGAACTACATAAATGTAAGGCAAAGCTATAATATAATGTGTGCTTTAAGTGTTAGCAGTTGAACTTTGTGAAATGAGGGAATTGTTCTGTATCTGCACTATCCAGTATGGAATCTGCTAGTCAGGTGAGAATGTGGAGCACTTGAACTATGTGGCAGGTGTGAATGGAAGTAGAACTAGAACTTGATGAAGAGCAGTGGCTCTCAAAGTGTGGTTTCCCTACCTGCACCTTTTCTTAGCATCACCTGGGACCTTGTTAGAAATGCATGTTCCTGGAGCCCCTGGGAGACCTGCTGAGTCAGGAACTCTGGGGATGGGACTGTGTGTTAACAACCCTTTCTGGGGATTCTCGTGTGTGCTTAAGAACAAGTGAGAGAATGGAACTCAGAGTCAAGAAGCCTGGGTTCTGAGTCCTGGGTCTTTCTCTTTATACTAGCTGTGGATCCAGGTGAATTATTTGCCTGACACATGTCATAATAGTGTATCACTGCTGTGGTATGTACCATGTTGGTTAAAAGTACTACTTACCTTCCAGGGTTGTTATAACGTTGTTACTCTTTAGTCACTAAGTCATGTCCGACTCTTTTGTGATTCCTTGGACTGTAGTCCTCCAGACTCCTCTGTCCATGGGATTTCCAGGCAAGAATACTGGAGTGGGTTGCCATTTCCTTCTCCAGAGGATCTTCCCCACCCAGGGATCGAACCTTTATCGCCTGCACTGGCAGATGGATTCTTTACCAGAGTCACCAGAGAAGCCCTTGTTGTAACAGTTAACATTAGATCAGTTGTCTAAAGCGTTCATGGTATCTGGCATAGTGCACACTCAGTGATTGTAATCTTTCTCAAAAACTCAAGTATTGTAGCCTTAAATCATAGCTGCAGAGAACAAATTATTACACTGACATTATATTTATGACATTTATATATGTCATACATAGCAATGTCATAGAACAAAAATTGATAACCCCAGGAACTGTTTTCCTTATTTGTACCCATACATACTGCCCCAGTGTATGATATGCTGGTAAAACTGTCTGATGTCTCTGAATATTCTGACAGGTGTCATGAGTACAGAGTCCCTGTGCTGCTCAGGAATGTATTTTGTGTCCATAAAATGAGTAATAACAATCAGCAGAGAAGCAGGAATTTCAGGCAGGTGGTTCACATATTTAATTTTCTATACTCCTAAAGATTACATTCTCTTCTGAAGTCTTCTGGCCCCAGAAAACTGACAGATTTTATGGAGGAAAAACAAATTGGCTTTGTAATGAAAAGCTGTGATAGAATTTAAATGTTTTAATTTTGGAGGTTATTTGTTTTTTCTTATTAACATACTATTTTTAATCTTTTCCTACAGAATATGGATATTCCAGCTAAATTGATTGTTTGTGGAATGACATCAAGTGGCTTTACCATTGCAGACCCAGATGATAGAGGCATGCTGGACATGTGTGGCTTTGATACTGGAGCTCTGGATGTGATTCGAAGTTTCACATTAGATATGATTTAACCATAACCACCAGCACAATCTAAGAGGTCCCCTGCCATCAGTGATCTCGCTAAAAATAAACAGCTACTTCCCAGCTAATCTTAATCCACTGAAAGAAGTCGGACAGTGGTACGGTATGTGCATAATGGAAAGGTTACCTTACCAAAAAAAAGAAGGAACAATAAGATGAGCCCAAAGTTCTTTGTACTAAACTAGCTTTTGGGAAATAGCTTCAGAATACACTGTAGCCCCCTCTACCTAACAGAGAACTTCTTGTTGAGACACTGTAAAATAGTCATACAGTTCTGCTTTGGTGAATGATCACATTTGTACTTAAAAGAAGTGAGAGCCAAAAGTGTAAGTAGTCCTATATCATGTCATTTGTTTGAGAAATGCCTTTAAGTTTTCTTAAATGTTTTCATTGGTAAAGGACAGCTTTGATAATGTCCAAATACTCTGAAATGCACTGGACCATGTACTGTGATTATGAAACTCCTTGTAAATTTTTATACCAAGGGGATAAAACCACCACCAAGACATTTGCTTATGAATGAGTTCTACAAATTGCTTTAACAGTTTTCACCAATCACATAAATAGCAGCATTCTTAGTCAGTGAAAAAGATACTCTGTTTCTGAGGATTAATTTACATTTACAGGATTGTATACCATTAACCAGAAACATAGTGGAAACCTTTGAGAAGAGATACTAAAGTTTGTGTCAGCTGAGGAGGTCTATTTTGGTTTGTTTTTGTTTGTTTATTGCTGTGAGGGGCATGATTTGTTGGTTTCCTGTGGCTTATACCAACATAGCCACATGTAGGAACACATTTTTTCATATTCATAAATGAAAACATAAGATGTTTCAAGCATTTAACTTCCGCTACTCATAATCTGAAAAATATGACAGACAAAATCTCAGCTATAACCATAATCTGGTTATACCTTACTTTAAAATATTTTACCTTACTTTAAAATATTGTTTTAATTACATTTAATTACTTTTTTTAGTATTTCTAATAGTAAACATGTTGGCATCCTCCTCTCTTTGTCTTCTATTCATTTGTGGCAAGATATTCTTTTTTGATAGTGTAAAAAAAAAAGCAAGCTAGGTCTTTCAGGTTTGAAAGGTAATTTTTGAGTGGCATATTACCACTAACCAGTCTATAGGAAATTAAATTTTTCTTATTTGTGTATATTAAACTTCCTATTCATTATAAAGTGCATTATTTCCTTGAGCAAATACCCCTTCTGTGTGGGGAGCTTTAAGCTGTTGAAATGCCAATATATTTGCTCATAATTATATCATGGTTGTCTAAGATAATGTGGACATAAAACTTTAGTTTTTATGTATTGTTCTTTAAAGGTATTTAAAGATTTACTGGGCATTTTTAAAGCCTTCTCACTATGAAAAGTCAAACAATAAGTGTAAATCACAGATTTGTGTGCTTGGGGGTTAGAGATTTTATGTTAGGGGGCAGAAGGATTAAGTAATGTTAGAATTTGTATATTTTCTTCTGTTTCATGAGAAATTTGGGCTCTGGGAGTGACAAGAAAATGCCATTTCAAACTTATTTGACATATTTATACTGGGTTTATCTGATATGTAGCCATTCCATCAAGGCAACTGGTAGCAATTTGTAAATATTGTGATTTACCTGAGATTTTGGTCAACAAAGCTAGTGGCATCACTACCCAACACCCGAAAAATACATCGCTTCTGGTATCTTTGGTTTTTTTACCTTCTGTCAGGCATTAGATTTGAAATGATAGCTACTTGGATACATTAAAATATTATGCTCAGATTGAATTTAAAGAACCTAATAGAATTATGTAATCATACTTGAATTCATTACATAAACCCAAGGTCGTCTTAAATTAAAAGTTATAACATGATCTAACTTCTTATTCCTAATAGAAATGTTAAGTGGAATATAATGTGAATGCTTATTTCCTTGGTTAAATACTGTTTCTATATTGTTTTTAGACAGAATCTTCAGGAACTAATATTAATAAATCCATCAGAGAAGTAAGATTAGCTGTGACCTTTTTGAAGTCACATAGAAAAGTCTATTAAATGTTAAGATTTGAGAAAGAAAACTAAAGACCACCAGACAAGGTAGCTTTATTTCAAATCATGGAGCTTTAGAGCTGGAAATAACCTTAGAAATATAAAAGGTAATTTTTTTAACTTAGGCTAGGAACCCGAGGTCCAAGAGAGTATAACATTGGAGCCCTAGATCTAGAAACGGCCTCCTAATTCTCATTCCAGTGTTCATTTCCCCACAGAATGGGAAGACATTTACTTACAAGAGTAAGGGATGAAATAGAATTATTCAAGACTTTTATCTTTTTAGGTATTAGGAAATAATTAATGTATATACATGATTGCTTTAGGAGTAGAAAAACAGAAAAGTTGTGAACATGTATACTTTTGTAGTTCGTAGTGACCCTCAAGCACAATTAATATCTTAATAACCTGTTGCTATATAACATAGTCATATAGAAAAAATAAAAACTTTTACCTCATTATGAATAAAATATTCTCAAGTAATAAAGAAGTTTTATTTTCTGAATTACTTTTAGCATTACCACTGATTAGGAAAATGTTGCTTTTAAAAAAACAACCCTAAGAAAAATAAACTTTATGTCCCAGAAAATACATAAATATTTTCAGGATATAGTTTTAATTAGTAAAAACAAAACTAATTTACAATCCTACCGTTTCCTTGTTAGTTGAAATTTCTAGGAAATTCCACTTATGAACACTGTCTTGTATTGTTTAGTTTAGAGATCATCTTATGGGAATTTTGGTGAGGAAAATGCTCAATGAACAGGATGTACCATCATCTCCCTGGAGCCTCTTTCACTCTGACTTACTGTGTGACCAGAGACAAACAGTTTAACCTGTGTGATTNTGCTAGCCGGTCACGCCCCCTCCGGGCTGCCCTTGAGGCGCCGGTCTCTTCTACGCGGCCGCCGGGTTTTTCTCCCGCAGGCATCCCGGGCGCTGGGTCTCGGCGAGTCCCGCACACTAGGGGGGCACTGTCGGAGTGCCAGCTGATGCCCTCACCTGCCCTTGTCCAGGGTTCATCCAGGTCCCTCCCCTGTGCTTTTTCGGATCGAGAACACACATAAAGGCTTACAGACACGTGCAGGCACTGCCTGGGCACTGTGGCCAACCTTCTGACGAAACGGAAAACAAAAACAGTGAGTGTTGGACACAGAATCAAAATGCCTGGGATGTTTACATAGGATGGTAGCGTCAGCGCAACTTCCTGTCGGACTGGTCTTTGTGTTGATGAAATCAGAGTCTAAAAATGTCATCTCGAAATTGGGCCATTGATTGAGAACGCATATAAATCAGGAATATTGGATTTTAGAAGAAAGTGATCCAATGTAGAACGTGCATTCCAAAGAAAACAAAATTGTATTTTGAACATAAAATTAGAAAATAAAACTTAAAGAAACCCACCAGTGTTCACTCTGGCTTTGAGAGCTGCTAATGACAGGATTGTGTCATTGAGTCGTGGTAATAATAGCCCTTTATGCATACCTAGGTAAAAAAAAGAGGCGTGTAGGCCTTTATTTACTGGCATTGAAATCTATTTAAGGTCAAAGGTCCAACCAAAAGTGTGTCTAAAATTCTAGGCAGTTGTTAGAACAATCCAGACCTTTTTTTGATGGTTTATTCTCAATTAGCTAAATTTAAGATTCATGCTACCAAGTTTCAGAATGAGAATTTCTGTTTCTAATAGTTCTTTTCCTACTTTCAAGTGGACCATGGTTCATTACTTTATAAAAGGATGAAGATTTATTGCAAAATCAAATATCCCAAAAGGTGTAAAGCTTTATTTATAAATCCAAAATTAACTTTAAAAATAAAGATATGTTATCTACAGTGTCTCAGCATATTGTCTGTGTGTGTGTGTGTTTAATCAAACAACAATAGCTATCAGGAAATTTACTATGACTCTTTTTTGTTTTGATGTAGAATTTTACCTTATTGTCTCAAATTGTGTATTGTGAGGTAAAACAATTATGTCACAATTTGATTTTAGTGTAGTATAGATGGCCTAGATTAAGGGCAAAACTACGGACAGATTTTTTTAAACGGAGTCCCGAATGAGAGTTGTTATTGTTCAGTCACTCACTCCTGTCTACTCTTTGCAACCCCATGGACTGTAGCACACCACTTCCCTGTCCTTCACTAGTCCATTGAGTTGGTGATGCCATCCAACCATCTCATCCTCTGTCATCCCTTCTCCTGCTGCCTTCTATCTTTCCCAGCGTCATGGTCTTTTCTAATGAGTCTGCTCTTCACATCAAGTGGCCAAAGTATTGGAGTTTCAGCTTCAGCATCAGTCCTTCCAATGAATATTCAGGACTGAACTCCTTTAGGATGGACTGGTTTTATCTCCTTGCAGTCCAAGGGAGTCTCAAGAGTCTTCTCCAACACCACAATTCAAAAGCATCAATTCTTCAGCCCTCAGCCTTCCTTATAGTCCAGATCTCACATCCATACATGACTACTGAAAAAACCATAGCTTTGACTAGACAGATCATTCTTGGCAAAGTAATGTCTCTGCTTTTGAATATGCTATCTAGGTTGGTCATAACTTTCCTTCCAAGGAGTAAGCGTCTTCTAATTTCATGGCTGCAGTGACCATCTGCAGTGATTTTGGAGCCCAAGAAATAAAGTCTGTCACTGTTTCCATTGTTTCTCCATCTATTTCCCATGAAGTGACCGGATGCCATGATCTTAGTTTTAATTAATTTAATTGGAGTCTAATTAGTTTACAATATTGTAGTGGGTTTTGCCATACATTGACATGAATCAGCCACAGGTGTACATGTGTCCCCTGTTCTGAAAACCCCTCCCACCTCCCTCCCCATCCCATCCCTCTGGGTTGTCCCAGTGCACCAGCTTTGAGTGCCCTGTTGCATGCATCAGGCTTGGAGTGGTCATCTATTTCACATATGGTAATATACTTGTTTCAATGCTATTCTCTCAAATCATCCCACCCTTACTTCTCCCACAGAATACAAAAGGCTGTTCTTAATATCTGTGTCTCTTTTGGTGTCTCTTATATAAGGCCATCGTTACTGTCTTTCTAAATTCCATATATATGTGTGTTAATATATTGTATTGGTATTTTTCTTTCTGACTTACTTCACTCTGTATAATAGGCTCTGGTTTCATCCATCTCATTAGAACTGATTCAAATGCATTCCTTTTAATAGCTGAGTAATATTATATTGTGTATATGTATCACAACTTTCTTATCCATTCATAAGCTGATGGACATCTAGGTTGCTTCCATGTCCTGGCTATTGTAAACAGTGCTGTGATGAACATTGGGTACATGTGTCTCTTTCAATTCTGGTTTCCTCAGTGTGTATGCCCTGCAGTGAGTTTGCTGGGTAATGTGGCAGTTCCATTTCCAATTTTTTAAGGAATCTCCACACTGTTCTCCATAGTGAGTCTACTAGTCTGCACTCCCACCAACAGTGTAAGAGGATTGCCTTTTCTCCACACCCTCTCCAGCATTTATTGTTTGTAGACATTTTGATGGCAGCCATTCTGACTGGCATGAGATGGTTACTCATTATGGTTTCGATTTACATTTCTCTGATAATGACTGATGTTTAGCATTTTCTCATGTGTTTGTTAGCCATCTATATGTCTTCTTTGGAGAAATGTCTGCTTAGTTCTTTGGCCCATTTTTTAATTGGGTTGTTTATTTCGCTGGTATTGAGTTGCATGAACTGCTTGTATATTGTGGAGATTAATTCTTTGCCAGTTGCTTCATTTGCTATTATTTTCTTCCATTCTAAAGGCTGTCTTTTCACCTTGCTTATAGTTTCCTTCACTGTGAAAAAGTTTTTAAGTTTAATTCGGTCCCATTTGTTTATTTTTTCCTTCTATTTCAATTACTCTGGGAGGTGAGTCATAGAGGATCTTACTGTGATTTATATCAGAGTGTTTTGCCTATATTTTCCTCTAGGAGTTTTATAGTTTCTGGTCTTACATTTAGATCTTTAATCCATTTTGAGTTTATTTTTGTGTATGGTGTTAGAAAACAAAATTGTATTAAAGATTTACTGAGCATGGCCCCACCCATCAGAATAAGACCCAGTTTTCCCCCTAGTCAGTTTCTCCCATCAGGAAGCATTTGGAAGCTTCCTGAAGCGATAAGCCTCTTATCCTTCTCCAACAAAGGGCAGACAGACTGAAAACCATAATCACAGAAAACTAATCAAACTAATCACATGGACTACAGCCTTGTCTAACTCAGTGAAACTATGAGCCATGCCATGTAGGGCCACCCAAAACAGATGGGTCATGCTGGAGAATTCTGGCAAAATGTGGTCCACTGGAGAAGGGAATGGCAAAACACTTCAGCAGTCTTGCCTTGAGAACCCCATGAAGAGTATGAAAAGGCAAAAAGATAGGACACTGAAGGATGAACCCCAATATGCTACTGGAGATCAGTGGAGAAATAACTCCAGAAGGAATGAAGAGATGGATCCAAAGCAAAAACAACACACAGTTGTGAATGTGACTGGTGATGGAAGTAAAGTCTGATGCTGTAAGGAGCAATATTGCATAGGAACCTGGAATATTAGGTCCATTAATCAAGATAAATTTGAAGTGGTCAAACAGATGGCAAGAGTGAACACTGACATTTTGGGAATCAGCGAGCTAAAATGGACTGGAATGGGTGAATTTAACTCAGATGACCATTATATCTACTACTGTGGGCAAGAATCCCTTAGAAGAGATGGAGTAGCCGTCATAGTCAATAAGAGAGTCCAAAATGCAGTACTTGGGTGCAATCTGAAAAACGACAGAATGATCTCTGTTCGTTTCCAAGGAAAACCATTCAAATCACAGTAATCCAAGTCTATGCCCCAACCAGTAACGCTGAAGAAGCTGAAGTTGAATGGTTCTATGACGACTACAAGACCTTTTAGAACTAACACCCAAAAAAGATGTCCTTTTCATTATAGGGGACTGGAATGGAAAAATAGGAAGTCAAGAGACACCTGAAGTAACAGGCAAATTTGGCCTTGAAGTACAGNTGAAGTTGAATGGTTCTATGACGACTACAAGACCTTTTAGAACTAACACCCAAAAAAGATGTCCTTTTCATTATAGGGGACTGGAATGGAAAAATAGGAAGTCAAGAGACACCTGAAGTAACAGGCAAATTTGGCCTTGGAGTACAGAAGGAAGCAGGGCAAAGGCTAGTAGAGTTTTGGCAAGAGAACACACTGGTCATAGCAAACACCCTCTTCCAATAACACAAGAGAAGGCTCAACACATGGACATCACCAGATGGTAAATACCCAAATCAGACTGATTATATTCTTTGCAGCCAAAGATGGAGAGGCTCTATACATTCAGCAAAATCAAGACTGGGAGCTGACTGTGGCTCAGATCATGAACTCCTTATTGCCAAATTCAGACTTAAATTGAAGAAAGCAGGGAAAACTACTAGACCATTCAGGTATGACCTAAATCAGTTCAGTTCAGTTCAGTCGCTCAGTCGTGTCCGACTCTTTGCGACCCTATGAATCGCAGCATGCCAGGCCTCCCTGTCCATCACCAATTCCTGGAGTTCACTCAGACTCATGTCCATCGAGTCCGTGATGCCATCCAGCCATCTCATCC
>SJYV01049133.1:247973-332393 GCA_006410875.1 Neotragus pygmaeus | reverse complement strand
GAAGAAAAGTTATGACCAACCTAGATAGTATATTCAAAAGCAGAGACATTACTTTGCCGACTAAGGTCCGTCTAGTCAAGGCTATGGTTTTTCCTGTGGTCATGTATGGATGTGAGAGTTGGACTGTGAAGAAGGCTGAGCGCGGAAGAACTGATGCTTTTGAACTGTGATGTTGGAGAAGACTCTTGAGAGTCCCTTGGACTGCAAGGAGATCCAACCAGTCCATTCTGAAGGAGATCAGCCCTAGGATTTCTTTGGAAGGAATGATGCTGAAGCTGAAACTCCAGTACTTTGGGCACCTCATTGGAAGAGTTGACTCATTGGAAAAGACTCTGATGCTGGGAGGGATTTGGGGCAGGAGGAGAAAGGGATGACAGAGGATGAGATGGCTGAATGGCATCACTGACTCAATGGATGCGAGTCTGAGTGAACTCCGGGAGGTGGTGATGGACAGGGAGGCCTGGCGTGCGGCGATTCATGGGGTCGCAAAGAATCAGACACGACTGAGCAACTGAACTGAACTGACCAGTGTGAGACAATACCTCATTGTAGTTTTGATTAGCATTTCTCCAATAATTAGTGCTGTTGATGTTTTCATGTACTTTTTGGCCACTTGTACATCTTCTTTGGAGTAATCTCTATTTAGATCTTCTGCCTAGTTTTTATGGGTTGTCTGTTTCTTTTTTTATGTTGAGCTGCATGAGCTACTTGTATACTTTGGAAATTAATGCCTTGTTGGTTTCTACATTTGCAAGTATTTCCTCCCATTCTGAGGGTTGTCTGCTTGTTTTATTCATGGTTTCTTTTCCTTTGCTGTACGAAAACTTTTAAGTTTAATTAGATCCCATTTATTTTTGTTGCTTTTATTTTCATTCAATAAAAAGTTCAGTGTAAACTTCATTGTTTACAAAGAAGTGTCATATTTTTACTTTGCTGCTGCTGCTAAGTCACTTCAGTCGTGTCCGACTCTGTGTGATCCCATANGTTTAATTAGATCCCATTTATTTTTGTTGCTTTTATTTTCATTCAATAAAAAGTTCAGTGTAAACTTCATTGTTTACAAAGAAGTGTCATATTTTTACTTTGCTGCTGCTGCTAAGTCACTTCAGTCGTGTCCGACTCTGTGTGATCCCATAAGACCGCAGCCCACCAGGCTCCCCTGTCCCTGGGATTCTCCAGGCAAGAACACTGGAGTGGGTTGCCATTTCCTTCTCCAGTTTGACATCTCTGTTAAAAACACCCCCATCTGAAAAGGTAAAAACAAACTTATGTGTACCCATGCACTGTCTTATTCTAAACAATGTCTCCCTTTGTGTTTTCCTCCCGAATAGACTCCAACTCTAAATTAAAAGCACATTAGTTTAAAATCTCGAGAAGGCAATGGCACCCTACTCCAGCACTCTTGCCTGGAAAATACCATGGGCAGAGGAGCCTGGTAGGCTGCAGTCCATGGGGTCGCAAAGAGTTGGGCACATCTGTACGACTTCACTTTCACTTTTCGCTTTCATGCACTGGAAAAGGAAATGGCAACCCACTCCACTGTTCTTGCCTGGAGAATCCTAGGGATGGGGGGACCTGGTGGGCTGCCATCTATGGGGTCGCACAGAGTTGGATACGATTGAAGCAACTTAGCAGCAGCAGCAGCAGCAGTTTAAAACTATGCCTGAAATTCATTACAAGCTTTTTGGCATTATAGGGTTTCTCATTCAACAAGTACAAAAAATAAAACACATTATTTCATAGGAAAGCTTGATAAGGACTCCGGTTTTTCAAACAGCATCCAGTTTTCCAGTGCTCTGACATCATCTGGGTGTTCTGCAATTCTATTTAATTCTGACACTAACTACCCAGAATTGACACAGACCCCAAAGATCAAGGGCTCAGTCCTACAACACTGCCTCCACTTCAAACATGAGCCACTAATGGGGTGTCCAGGTTGCCCACACTTCTGCCTAGCCAGCTATAAACTTACAAATTACTATGACCTCACCTCAGGTTCAATAATTGACAAAACAAAACAAAATTGTATTTACAATTACAGTTTTATTATGTAGGATACAATCCAAGAACAGGCAAATGGAAGCAATGCTTGGGGTGCAGCTGGGAGGAGGTTGGGTTCCAAAGTCCAGCACCCTCTCCAGGAGCAGCACCCTCCCAGCAAATCATCCTGTTCACCAACCTGGAAGCTCCCTGAAACCTTGTTACTCCAGAGTTGTATTAAAGTCCCATTGTGTGGGTCACGCAGATTGGATCACTGACTTGGTGGTACTTGACATAGTCTCTTCCTTTGAGATGTGTGTTTGGGGAAGGGGCAAGAGGCATCAAAAGTCCATCTTTTAAGTAGAGTTAGCACTTCCCTTCAGAGAAGGCAATGGCAACCCACTCCAGTACTCTTGCCTGGAAAATCCCATGGATGGAGGAGCCTGGTAGGCTGCGGTCCATGGGGTCGCTAAGAGTCAAGACACGACTGAGTGACTTCACTTTCACTTTTCACTTTCATACACTGGAGAAGGAAATGGCAACCCACTCCAGTGTTCTTGCCTGGAGAATCCCAGGGATGGGGGAGCCTGGTGGGCTGCTGCCTATGGGGTCGCACAGAGTCGGACACGACTGAAGTGACTTAGCAGCGGCAGCAGCAGCAGCAGCAGCACTTCCCTTGAAACTAAATATGGGGCCATCAAGAATAATTTCACAGGGACTTCCCTGGTGGTTCAGGGTTTAAGAATTCTCCTATCACTGCAAGGGACACGGGGTTGATCTGAGAAGATCTTCGGTCTGGGAAGATCCCACTTGCCGCGAGGCAACTAAGTCCGTGTCCCACAGCTACTGAGCCTGTGAGCTGCAACTCCGGAAGCCCATGTGTCTTAGAGCCCGTGCTCGGCAACAGGAAAAGCCATGGCCTGAGCATCGCGACAAAGAGTAGCCCCTGCTCACTGCAACTAGAGAAAGCCCGAGTAGCAGTGAAGACACAGCACGGCCAAAAATAAATGAATAATAAAAAATAATAACTTCATTAACATAAATTCAGTTATGAGAGAAAGAGACTCGTTATGGATAACAAGACACTTCAATCACTCAGGAAATTGCAAGACTTTTAGGAGCTCTGTGCTGGGAACCAAACCAGAAGCAAAACTCAAATATATATATTTTTATTACACCACAAGGACCTATCTGATCTTTTTGTAGAAACCTAGGGTAAGCCATAATGAATGGGCATGTCAAACCTGATTTAAGTTCTTATACTCAGAAGGCATATAGCTAAGGTTCCTAATTCAAGAAGGAAATGAATAAGAAAAGATCTTTGATAGGTAGATTAGAATATCAGCCAGCATAGCAAGAAGGAAAAGGATTATGTCAAAAGTTACTCAGAATCTTTAAGTGTCAAACTATGAGATATTTAAATGCTCTGAGCCTGGAGAACAGGGGACAGAAAAACAGATAAGGAGTATTTTATACCTATATGGAAGACTTGGAATTCCTCAGCCAAGTATGCCTTGGACATACTTAAGAAGGAAATGAAAGATAAATTGTGAATTAGGGGAACTTTTTAAAAAGTAGCTCTACCACTTTAATTCACTGAAGATTTAGCATCCAGTAGGCTCTAATGAAGAGTTTCCTAGGTGGTGCTAGTGGTAAAGAACCAACCTACCAATGTAGGAGACATGAGACACAGGTTTGATTCCTGGTTCAGGAAGATCCCCTGGAGGAAGCCATGGCAACCCATTCCAGGATTCTTGCCTGGAGAATTCCATGGACAAAGGAGCCTGGCAGGCTACAGTTCATGGGGTCATAAAGAGTCGGACACAACTGAGCAACACACACACACACACACACACACACACACACACTCTAATGAAAATATTTATTTAGCTTTTATTTTTTATCAAGAACTTCTTAACGTCTGTGTCATTTCTACATTCCTAATATGTGTGTCCTTAAGTCAATCGGCTGACAAGACCAGAAAATATTATGTTTCAAAGTGTGAGCAAATTGTTTTTTTAAATCTTGGGTGAACATACAGATACAGAGAACAAACTAGTGCTTACCAGTGGGGAGAGAGAAGAGAGGAGGAGCAAGATAGGTGTTAGGGATTAAGAGGTACAAACTACTATGCTTAAATAGATAAGCTACAGAGAGAAGGAAATGGCAACCCACTCCAGTCCAGTAGTCTTGCCTGGAAATTTTCATGGACAGAGGACCCTGGTAGGCTACAGTCCATGGGGTTGCAGAGTCAGACATGACTGAGCGACTTCACTTTCACTTTAAGGGTATGTTATACAGCACAGAGAATAGAACCAATATTTTATAATAACTATACACGGAGTACAACCTTTATAAGTTGTGTATCATATATTGCATACCTGCAACTTCTATAATATTATAAATCAGCCATGCCTCACATTAAAAAAAGATCTTGGGTAGTCTTTAAGCTTTGCACTAGACAAATTAATAACCAGAGTGCCATCTGGTGTTGAACAAACAGCATCTGTGATAAATGTTTCCTAACCTTTGAATTGGAGAAGGAAATGTAAACCCACTCTATTCTTGCCTAGAGAATCCTGTGGGCAGAGGAGCCTGATGGGCTGCCGTCAATGGGGTCGCACAGAGTCAGACATGACTGAAGCGACTTAGCAGCAGCAACCTTTGCATTCCAAAGTTTTATCTCTTCTCTCTGTCTCCATGGAGGTCAATATTGCTTTGTGCTGTCTTATCTGTTTTCTTAAGAGGAGGCTGGACTTGTTACAGAACTCAGGTTCAGCTGTCTGGTGCTCAAAAGCCAATAATCTGAGGGCAAGTGCCAGTAGAAAAGAAAGGTGATTTAACCAGAAAAGTTGACAATCTGGACTCATATCCAGAGACCAACCCCAAAGATCCTGCTCAACCATGATGATTTTTTAAAGGGAAAAGTGGGGTGAAGGGAAGAATCTCAGTGAACCATGGAGGCAGGTGGTTGGGTTCTGCATCAGTGTCCCTTATGAGCAGACAGCAGATTGGCTGATTCTTTCTTGAGATGTTATCTTACCTGCAGGATCTGCCTGCAGGTCCTTAGGAGGTCTTTGGGGAGAAAGAGTTAATCATTCTTCAATTATTTACTTCTTACTTCTTACTTCTTTTTATCTAGGAAAAGAACTGACAGATTAGACAAGGCATGGTGTGCATTCAGGAGAGCATAAGTCTGGAGTTAGGTTATATTGCCTAGTGATCTCATTCTTAGGTTCTTTGAAAGTCAGAGGGGACAG
Source organism: Neotragus pygmaeus (assembly GCA_006410875.1). Taxonomy (NCBI): domain Eukaryota; kingdom Metazoa; phylum Chordata; class Mammalia; order Artiodactyla; family Bovidae; genus Neotragus; species Neotragus pygmaeus. Next base: position 327,153 of record SJYV01049133.1, on the reverse strand, counting down.
AAATGGGTAAACAGGAAAGGGGCAGAAGTTCAGTTCAGTTCAGTCGCTCAGCTGTGTCCGACTCTTTGTGACCCCATGAACCACAGCACACCAGGCTTCCCTGTCCATCATCAACTCCCGGAGCCCACCCAAACTCATGTTCATTAACTCGATGATGCCATTCAACCATCTCATCCTCTGTCATCCCCTTCCCCTTCTGCCCTCAATCTTTCCCAGCATCAGGGTCTTTTCAAATGAGTCAGCTCTTTGCATCAGGTGGCCTATCTATGTATTGGAGTTTCGGCTTCAACATCAGTCCTACCAATAAACACCCAGGACTGATCTCCTTTAGAATGGACTAGTTGGATCTCCTTGCAGTCCAAGGGACTCTCAAGAGTCTTCTCTAACACCACAGTTCAAAAGCATCAACTCTTCGGTGCTTAGCTTTCTTTATAGTCCAACTCTCACATCCATACATGACGACTGGAAAAACCATAACCTTGACTAGACAGACCTTTGTTGACAAAGTAATGTCTCTGCTTTTCAATATGCTGTCTAGGTTGGTCAGAAGAGCTGCTTTCAATGCCCCATTGTCAGACATCATTTAGTTTTTGGGGACTGGGGGCCAAGGTTTATCTTCTGTAACTTTCTCATCCTGACATAGGGCGCCATCTCCTCCGAGGGGAAGATGTCAACATGGGTCTGTAGCAACTGTTTGCTGACAATTTTATTTGCCCCCTTACATATACGGGCAGAGCAGGTTACAATTATTTTGATGCCCACAAAGATATAGATTACTATGAGCAATCATGTTAATCCCATGCTCTTGAGGCCAGTTCTTAGAATCGCACCAGCCATAGATTCAGTACTGCTCAGGTTGGAATCGCTATGTCATGTCCTCTGGTGGCAGTTACAGTATCTGTAAAACAACTCAGCGATGTGCATCAGACAGAGTCTCTGACTCTATTGTTCTAATCATCAACTGCTTGAGAATGCTACTCTGTGACTTTGGGAAGCCTGGGAGACTTCAGCTTTTCTACAAACAAGAGATGGCACAGTTCTGGGTGGGGGAGGTGCGGAGAGGAATTTCCTGGTGATCCACTGGTTAAGACTCCACTTCCATTGCAAAGAGTGTGAGATCCGTCTCTGGTTGCAGAACTAAGATCCCACATGCTGGATGGCACAGCCAAAGAAATATTAAAACGATAGTAATAATTAAAAAAAAGCGGCACGGGACATAGAGGGACTTTAGTAACCTGTTTCTTTTTCCTTGAATTTTATCTTTTATCCTTTCTGGAAATCCACACAAGACAATGTAGGTAGAATTATGAAGGGAAAAAGTTTTCTGAAAAGAGAGGCGAGTCTATAGTAGTGGGGAAAAAAAAAAAAAAAGGACATTCATGGGAGTGAGGGAGTGAGAATTTACACTGATTCTTAGATTTGTAAGAGGAAAGATATTGTTATCTTTCAAGGGACCAAATTCTCATGAATAGTCATGGTGGTAGCAGAAGTCAGATTAGAAGTGGCTGACAAAGGGATTGATTGTGAAGCTGTGGATGAAGCAGGCCCAGGTGGTCTGGACAGCTAAAGTGAAGGAAGGGGAAAAAAAGGTAAAGTGGCATGTCCAAAGCACACAGAGAACCTCTCAGCAATGCTCCAGGTCTGAGCTGGAAGGAAGGGACCTGGAGCCTGTAGAAAACCACTGGTGTCTTCACTCCGTCCTCCTACTAGGTAACAAAGATCAAAATGCCGGACCCTCTCCCAGGTGAAAAGGAGGTTATCAGCACCATGAAGAGGGGAAAATAACTCACACTTAATGATATGTCAGATGCTGCATTTGAGTGATTCCAATATAGAAACTCACATGGCAAACAACAGCTTACTTGGAAAATCCAGTTGACCCTTGAACAATGTTGGGGTTAAGGGCACTGCACAGTTAGAAATCCCCACGTGTAATTCCTAGTTGGTCTTCTGTATCCTCCATTTCTCTATATTTAAGGTTCTGCATCTGGGAGTCCAACCTACCTCAGATTGTGCAGGACTGTAGTATCTACTGTTGAAAAAAAATCCATGTATGAGTGGACACATTAATTCCAAATCTGTTGTTCAAGGATCAAGTGTACTTGACATGTTTTTTCATTGACTATTCTTAGCCACTCTATGAAATAGGTTTGTTCTTACTTCCATTTTACATATAAAGAACACAAAGCACCACGAGAATAAGTAACTTGTCTAGAGTTACACAGCTGATAGATTGGGTTTTTAATCCAAGTAGTCTGAAACCAAACCCCATGATGAAATATTTCTATCTCTAACCAGTAATGAAAACAGGAAGGGCAAGTAACAGGACCAAGGCTATACTTAACTGCTGACAGAATTGAAATTTGATCTCAGGTTTCTCTAATTCAAATCTCACCAACATTCCAGTATGCTATGAGGATCAAGCACAGAAAAAAAAAAGGCCCATTAAACTGTTTGTTGTAAAGTGTAAATCTTAGTGGGCACCTGAGGTGGGCCCAGCTAGGCCAACAGTGAGAGAAGGCAGTCTGGCCCTCTGTCCATTTACAAAGAAAAAAGTTGTCCTTGCCATCTAGGGTCTGGGTCCACATCAACAGCAAGGCCATGATGCTCTCTTGCTAAATACAGAGAATTTTACAGAGAACTAACTTTAAATGAGATCATTCTGTGACCACAATGGATCAAGACAAAACATGATCACACAGGAATCAGATCTGAGCACACATCAAAACATGCGCACTATCGGGGCTCCTTTGCCAGTTACAGCTTAGGTCTCACTTCATTCCTCTCGCCTTCAAGATAAGACCAGATCTGGACCTTGACTGTTTCCATATAGCCTTTGAGTGAAGAGTGGTTTTTAACATTTTTTTAAAGGTAAAAAAATAAAAACAGAGAATAATATGTGAAAGAGACCATAGGTAACCTGCAAAGTCTAAAATGTTTTTTCCATCTGGCCATTTACAGAAAAAGTTTATCAACCCTTGTGTTGGAGAAAATTAAGATATCCAGTCATAGCTGAGAAAAGCTCCACATCCATAAATACTTCCCCCAATTACCTAAGTCAGGCCCCAAAGCCTACAGTAATCCTAACATCCTGTTACGGAGATACTATATAGATACACATAATGTGTAGTCTTTCTTAGAGCAAACAGTCAATATGCCCAACTTCCTTTGACTAATGAATGTATCAAGAACAGCCAGAAAACTCAAGCCACATCCTCTCTGTGGGCTGTTTTCCTATGACTTGAAAGCTATGAGTGATTTTTTGTAAATCAAAGGATTGTTTCAAATTAAACAAACAAATGAGGAAGAATATGTAACAGAGACTATATATGTCTCACAAATGCTTAAATATCTCTTATTCGACCCTTCAAGAAAAATTTGCCAACTCCTGGTCAAGAAATGTGAAGGGTCTGAGATTTTATTGTACTTACAAGTTGCCAAGCTAATTTGCATCAGTTTCATAGATGATGACAAGACACAAGATTCCTGGATCAGAGAAGAAGGACTTTATTTCTGGAAGCAGTGGCTAGACTGTCAGCATGTTTACACTGGTTTCCTGAGCCCCAGTTCTAACAGGGAGATGTGGAGCGCCAGATGACAACAGTATGTTCAGGGTGTTGCCTTACAGAAAAAGAACCCAGGGCTAAGCATCCAGACTTTTCGAGCAATAGCAAAGGTTATAACAAGATGCCATTAAACCAGTCTCTTTTGCCTGCCGGCTGAACAGAAGCGAGGTTGCAGTTACCTTGACATTTAGTTGCCTCTATTATTTTACACAGAAACTATTTAGAATCAGAAGATGGGTGAGCCTTGCAGTCTGGCACCCTCAGAAAGAACACACAGGGGCACCCAGGGCCCTTGGTGGACTGCCTCTCCCCTACAGTGGGCTCCTGGTGGTTACTCTTTGAAGGTCACTGACAGAAATTTCCACCAAGATTGAGTTCAGATCTTCATGGCTACAAACAGGACCCACAACTTTCTAGGCTGGACAGCTGAAATCTCTTCCACAGTCTCCTGATTAAAGCCCTCATTCCCGGAATGGGGAGGTAAACTGATGTTTAATTGAGCACTAGTACTTTGTTGAGGGCCTTCGTGTTGGGTTTTACTTTCTTTTGCTCGGAATAAAGTGTCAGGGGATCCTTCTGTTATCTGATCACAAGAGTATCTGTTATCAGATATGGGTTATCTGAACTGCTCCTTAGTAAAATTGTTTTCTAGCTTTCTAACATTTTTTCCCCTGAGGCCTGTCTGCTTCTTTTGTTGTCTATTAGAGGGAAAGTCTATGGGAAGAGGACAGGCAGAGACCTCATAAGTCTATGCTTGAGCTGGTCCTGGGCTGATGAGCATAGTCTCCTCGGACCAGTGTCTCTGAACCAACTTTGCCTCAAGTCTCTGTTTTAAAATTATAATTCCACCTGCTTCAAAGCAAGAGGTTTGTCCAACTTGTGTTTGGCGATGCTGAGCCTTTGGCCAACTTCCAGAGATTGCAGCGTTGCACAAGCATATCTTTGGGGAACACTGCAGTTCTCGTGGGTTCCTTGCAATCGAAAACTGCCACTTCCATGTCCCAAACCTTCTTCCTTCATGTTTCACACCACAATATTAACTTGTATGCTTAGCTTTCTAACTGGCATAGTTAGGAATATCTAGTCCAGATAAACAGTTAAAATATTAAAAAAAAAAGTCGTCAAAGTCTTAGCGTTTATTTTGTTAACCCTGAGAAGTGTTTATACTGAATAGCCCTAGAATACAAAGCTTAACTTAATTCCAAAAGAAAAGAAGACATTATAGTATGTATTTTACATTTTATTTTACTATATAAAAATAATGTCAATGCAATATTTTGTTTTATACAGGACTAGGGTTAAACTTCTCTTAATTTATATTTCTTAAATTTGCAAAGTTGGTTTTATGAGTTAAATGAATTATCATTGTTTCTACACTATGGTTAAAATTATATTCATACAAGTATGCATATATAAATACATATATGAAAATAAAATACATGTAATTGTATTTAACTAAATGAAATGGTAATAACATATCTTTTTCAATAGTTAAATTCTTAGATTCTTAGATTTGGAATGCTACAAATAATGAGGAATTAATGTGTTAGCTAAAAATCATAAATTCCAGATCCTTAACTAACTTTAAGACATGAGACACAGAATTAAATTAATTAATAACTAATCTTTTGATGCCTGGACAATTTCTAAGTAAAAAGCAGAATGAAAAACGGCTGGTTACTAAACATAATTTTTGTTTACTCCTATTTTTAGGAAAAGCAATGGATTAACAAAATACACAAATGTCTCTGGGTGGTATGTATGCTTATTTTTACTACCTCCAAATTATTAAAATGATATAAAAATGCACATTCATGGAGAAAAAATTAGCAAGATAATTACTGGTTTCCTGTCCTCCGATATACTCTTTTTAAAAATTATTGTTTAAATTTTGGCTGTGCTAAGTCTTTGTTGTGGTACATGGGCTTATTTCTCTAGTTGTAGCTTGCAGGGACTTCTTAGTTTTTGTGCGTGGGCTTAGTTGCCCCATGGCATGTCAGATCTTGTTCTCCCACCAGGGAGCAAACCCAAGTCCTCTGCCTTGCAAGGCAGATTTTTAACCACTGGGCCACCAGGGAAGTCCCACTGGGCTTTATTCTACTAGTAGACTTCAAATTGAGGATTGTTAGGAATTCTTCAGAAGATGATAATGACTGGAGAAAATGAGCAGCTTTCATTCTAAGACCAAGAAACGAGGCTAATTTCTCAATATTTTCCTGTTTGTTGTTGTTCAGTTGCTAACTCATGTCTGACTCTTTGTGACCCCCATGGACTGCAGCATGTCATGCTTTCCTTTACTATCTCCCAGAGTTCGCTCAATATTCAGTGAGTCAGTGATGCTATCTAATTAACTCATCCTCTGCCTTTCCGTTCTCCTTTTGCCTTCAATCTTTCCCAGCATCAGAATCTTTTCTGATGTGTCAGCTCTTCGCATCAGGTGGCCAAAGTATTGGAGTTTCAGTTCAACATCAGTCCTTCCAACGAATATTCAGAGTTGATTTCCTTTAGGACTGACTTCTTTGATCTCCTTGCAGTCCAAAAGGACTCTCAAAAAAGGCTTCTCCAGCACCACAATTTGAAAGCATTAGTTCTTTGGTGCTTAGCCTTCTTTATGGTCCAACTGTCACATCTGCACATGACTACAGGAAAAATTAATTTTCTAATTTTTCAGCTCTACAACTGACCTTGCCTTTTATTGTATTTTGACAGCAACATTACTGAACCAACATTAGTGGGACAGTTTTAAGGGACTTAAAAACTAAATGATCGACAATTTTCAGCCCTTTGACTATTACAGGCAATATATTATTAATGCTATATCTCACTACATTAAGTATCATTATGCTCAAGATGTGTAGAAATGGTACCCCCTTCTACACTGTTGGTGGCAATATAAATTGGTGCAGCCACTATGGAGAGCAGTTTGGATGTTCCTTAAAAAGGTAAAACTAGAACTACCACATGATCCAGCAATCCTACCCCTGGACATATATATGGAGAAAACTCCCAATTTGAAAAGATACGCACACCTCAATATTCATAGCAGCACTATTTACAATAGTAAAGACATGGAAGCAACCTGAATGAATGGATAAAGAAGACATAGTATGAAATGGAATACTACTCAGCCAAAGAAATAATGAAATAATGTCATTTTCAGCAATATGGATGGAGCTAGACATGATCACACTAAGTGAAGTCAAAGAAAGACAAATAGTATGACATCACTTACATGTGGAATCTAAAATATGATACAAATGGACTTATTTACAAAACAGAAACAGGCTTACAGACATAGAGAACAAACATGGTTATCAAAAGGGAAAGACGGAGGGATAAATTAAGAGTTTAGGATCAGCAGATACAAACTACTATACATGAAACAGATAAACAACAAGGACTTACTGTATAGCCTAGGAAACTACATTCAATATCTTGTAATAAACTTTAATGGAATAGAAAAAAAGAATAATTACCCTTCAAAAAAACCTACATAATTTACCCCCAAAGAGAAACTGGTTTTGGTTATTGCTATAAAACTGAATGTTCATGTCCTCTTCAAATTTATAAGTTGAAATTCTAATTCCAGAGTGATAGTTCTAAGAGTGAGACCTTTGAGTAAGTAGGACCTTACTCAAAAAAGACCTCAGAGACCACTCTTCCCACCAGATGAGGATGCAATGTGAAGACTCAGGTGTTTGAAGCAGCAAGCAGGCTCTCACCAGACACAGTCTACCGGTGCCTTCATCTTGGACTTCCTAGCCTTCAGAACTATCAGGAATAAATCTGTCTATAGGACACCTAGTATACGTCGTTCTCTTGTAGAAGCCTTAATGGACCAAGTCATCGTTTGTGTGGGAAATAAAGTTCAGTATCTTCTGAGGAGACTCTAATTGACTCTCCTAATGTATCATAAAACCCTGACTTCCTTGAATTCCTCTGCGGTGAGATAGTCAAGAAATACTGGATGCTCTGATACAAGTATAAATAGACTAGATAGTACTGGGGATAAATAGAAAGGTTCTTTTTAACGTGTTTGGGGTAAAGTTTAGGAAAATACTATTATAACAGGAAAATTTACAGAATAGTCAAAATTTCTCAAATTCAGCTGCAAAATGGCTGAAGAGTGAATACAGAAAAGTGAACCACATTCTATAGATCTCTCTGCAGTGCACATAATGAAAATTGCTTTCTTGCAAATCAGGTAAAAGAATTTGGTTATGTCAATCACAAAGTTGACTTTTTCCCTTTTCTGCTACAGTAAGACATTAAAAAAAAAAGGCCCATGGGATATGTTTAAGGTAGACATGCCACAGTAAACTGAATTTATATCAATAAACTGAGCTTGTGTTTTCTAACTCTCCTATTAGCATCTCGGAAAACAGCTATTAAACTGTAGCCCCTTGAGGCTGGCCAGGAGAAGGGGACAAAATGGAAAAAGCCATCATCTAAGGAACTGAGAGGGGGAAAATCCAATATTCACGATTTTTTGATTTGCGCGATGCTTTTACCTTCCATGTTCTCCATTAACCAATTGATTCTGTGAGAAGGTGTGTAACTTGACTGAGGTCAAAAGGCAGCTAACAAACACCAGTGCCCTGGCATTGATCTTTGGCCTTTTTCACTAGGCGAGTCCACTAAAAACACAAAATAAAAAATAACCCCCAAAGCAACACCTTCTCCCAAACACCTTTCCCTTCTATAGGGGTTTATCAAGAGGCCATTTGCTAGGTGGGGCCGACCTCGTCGGGACGGCAACCTTGGCTCTGCAAACCTCTCACCAGGCTGCAGTCTGGTTAAAGGAGACACCACAGGGCACTGGCCAGCGGCCAACACTGCGGGGCCGTCGAGGAGCACCCATTGCGCGCTCTGGGAACTGACGTCCCAAATCCCCCGCGCAGGTGCGCGCGCACCTGTCGCCTGCCGCGTGCGCGCTGCGCGTGGTGGGGCGGGGGAAAGGAGGACGAGGTACGTGCTCCCGCGCGTGCGCCGGGCAAAGCTTCCCCCGTACGTGCGCCGTACGTGGGCGCTGCGTCCCCGCGCCCTACGAGTTGCGGGCCGGGAGTCGGCCCCGCGCGCCAAGTGGGAGTCTGGGCGGGGCGTTTCCGGGCGGGCGCGGCGCCCCCTGGCGGCGGGCGGCGGCGGCGCGCGCGGTCAGGCGTTCTTCGCGGGCAGCCCGCGGCGGGGCCTTGCCTCCTAGCGCGGGGTCCTCGGCGGCCTGGGTGGCTCCTTCCCCCGCTGCTGTCGTAGGCGCGGACGGCTGCCAGTGCGACTGCAGTTGGCTCGCGGCGGCGGCGGCGGCGGCGGCGGCGGCCGAGGCAGAAGGGCGGGGGGCCCCGCTCCCTCCACGGGGACCCTGGGAAGAGGCACTTTACTGGCAGGGTTGGGGTGCCCTGGGGAACGTGCCTCTGACCTAAGCGCGTTCACGGCCTTCNGGGCGAAGATGGCGGACGTGCTCAGCGTCCTGCGACAGTACAACATCCAGAAGAAGGAGATTGTGGTGAAAGGGGACGAAGTGATCTTCGGCGAGTTCTCTTGGCCCAAGAACGTGAAGACCAACTATGTGGTTTGGGGGTGAGTCTGCTGCGGCGGGGGGCAGGGCTGGGCGCCCCTGGGTCCCCCTCTCTCTCTCCGAACCCCTCCCCCCCGCTCCCCTTGCGGGTGGAGGAAAACGGGTGCTCCGGGGAAAAGTTTTCCCGGGAGCAGAAGTTGCAGCTCGTCTGTGAGGAGGGCGCGGGAGGACTGGCGTCCTGAGGGGTCCCTCCTCCGCGGCTCCGTGTGGAGGTCTCTGCCCCTGTGTGGGGGGAGCCGGCCGGGTGCATAGGTGCATATAAAGGAGCGCCCCGCCGGTCCTCGGGCGGCTCTTTTTGTTCTTTAGTTGTTGTTTTTTAATCTCTCTCGGACGCTCTTCTGCGATGGTCACTGCTGGCCCTTTGCAGCTCCTGGTCGGTTCCATCTCCTTTCGCGATTCCTTCAAGCAGAGAAAGAAGGGAACCCACTCCGTCAGGTTAGGACGGGAAAGATTTCGGCGACCTGGGACGAGTCGTCGGAATATGTTGGAGGTGAAGGCAGGGGTCTCCCTCAGGGAGAACGTTCCTGCTGAAATGAAGTCAACTTTGCCATTCTAAGTGGGGAGCGGATAGAGTGTGCGATTGTGTGGGAAATGTTTGTGAAGAGTGTGTGTCTGGGAATGTTGATCCCAGTGGGGGTTGCCCGAGTTTAAGTCCTTAAGACACCCGAGGGGAGGTCTGTGGGTAACCTACATGGGAAAAGTATCTGAAAAAGAATAGATATATGCATATGTATTTCAAAAGAAAAATAGGTCTGATCATCTTGAGGGGCTTTTTGAGTGAACCCTCTCTCAGTGGCGTTTCATTTGGATAGCTAGAGCCCTAGACGAAAACTTCCATATTTATTTTGCTTGATTGAATGGGAGCAGTGGGCTTTAGGAAGAGTTGATGAAAAGCTAGGGGAAGTTTAGTTCCTTGGGTTTTATTTATTTATTTTTTGGCATCTTGGGCTGCTTATGGTTTAATTAGCTTTGTGCAGATGGGTAAAATCATTCTGAGTTTTCTGTTTTTTTTTTTTTTTTTCCTTTCAAAATGAACTTGCACAGACAGATTTACATTTTAAAAACAAATTAACACTTTATGTGAGGAAAAGTCTGTTTGATTTGGGGAGTAACAAGCTGGAAGAGGTTAGGAGTCCTCTGCCCGCACATTGTGTAGGAGCTCAGCGCTGATTGGATTTTTAACTGATTGGTTTTTCTTTAAAAAATGGTTGAGTATTCACAGTATAAGGCTGTTCAGTCTGAGAACTGGAAAATATTTTGAAAACCTGGGTCGGTGCCTCAAAGGAGGTTACCTCAGTCAGAGTGGAAGAGATGACACATAACTTGATAAGAATTGAATTCCAGTTCCTAAAGAGAGCAATCACTTCTAACTTGGAAAGTTTTCATAGAAGTGTGTTTGGCCTATGGACATGCTAGGTTTTTCTTGAATAAATGAATGAACAAATGTTAAGGAATGGATAGGAATTCTGAGGGTGAAGTAGTGGGCTAGGTCTTTCCAGCTGAGGGAACGGCATGCTCAAAGACCCGAGAGCTGGAAAGGAAATGTTTTGATAGCTGAGTGAAGCCAGTAGTAAGAAAATAGTGCTTAGAAGAGTAGATTTCAAACTTTTGCAGCAGTGAATCACACCATTACATGTATTTTCATTGAGTATTATTCTCTCTGTTTAGGGAAATGCACAGATATGCATGACATTATTATTTACCCTTACTGAATGCAGTGCATTCTGTTTTGTTTTTTTTTAATATATCATGAAGAGATACAACTTGTTACTCATGTATTATCTACTTCATAGTACAGTGATTGATAAGTGATATGTGGTTTGAAGTATATTGATTTAGAGAAAAATTGGAAATACAGCCTAGAAAAAGAAGTTTGGGACTGATTATATTGGGCCATACTCAGATGAATTTAAACAATACGTTGATATTTCCAAATGGGGAGAATGTAATAGGACATTGGGATTGGACACTAACATTTGTTGAGCAAGTAGTAGTATGTATTTGCATGAAAGGGCTTGCACTTCTGGATGACTGTTTTATCACAGGTAGAATTAGTTTTGGTTTTACATCACTGGTTTAATTTGAGAGAAGTCATAAGAATCATCTCTGAAGTTAGTTGTAGTGTTAAAGAATGTTGGTAAGGGTGTTTTCTCAGCAGAATCATACTTAGAAGACATGGTAAGTTTCTTGCAAGTTTAGCCTAAGTGACTAGTATACTTCTTTTAATCAGTTTGTTTCTTTTATGCATTCTTCCTAACTAATTAGGTTTCTTTATTAACAAAGCCCAGAAGCTAATTTGGTCCAAATTCTAAGAAGTCTATAGTAATAAAGTTTGAATAGTACTTTCCTTACCTCTTGCTTTTTGTCATTGTTTTTGTCATTGTCATTTGTGTTCCTTTTGCCCAAATGACATTTTCACTCATTAGTTTTCATACTATTAAGAATATTTTTCTTTGGATAGCACCGTGTGTGTAGATAATACTATATGATTAAGCCCAAGGAGTTGTATTAGAATTGTGAGTAAAAATCTTGTCTTAATCATTTCAGGACTGGGAAGGAAGGCCAACCTAGAGAGTACTACACATTGGATTCGATCTTATTTCTACTTAATAATGTGCACCTATCTCATCCTGTCTATGTCCGACGTGCAGCTGTAAGTAAAATTCATTTAGAGACTTGTTTGAATTTGATAGTTGATCCTATTTGGTGATAACTTCCCTCATGAGTTTCAGATCAAAAGAATGAAAGGTTTATCTGTAAGAAAGTCTCCTGGAGGGTCAAAGTTAGATCAATTTATGTGGATTTTTAAAAATTTGTGTGTGTGTGTGTGTGTGTGTTTTAACTTGTGAGTTGTGGGTAACGTTTATAGTAGTAGGAGTTTCAGAGCTGTTTTTTAGGGATGTTTTAGAAATTGTGTAAACCTGTGGGAAGACCCTGATATTCAGAACTCTAGTTTCAGTTGAGTTCAGTTGCTCATTTATGTCCAACTCTTAGTGATCCTGTGGACTGCAGCACGCCAGGCTTCCCTGTCCATCACCAACTCCTGGAGCCTGCTCAAACTCATGTCCATCTTATTGGTGATGCCATCCAACCATCTCATCCTTTGTCATCCCCTTCTCCTCCTACCTTCAATTTTGCCCAGCATCAGGGTCTTTTCCAGTGAGTCAGGTCTTCACATCAGGTGGCCAAAGTATTGGAGTTTCAGCTTCAGCATCAGTCCTTCCAATGAATATTCAGGACTGAACTCCTTTAGGATGGACTGGTTGGATTTCCTTGCAGTCCAAGGGACTCTCAAGAGTCTTCTCCAGCACTACAGTGCAAAAGCATCGATTCTTTGGCACTCAGCTTTCTTTATAGTCCAACTCTCACATCCATACATGACTACTGGAAAAACCATAGCTTTGACTAGACAGACCTTTGTTGGCAAAGTAATGTCTCTTCTTTTTAATATGCTGTCTAGGTTGGTCATAGCTTTTCTTCCAAGGAGCAAACGTCTTTTTATTTCATGGCTGCAGTCACCATCTGCAGTGATTTTGGAGCTCCAGTTTAATCTCAAAGAAAAAAGGATTTTTTGGCATCAGAAAGAGTCAAGTTTAGTAGATAGCTTTTTTCCCTTCCGCCCTCGCCCTTTTTTTTTCTTTTTTTCAAGGATTTTAGTTCCCTGACCAGGGATCAGACCCATACCCCCTGTAGTGGAAGTGTAGAGTCCTTTCCACTGGACTGCTGGGAAGTCCCAGTAGACAGCTTTTTAAAATGAATTTTTAATCAACAAACTTTCTTCATTATTGATAAATTTATTTGTTTTCAGATGCTTGAAAGGTGCCTGCTTTCTGCCTTAGAGTGCTTGAACATTGCTTCTCTGAACAAGAAATATATATTTAGTGTCAAATGTGTATTGAAAAATACAATATGTGGGGTGAAACTATTTGTGACTTGAGAAATTGTGGTATAAAATAGCATCTATAAAGAGCAGCAGCTCTATAAAGCTCTGTTAACTCAGATCTTTAAAAATGAAATCAGGCACTGTTAGAATGTTTTGTTGAATGGGTCCATTCATTTTGAGGTAATAAAGATAGTCCACATTCTTTGTTTAGGTTTACATTATGTCTCTGGGGAATGACTATAGCACATACATGATGCCATAATTGTTACTATGGTCCTTAGGACCTTTGGTCACATAAGGTTTATCATTTCTCTTGAATATTTGCTAGATTGAAAGGGTAGAATTTGTGAAGTCTAGGGTTCTACAAAATTTTTAACTCCTTTGTTGCTCTTTTGAGCAGACCTTCTGAAACAACTTTTTCTGACTCATAGCCCCTATTTTCTGTTGGTGATAACGTAATTCATTAGTGACTAAATGATCAAGTATATTATCAAACTTACAGTAATTTAAAGAAAATTAATTAAAATCTTTTAACTGTTAATGGTAGTCCATGTAGACTAGTTTTTAAAAACAAGCCCTAAAAAACCTGGGCGCTCTTACTTGTTTATACTCATAAGCAGAAATTAAAATTTAACCTAACTTTTAAAAAACAAATTAATTTCAAGTGATTAAATATTGTTTATCTCATGTCACCAAGGTGTATGTGCAGAATATTTGGTGCAGTTAAATATGGTCAGTATTCAGTATAAGGTAATTAGCCAAAATTAAGGGTGCTTATTTGTTGTTGCCTATATAAAGTAACAGAGAGTTTATAACTATATAATCCTGTAACCAGCTTTTCCCTGTCCTCTGTTATTGTTTGCTTACATTATGAAAACTGTGGGGAAAACTGTGGTAATGACACAATTCATTGACTTTATCGTCCAAGGATGACTTGGTGCCTAAAGTATACCGTTTTATTTGTTTTGCTCACCTCTTTACAAATTGCTAATATAAGAGATCGCAGGAAGTCGGACACGACTGAGCAACTGAACTGAATATAAGAGAATAAAGGAAAACTACTCATTTAGCACAATAGACACATTTTCCAGATTTAATCTTTTACTGTTTTTCTCCTGCTTACAAAATTTATACACACTCAACGGTAAGAAAAGAGATATGTAATGTAGAAAGTAAACAGCTGTCATTAACAGTTTAATGTATAGTCTCCTAAAGTTTTTCCCATGCCTAAACCACACATACCTGTTTTTTAGTCATTTTCTTTTTTTCTTTATTGAAGTATAGTCAGCATTAATGCTAGCTTCAGGTGTACAACATAGTGACTCTACAGTTATATACATTGTGACTTGATCACCACAGTAAGTCTAACTAGTAACCGTCTGTCATCATAAAACATCTTTACAGTATTATTGACTATATTCCTCGTGCTATATATTACATTCCCATGACTTCATAATTGGATTGATTGTTGTTTGATATTGAGTTGTGTGAGTTATTCTATTTTGGAGGCTAATCCCTTATTGAATATATTGTTTGCAGATATCGTCTCCCATTCAGTAGGTTGCCTTTTCATTTTGTTGATGGTTTCCTTCATGGTGCAAAAGCTTTTTAGTTTGATGTTGTCCATTTGTTTCTTTTTTTATTTTGTTGCCCTTGCCTGAGGAGGCAGATTGAGAAAAATATTGCTAAGATTCATGTCAAAGAACACACTGCCTGTGTTTTCTCCCTGAGACTCATTGTTGTATTTAATCCATTTTGAGTTTATTTTTGTATATGTTATAAGAAAGTGGCCCAGTTTGATTCTTGTTCCTGTAATAGTCCAGTTTTCCAAGCACCACTTATTGAAAAGCCTGTGTTTTCCCCAGTGTATATTCTTGGGACATGTACTTATTGTTAATTATGAAAATTTAGTTTTAGTGGCTAATTTAGTTCATTTGAAAGAGTTCAAGTACCATATTTTGAGGAGGTGTGGTTAGGGTGTGAGAAACAAAAGCACTTTGGAAACCTTAAATAAAATGAGCAGTCTATGGGTCTAAATCCAAAACATCGTGAGTAGAATTAATAAATACTTAGAATAATCCAAGGGAAAAAATAAGAATATAATTGGTATTTTGAAGAGGGTTAGGATTATTGTTTTATTTCTAATGGTTATCTTTTGTATATGTTACTGGAATTTTGAATTTGTTACTGGAACTGAGAATAGGGTTACCAAAAATTAATATGGTTAAAAATTTTCAAGATTTTATTAGGTTTGTTCAGCCTGGTTATTTTCTAGAAATAGGATTTTAATATATGTTGCCAAGTTAAGTTGGAATAAAATTCAGATGTTAAAAGTTGTTTAAGTTTACTAAAGTTTCTTATAATTGTTATTGATTTGATATCTGTTTAAAAATTTGGGTTTAGACCGAAAATATTCCAGTGGTTAGAAGACCTGACCGAAAAGATCTACTTGGATATCTCAATGGTGAAGCATGTGAGTAATTTTTAAGTTGTTCTCACTCTTAAACAGGAGTTGGTTTCCACTCCTTGTGAAATAAGAATCAGTGGGGAGAGATTGTGAATTCTCATTATAAACTTCCCCTACCTGCAACTCTGTCCACGTGCTGCTTTCTCTTCTATTACCGTGTATGCACTTTACTCCTAGACCAGCTAGCCCTTCCTTGCATGTCGAGTCCATTGCCTTTTGCATTCTCAGAGACTTTTCCTTTAAATTGTTGCTTCTTTCTGGCATCATCAGTTCTCTTCTGAATCATTCCCTTTAGGATGTACACGGTAATGTCGCCCATTAAAAACTTTAAACTCCCTCCTTCCTATTCTCTGGGCGTCCCAGGTGGCGCTAGTGGTAAAGAACCTGCCTGCCAATTCAGGAGACATGAGGTGCAGGTTCTGTCTCTGGGTAGGAAAGATCCCCTGAGGAGGAAATGGAAACCCACTCCAGTATTCTTGCCTGGAGAATCTCATGGACAGAGGAGCCTTGTGATACAGTCCATGGGGTTGCAAAAAGTGGACACAACTGAACAGACTTAGCACACACATGCTTCCTATTCTCTACTGCTCCATTTTTCTTCTCCTTTTTGTTACAGAATTCTTTGCAAGAGTTTCGTGGTATCACTGCTTCCTCTTTACCTCTGATTCTCTCTTGAGTCTACTCTTCCTCACTGTCTCACTCAAATCACTCTTATAAGGTCAGTGCTGACGCATGATTGGCAGATCCTTTGGTCTCTGCTTTTCACAGCTAACCTGACCTCAGTAGCATTTGATACTGTTGACTGCTTACTCCCCTTCGGAAAGCTTTTCTTGACTTGGCATTTGGGGTAACAGACTTTTGAGGTTCTCTTTCTACTCATTGTCCACCTCACTTTTTTTTCTTGATTCCTTATCTCCAACATTGATGTTTTACTGAGCTTCACATTTATAAATTCACTGTCAGCATCTTCTCTTGGGTATTGAACAGGTGTCTGAAATGTAACATCCTAAATAGAGTGCTGACTCCCTCTTTTCCCTTCTCGCCACAGACAATGAAAGAGCAGGTGTGGTCTCCCAGTGTATCCATCTCAGCAAATGGTCCCCCATTCATGTAGTGGTTTAGGCACAAACCCTGGAGAAATCTTTGATTCCTGTTCTCTCACAGCTCACATCCTTTCTACCAGCAAGTCCTTTCTTTATCTTTGAAAGTATGACAGGTTCTTAGCATCTTATAACTACCCTGATCCACCTTCTTCCTTAGACCATTGCACAGCCCTCTTGAAGGTCCTTGCTGTTCGTTTCCTACCATGTAGTCTCTGTTCACCACTTAGAGGGACCTGTTTTTGAAGAGCATCTGAACTTGATTGTGTCACTCACCTGCTCAAGGCCATCCTGTGCCTTCCCATTGCACTTGGAATACAGCTCATCCTCCTTCCCTGACCTGCACAGTTATACTTCTGCTCATCTCTGTGACCTCATCGGCTCTCAGTCTTCCTGGTTCTTGTAGCTTTTTGTCTTTAGATCCTATGCACTTGCTATTCCGAACTCTGTGTTACATTTTGTTTTACATTGTCACATGGCTCACTACTCACCACCTGATTCAGAGCTGTGCTCTAATGCTGATCCCTCGTGAATTAATACATACGTCTGTATTTTTATTTATGTTTTCATACACTTCTACATACCTACATTGTAACATGTGGTAATATGTTCTTTGTAGTTGATTTCTGTCAGATTGTAAATGGTCAAAAATAGTTTGTCCTCTTACATAACTTTTTATTAGAGATCAATCTTTTACAATAAAATACTTTTACAAACTTGCTTTAAAACTTAGTTTTTTAAGAGACATAATCCTATATTAAGTAAGAAATGTAACAGATCTTGAGTATTTCCCTTGCATAAATTTCTGATCTTACATATTCAGATATTTATATTTTCACATATGTTTTTAAATCTTCAGCAACATCGGCCAGTATAGACAGAAGTGCCCCTCTAGAAATAGGTCTGCAGAGATCTACTCAAGGTATGTCTTGTTTCATGTTTATACTGAACTTTCAAACACCTGTCCCCAAACTGAACAGTTATTTCTTTTTTTCTTACAGTCAAACGAGCTGCAGATGAAGTTTTGGCAGAAGCAAAAAAACCACGAATTGAGGTAATGGAACTTTATTTTTAAAGTGATTCTTTTTTTTTTTTAATGGAGATTGAAATTGTTTAGTAGTAAGAATTCTTTGCTCATTGTAGTCCTAAGAGCTTTTTTCTTGAAAAGTGGTTATATTTGCAGTTAATAATTAGCTTGAACTATTATATTCAATAAGATCTCTCACATACAGGCTGTATGATGGACAAATTACTTTATTTTCTTTGCCTTTACATCCTTGTTGATGGAAGTATTGGACTAGATGAGTAGTCAGAGCCTTTTCTATAAAGGGCCAGAGAGGCCCTCCTTTAGGCTTTTGGGGCCTTGTCTTCATCTAGCTCCTCTCCTCTGCACTGTAGGCAGAGCAGTGCATGAATTGCGAGGTGAGGCTGTACTCCAAAAAACTTCATAAAACAGGCGATGGGCCAGATTTGGCCTTTGTGTTGTGGTTCACTTTCCCTTGGAATAAGGTGGTCTAGGAGTTTGCTCCCCTCTAAAGAGCTGTGGACAGTTACTTTTTCCAATGTTGACTTATCAGGTTAGATGATTTGGTAGTATTTTATAGCCAGCAAGTGGAATATTACTGTTGGTAAACAAGGACGGTTCATGTTGAATAGAACCGTGTAAGAAATGCAGTTAATGTTGAAAAGATAGTTTATTAACTAGCTCAGTTGTCTTAAAACTTTACAAAGTTGTAAAATGTTAGGAATTTAAGTTGTATAATTACAGTACTGTTTATTTAAGTTTGTAACAAGCCTCAGATCAGTTACATATAAACACTCTGGAAATGGAAGATAATGCATTAGAGGCTTGCTTAAAATCTGAGAAATGACTAAATCGGCTATAAATAAATGACCAGTATAGGAATAACACTTGTAATCACTGGTAGGGTTAACATTACTAGAAACTATAAGTCTTTTCATTTGACACTTGTGTAACAATCAAATAGTTGTACCTTTTGCCTGCTTCATGAGCAGCAAAGCATCCACAGTTAGAGAAGGATAAGGAAAGTAACCCTTAGGGGCAAGGTTGGTTGGTAAATACACACAGTAGAGTCACTGACAAAATTTGATGCCAAGATTATGTAATTTTGCTTCAGTGTACTCTGAGACTTGTTTTTTCAGATGATAGAGATAATTAGCTCATTGTTGTTATTCTGCGCTAGGTGATACTCTGTGTACTTTATGTACATTATTAACTCCTGTAATCCTCACCATTACCTCCTGAAGTTGGAAGTACCACACATGTCATCTGTGAGTTCACAGGCTCAGAGAACAGTGACTTGCTGGGGAGCACATAACCGGGATTAGAGCCCAGGCAGTCTGGCTGCTGGCTGCTCCCCTCTGCTGAGTACAGATTTTGTGACAGCAAAACTGAAATTTTCCACAACTTTTTGTGTGTGAAAGGAGGTTGTAATACATTGTGTACAAAATAAGTGAATGTAAAGACATGATTTATTGGGGAAAAACTGAAATTCACGGTTTAATTATTTGAAAGAGTTGAATATCTCAGCATTGCAGATTTGCTAGAATTCTGATAACTTTAAAAATCAACAAGAAATAGCATAATAAAATTATTTCCAGAGTATTTGTAGAGTTAAAATGAATTACATGAATAGCCATATTACACACCGAGAGTTTTCAGTTCAGTAAATATCTGTTGAGGGCCTGCTAGGCACTATGCCAGCAGAGAGAAACCTTGGATCTGGTTGAAACCTAGGCTGCAGTTGTCTTTAAAATCAGTCTCTTAAGGAACTTGAGTAATATGTGTTAAACTTTTATTTTAGATGTAATTTAACACATTTGTTGAGATATTAATCTTTTCATTCACCCCGGCAAGATGGCTGTTTTAAGTTTAACATGGTTAGAACACAGAGCACGACGTTTCTCTGGATCTGTAGAATCTACTGATGGATTTTATACAATTTCATATTCGTTAACCATAGACACTGACTGTGGTTCTCAGTTTTCTCATTTGTTGAATGTAGGCATTGAACTAGGTCAGAGTTAGTAAGTTTTTAAAGTAACCAAACACTTTTCAGACTTAACTTTTACCTGAGATTCTAATATCTAAATAAGGTAGAAGCTGAGTTGCAAAGGTTGAAGTCAGGTATGAAATGACTCATGGGCACTTTGTAGGAAGCGCCTGGTGTTCTGAAGAAGATCCTTTGAAAAACATTCAGCTTTCACTTCTGGTGTTCTATGCTAAAAGATTCAAGACCTGGGGCAACACATGAAAACCATCTCGATCCAAGATGAAAGTTTTGACTGTGGTGAAGGCTCCTCGTCAGTTCAGTTCAGTCACTCAGTCGTGTCTGACTCTTGGCGACCCCATGGAATGCAGCAGGCCAGGCCTCCCTGTCCTTCACCATCTCCCAGAGCTTGCTCAAACTCATGTCCATTGAGCCGGTGATGCCATCCAACCACCTCATCCACTATCATCCCCTTCTCCCATCTTCAGTCTTTCCCAGCATCAGGGTCTTTTCCAGTGAGTCAGTTCTTCGCATCAGGTGGCCAAAGTATTGGGGTTTCAGCTTCAGCATCAGTCTTTCCAATGAACATTTAGGACTAATAAAATTTAGTTACTTTTCTGAGGAGAAGGAATTTTTTGTTGTATATTGTCTTTCCGAGTAAGAGTAGTTATGATATATTATAAAAGAAGCCTTAATCATAGGAAAAACTTACTAAAGTTTATTTGTAAGCTTTCAGTTCTAATCTTAGGGGCTCCAGCATACATTTGTTACTGTTTTTATGTTCAGTTCAGTTGCTTAAGTTGTGTCTGACTGCGACCCCCTGGATTGCAGCACACCAAGTCTCCCTGTCCATCACCAACTCCCGGAGTTTACTCAAACTTATGTCCATCGAGTCCGTGATGCCATCCATCCAACCATCTCATCCTCTGTTGCCCCTTTCTCCTCCTGCCTTCAATCTTTGCGCATATCAGGGTCTTTTCCAATGAGTCAGTTCTTTATGTAACTAAAAGTATTATAAAATTGACCCAAGGCCAGTGATGCCAGGGACTTTATAGGTGGGAACTTTGGCAAAAGTTACATGCAGTGTTTGTTTTTTTTGTTGTTCTAAAAGTTAAGTAAAATTTTAAAATATTTACTGACTGATTATTTTCAGGATGAAGAGTGTGTACGCCTTGATAAAGAGAGATTGGCTGCTCGTTTGGAGGGTCACAAAGAAGGGATTGTACAGACTGAACAGATCAGGTAAGAATTTCTTTGATAGAAAATAAGCAATTTAGGCAATATATTTAAGTGTATGTGGAAACAGGGGTATTAACATGCTGTCTACATGTATTACATTCTTCAGTGTGTGTCTCCCTGCTCTCAGTTTGAAAGAAGATGATCGAGCATTTTTTATGATGGAGGATTGGAAGCCATTGTGCTTATGCTTTCTGGAAGTTTCTTGATTCTGTTACCATATTGATCTTTCTGAAAATTATTCCATAATCCAAGCCACTCATTTGTCATGAAATCTCTTATTGGTTTATAGCAGTGATTAGCAGACTTTTCCTGTGAAGTACCATATGTTAAATATTTACATTTAATGTGATTATTAACAGGCTTAATTCTAGGTCAATAATTTGCTGCTCTTTTCTGTTTCTTTGTTCTTTTCAAAATTTTGTTCCCTAAAAACGGAATTAATTTTGGATTAAATGAGTATTTGCTGTGATTCTGTCCTACCCTTTTGTTGGCTGAGTAGTGCGTGCTGCTGCTCTCTTGGATGGTTGTTGGGGTTCCTGGCGTGTGGTGTGGGGCGTCACAGTCTGCCTGCAGGGTCTGCCGCCTCGTGTGCAGTGCAGGAACCTCGGCGCCAGGGGCTTCCTGTTCTCTCTTGGCATTTGTGCTGCTGTTGTCATACGTTTTATTCATACACGTGTTCCAAACACCACGGACACTGTTCTTACTCTTGTTTAAACATCTAGGGAAAATGCTGTGTACTATTTCCATGCCTCCTCTTTGCTATTGTAGACTTGTGTACCCATTTTTTTTCTCTTTGGCCTGAATGACTTACTGTTTTTGTTTTTTTAATTTAATGTTCTTTTAACATTGATTTCTGTTTAGGACTGCTGGTGTTTCTTTGAACTTTTTTATTTCAGAAAAATCCCTCCCCCCTTTTTAAAAAACTTTCACTGGATATGGAATTCTAGAGTACCTCTTTTTAAAGTGTGTTATACCACTGTCTCCTTGATTGCATTGTTTTTGGTTAAAAATCTGCTGTTACCCCTTTTTCTTTTTTTGGTGGCACCTTGTGGCTTGTGGGATCTTTGTTCCCTGATCAGAGATTGAACCTGGGGTCCTTAGCAGTCAAAGATGGAGTCCTGACCACTGAACCACCAGGGAATTCTCTTTTGTGTCTTTAAATGTGGCTTTTTTCCTTTGACTACTTAAGTTTTCTGTATTGTAGGTTTGGAAGTATTTAATTATCACATAACTCGGGAGAGTGTTCTTCATGTTTCTTGTGCTTGAGTTTTTGAGGGGATTTTTGGGTTCATAATTTTCAGTGAATTTGGAAAAGCTTTTATTCTGCTTCCTCAAAATTTTTTTTTTTCCTTTTCTCCCCTCTTTCTGACCTAATTACTCATGCTCATAATTGTTCAACAGCTCACTTATGTTCTTTTCTTTTTTTGGATTGATTCTTTATTCTGTTCATTTTGGATAGTTTCTATAGTTTTGTATGTAGTTCTCTCATTTTTTCTTAATGTAATTATATTCATATTATATTGGTAGTCTCAAACATTGTATTTTTTACCTTTCCAAGTTAAATACACAGTCCACGTCTCTCTTTGTTGCGTATATGGAATACTTGTATTATTTTGGTGCCTTTGCCAGTCCTGCAGTGTTTTTCAGTTTAGATTTCTCCTCATTCTGGCTCACATTTTCCTGCTCCTTTATATGCCTTGTACTGTTTGGATACCAGACATTGTGAATCTTGTTGTTGAGTGCTGGATGTTTTTGTGTTTGTTTTTTTTTTAATTTTCTTTTGTTTGGGGACATAGTTAATCCTTTGAAACAGTTTGTTCCTTTTAAGTCTTGATTTTTTAATTTATAAAGAATTGTTGTTTGAACAGTGTTTAGTTAGGGTTTAAGAATTGTTGTTTGAACAGTGTGTAGTTAGGGTAGTTACTGACCACTGTTGTTGAGACAGGACCATTTTGACTGTAACTCCATCTAATGCCCCATAAATAGGAGGTTTTCAGGCTGGCTGGTGGGACTAGGTTCTGCTCTTCCTCTTGTGTGGGTGCTGGACTCCGTTCCCTCTAGGTGGTTCTGTTCCTTGCTTTAGTTTCCAACTACTTATGGGCCAATCAGTAGTCTGCCAGAGTACTCGAGGGGTCCTGTGCAACTCTCTTCTCAGGCACTCTGGCCTGTGAGTTTGTGTATTCTTTGATCTTGCTGGAATCCCAGCTCTGTTTTCCCAAATCAGGATATATGGTAAGTTTTGCCTGAGTTCTCCTCCCTGTGCTGTGTTGGGAACTTTCAAGGCTGTAAGTTGCAACGTCCATAGGGCTTACTTAGTTTTCATGTGTGAGAGATCACTGTCTTTCATTACTTGATAGAAGATATTGAGTAAACTATTGTTTCATATGTTTTGATTGATTGTTTCAAGGTAGGAGGATTAACCAGTCCCTGTTACTTCATCTTGGCTGGAAGTAAAGCTTCAGAGCTTGTCCAGTGCACGTTTTGATTATAGTTTAGCAAAGTGTTTGAATTTGGCTCAAGGTATGCTGGTATGCTTTTGATTTTAAGGGAAAGTTGTATAGTATTATATAAAATGAGTCAAATGCTGATACATACTGAGCATCTGCTATAAAGTATTTTCATACCTAATGGAAGTAAAATAGCATACTGCATAATACTACCATGTTTAAATCTGCAGGAATTCCTATCTTTTCCCCACATGTTGTTTAAACGTATTTCAAGATTGTCATCTTGTGATTAGAGTAATAATTTTATCAACTGCAGTTAAGGTATCCAAATTCTTTTTCTTGTTTTTACGTTGTGAGAAATAACACTAAGCATATGATTTTAATGAAATCTACACTTTCATTGTTAAGTCTGTTTTTTTTGATTACTTCTGAAAGCATAGCTTCTGTTTGCTGTTTCAGTGCTTTTTGAAAATGAAGTAAAAGAGAGAAAATGAGAACTTCAAAGTATTGTTTCATCTTCCAGACTTTTAAAGGTGTATATGTTTATGTGGCACATAAATGTCTCTGTCAGCTGTAAAATTGATATGTTGTATATTATAACATAGATTGAAACCTTGAAATAAATTTCAAGGAAAACCTAAACTTTGGATTCTTTACAGAATGAAATTTCCCCCCCTGCCTTTCAAGGTGTTGGGTGCACATGCGTGTGTGTATGTAATGTGTATGCAAGATGGGGAGGGTTAGCAAAAGTCTTGTATAAAAGGCTTTTTTATGGAGGGAGAGCAGAGAAAGGTTTATTACAGGGCCACACAAGAAGGACAGGTGGCTTGTGCTCAGAAAACCCAAACTCTGATGGGTTTCAGCAAAGTATTTTTAAAGATGGAGGGAGCGGTGTCCCAGGGTATGTGATCGGCTTGTGCAGAATTCTCTGGTTGATGGTGATCAATCTAAAAGGCTATATTAATGAATTATTTGGGTAGGGGAAGAGATTTTTAAAAATGTGAAAAATATTGTGCATCGTTCCTCCTAAAAATTACTAATTTGCTTATAGTGTAGTATTTTTATGTGGACTCTTACATGGTTATAAGTTATCAAGTGTGTCAGTTTTATATATATGGAGGAAATCTTAATTATTGCCACTTAAAGTATTATTACCAGGAAGTTATAAATGTAACAAAATATTTTATAATGTGCTCAAGAGATCCTTGCTGTGAATATTAAAAAAGACGTTGCTTTCAGGTCTTTGTCTGAAGCTATGTCAGTGGAAAAAATTGCCGCAATCAAAGCCAAAATTATGGCTAAGAAAAGATCTACCATTAAGACTGACTTAGATGATGATATAACTGCCTTAAAACAGAGGAGTTTTGTGGATGCTGAAGTAGATGTGACCCGAGATATTGTCAGCAGAGAAAGAGTGTGGCGGACACGAACAACTATTTTACAGAGCACAGGAAAGGTAATTAAAATATTTCACTTCTTGTTTGTTAGTGTCTGTGTGTATTTCAGCTACGGTTGATTTTAAAGTTGGTTAAAATTTTCTGTGAGGGGGAAGTTTTTTGTATCTAAGAGAGCAGTAATCATTTAGCTTTCTAACTGACCTGTTTACCATTCCATGCTAGTGTGTGATTGGTGGTTGGTCACCAGAGAAGCTGATGAAAAAATCTGAGTCAACAGTGCAAGTCTCTTTCTTTCCACCTTGTTTGTAAATCCAAAGAGATTTACAGTTTTCTTATTGGTGAGAATTTTTGCTTAAACCCAATGAACAGGGAATCTTGATGGTAAGCTCTCTGGTCAGTAATACCAATATTAATTTTTTTCCTTACAAAGTAGAGAACTTAATGAAATGGTTTGTGTATTTGATACATTCTCTTCTGTTGGGTGGTTGTGGCAGTGTTTGCTGGTTCCTCATTAATGGAGTTGTTTTGTTTTTGGCTGCAGGATGGTGGGTTTTCTTCATTTCTTTTCCCCCTTTTTCCTGCCTCCTCTCTCCTGTCGTCTTCTCTCGTTTCCTATTTGTGATTATAAATAACTGCATTAAAAAACATCCTTGTACATACACCTTCATGCATTTATGACTACATAGCAGAGGCATTAATGCCTAGAAGCCAGTTACTGGTTAAAGGAGAATGTACTTTAAATTTTGAAAGATAAGAAGTTGAAAGATACTGGATATTCAGTGTCTTAATGCTGCTGTTACTGCTAAGTTGCTTCAGTTGTGTCCGACTCTGTGCNTAAAGATGTCACAAATGATCAATCACTGAATGAGATTTCTGCCCCCAAAAGGGAGCAAAGCTAGACAGAGAAAGACACAGAAAATGGGACTGTCAGCATCGGAGAGAGTGCTGAGGGTCCCCCAGGGTGATGGTGAGGGCAGACTCAGGTAGCTGTGCCCAGACGTGAGGGCACCTGGGCCAGACCGGGGCAGGTCAGCAGGTGCTGGAAGCTGTTTCCGGAATATAATGATTAGGCTATTGTGGTCAGTTTCTGCTCTACAAAATGGGTCTAACTTATGACATCCCCGGGCGCCAAGAGGAATGAAGACACTTATGTATAGTTGCTGGTCTTGCTCCCTCCCCGCTTCTTCCAAGAAAGAGTTTTATTTGACATGTAAAATTTCCAATAAAGATTTCCCAAAAGAAAGCTCCCAGAAGCAATCTTCCCAAACCAAAATAAGACACAAATTTTCCTCCAGCAAGGAGAAACACTTAATGAATGGTACAATTTAAATATTGGTTTATTTTTAGCAAAGACACACATGTAAGATATCACTACAGCTCACATCCATGTGCTGAAATAAAACAATTTCAATGGTTTGCAGTTGGCTTAAATATTAACATTTGTGGAAAGCATGATATCAAGACAGGAGTATGAAAAAGACAGGTGTTCAGCTCTCTAGTAAAAGGCCATGGCAGAAACATACATTATCCCAGTTCAAAAGAACCTTAAAAAATGTCTTTCCTGTAGGTTCAGATGATTTAAAATTGATCTCCTATAGCTTGTCCTACTTTTATATTCTTAGCCACAGATAAAATCATGGCTTTCATTGTCAGGCAAACTGCTTTGAGGACCCAGGGTTCAGTCCTGTAGTTATTCTCAGGGTTTCCTTCACGTGTTAGCTTCCTTTGTAATCCCATTGTGGGGAGAAGAAACGTATCACAACTTTGATTTAAACCCCAATTCCAAGCTGCAACTTCAACTTTTCAAGGGATCAAACATCCTCCATATACCTGACATGGCAGATAGGAAAGCTCACATACATGTGTTTCTGTGTGTGTGTCTATACTACACAAAAAGCATCAGTGTTTTGAGATCATCACAGCGAAACATTAGGGAGAGAGGAAGGTCTGCAAATTGCCCTGTGGTTCTCATCTGAAAGGTGTGATGTTGATTTTTAGCAAAATTTCCCCGAGTATATTCAGGCGAGCCCTTGACAGGCAAAGGGTAACAGAGATAAACTGAGACCCAGCCCCTGTCCTGGAATTTCTTATGTTCTAGGAGAAGGATACAGCGCATACAGAAACTGCTGCTGTCCAAGGTAGGCNTTCATTGGTCTAGGCAGACTCATTTTGTTTGTACATTTTTTGGATTCTGGCCCTAAGTTCACTGTGCCATTTTAGTAGAATAGCTACTAGAAGAAATACATGAAGGGAAGAATTTTTTTTCTCTTGTACTTTGACTTGTTTTGTAGAGCAGTTGATGTCAAGATTAAGAATCATTCTTAAGAGTTTAGAATTATGAAGAAATCTGAAAACACGAGTAAACCTTAAGTTTGTATTTAAGTGATCTGTTGATGAAAGAAAGTGAAAGTCGCTCAGTCGTGTCCAACTCTTCGCGACCCCATGGACTGTATAGTCCATGGAATTCTCCAGGCCAGAATACTGGAGTGGGTAGCCTTTCCCTTCTCCAGCAGATCTTCCCAACCCAGGAATCAAACCCAGGGTCTCCTGCACTCCAGGCGGATTCTTTACCAACTGAGCTATGAGGGAGCCATCATAGATAGATCTGTTGATACTCATTTTTAATGCCTAGGGTGGCTAATAGTTAAGTATTATTACTTATATTCTACCAGTGTTNCCAGGGTCTCCTGCACTCCAGGCGGATTCTTTACCAACTGAGCTATGAGGGAGCCATCATAGATAGATCTGTTGATACTCATTTTTAATGCCTAGGGTGGCTAATAGTTAAGTATTATTACTTATATTCTACCAGTGTTCATTGTAATTTTTGAAATGAATAACTTCTTTGAGCTCTAGGTGGCAGGATTGTACCACTATTTCAAAACTAAGTGTTGTAGTAGAATTTAGCATTGTTGGCACCAATGTGTAATTTAAAAATAAGTTAGCATTAGAAGAACTGTTTTGTAGTTAGATTTGCTTCTGTGAGTATTAACATTTTTAAAAATCAAAATGACAATTTTGACTGGTAGGTAGTCCCTCTGTATACTATTTTCATCTGACAAACTCTTAAAAAAAAAGACAAAAAACTTTTAGGTGCTTATTGCCCTGAATGGCCCTATGATTTTAAGCAGATCTTCATTATTACCACGTATCAGGGTTTTATTAGCTGAGTTTCTTGAGCAAAAGTTATTTTTTCAANATCTGACAAACTCTTAAAAAAAAAGACAAAAAACTTTTAGGTGCTTATTGCCCTGAATGGCCCTATGATTTTAAGCAGATCTTCATTATTACCACGTATCAGGGTTTTATTAGCTGAGTTTCTTGAGCAAAAGTTATTTTTTCAAAATTCCATTGCACACAACTTACAAAAAAGCAGTCTAACTTTATGATACTGTTTAAGATATACTTTTAAATTTACACACATAATACATACTCATTGTTGAAAAATTGACAAAAGAGATCACTAAAAGGAAGGTATAATAATCACTTGTAATTCTACCACATAAAAATAGCTAGTAACATTTTAATTAATTTTCTTCCAGAGTTTGAGTCTGTCATGAAATGCTTTATTTTTAAAATAGTGAAATTTGCTTTTCATGTTTTCAGCTGTTTTTTAAATAGGATTAAGACTTTATTTGCATTTGTCACTGTGTTGACCTTTGCATTTCCGGTGCAAAAGCAGTGGTTAGTTAACTGCTAGTATCTTGATGTGAATTAAATCATTGGCACCAATCTTTGCTAGTGGCCATTTTGTTCTTCACCACTAATGATGTCCTTGATGAAATTCAAAAATTCACTAATTTTATTAAATTTTAACCTTTAAGTATATTCTTACCAGTATTTTCTGTGATGAAATCAGAACATGCAAAGCACTTCTGCCTACCAGAATATGATGACTGTCTCCATGAAAAGCACATGTGCATCTGGCATTTTTTGGAAAATGAGGGAGGAAAGGCTGTTGGTTCAAGAAATGAAATTGACAGTATTTTTTTGTCAGTTAAAAGAAAGTTATAATTTGGGAGGTTCCTTTTTGCTACTGAGACCATAGCGGTTTCCTAAATTTAACATAGTGTCACACTTGTTTGTCATTAACATTTTGTACATTTTGGAAAATAGTTTTTCATAAAAACAAATTATTTTTACTTGGAGTACCTCTTCCCCTCATTTTTGAAGGAATTAATATTTTAAAAATAGTTCAAATCTCTAATTTGATAAATATAACCTATATAAACAAAGTCTCTTTGGGGTGTGCCATAAGTTTTAAGAGTAAGTGGTTGTGAGATGTATGTTTGTTGTCCTAAAGAATTACAGGAACTAGTAAGTACTGTTACTGTGGCAGTGGTTAACATGTTTCAGGCTGTCTCTCCTCTCCTATCCGTGTTTATTTGTATAACGTTTATGTGCCGTCGTCCAGCAGGCACATGGGGGCACCCACTGGGGGTGCCTTGGTCCTGGTCTTCACAAAGGTTATATTCTTCAGCAGGAGACAGAATCTTGCTTAAAATGATAAGTGATTAACAGGCAGAGTTAGAAGAGCCCCAAGGGAACTGAGGGGGATAGTTTCAGGTGAAAGATATTTCATGAAGGAGTGGTCAGATTTGTCAGCTTTGTTCAATGTTGCTAAGGTTGTTCATGTAAAAGTTGTTATGTTTTTAAAAATCTTTCCAACTTAACACAGTTTTGAAAAGTGCATGTTGACTCCTAACAGTATCTTGAATTTTCAGCCTATAAAGTGTAGCAGTCTGAAATTAGCACTGGAGATTATCAAGAAGAAACTTTAATAGTTGATATCTTTCAGAGTTAATTTCTTCTACAACTAAGAAGCCCCCTTGACAACAAATCTGCTATATTTTTGTTTTTAAATGTTACCTGTTTCCTGCTTACATTTTTTGAATAAATGGAGAAGATCACTGAATTTATAGCCAGTTATGTACTTTAAGTAAAATGAAAATAAGTGAATAACATTGAGTTTATAATAACTGGTCTTTGGATGAATTTCCTAGTAGTAGT
Organism: Neotragus pygmaeus; assembly: GCA_006410875.1. Lineage (NCBI taxonomy): Eukaryota > Metazoa > Chordata > Mammalia > Artiodactyla > Bovidae > Neotragus > Neotragus pygmaeus. The sequence goes on along the minus strand of SJYV01049133.1, from coordinate 297,461 downwards.
TGATTTTTATTTTCGTGTGTAGTGACCATGCCTCATTCTGATGTAGTAAGGGAAGAATTAATAGAGAAAACTGAATCTGAAATTGTTTATTGAGTATTTAATTTTAAGTGGACTCAGTAATCGAAATCCATTTCTGTTTCAGAATTTTTCCAAGAATATTTTTGCAATTCTTCAGTCAGTAAAGGCCAGAGAAGAAGGGCGTGCACCCGAACAGCGACCGGCCCCAAACGCAGCGCCTGTTGTAAGAACATTTTGTTGGCTTCTATAGTATTTTTATTAAAAGTGATTATTCAGTGTTATAACACTGAAAACATCTTTAAGTATTTACTTACTTATTTATTTTAGAATTGAGACATACAAAATTATATTTTTTCAGGTATACAGCACAGTGATTTGACATTTATATATATTGCAAACTGATCAGAACCAGAAGTCTAGTAACCATCTGTTAGCAGAGTTATTGCGATATTATTTATTAACTGCATTCCCCATGCTGTATATTGCATCCTTGTGACTTAATTATTTTATAATTGGAAGTTTGTACCTCCTAATCGCTTTTATTTCTTTTGTTCCAACTCCTCCCAACCCCTGTAATGACCGCACGTTTGTTCTACATCTTTCTGTGAGTGTGTTTCTGTTTTGTTTGGTTTGTTGATTTGTTTTCTTTTTTTAGATTCCACATATAAATGAAATCTATGAAGCCAGTTTCATAAGATTCAGCAAAGGAAAAATAACATGCAAATAAAACCTTTTTCATTTTATAATTTCTAAAAGTATGTCAAAATTTGGTAGAGTACTAATACAGTCTTTGCAAGAGTAAGTAGGTTTATTTGTTCATGAAATTCTTGGTGTTTAACCTTTTCGAGGTAGTGAATTTTTGCTAGCATTTAGATAAACACATCAAGTGACTTGCTGGCCAGGTTTTTTTTTTTTTTTTAATTGGAGGATAATTGCTTTACAGTATTGTGGTTTTGCCATATAGCGGCATGAGTCAACCACAGGTGCACATTTTTAAGTGCCTCTTATTGTCAGGCAGTGTGCCTATAGAGATACAAGATGTGTAAGAGTGAAAAGCTTCCTTTGCACTCAAGAGTCTAGTGGGACATACAGATAAATAAAAAAGGCAGTGATAGGTGCTGTTACGGCAAAACAGAGTGTTTATAATAATGAATTGGTGGACTGGTTGCATAGCAATTGGTAGGAAACCTACATCAACTCCTAAAACAGTTCAACTGTTACCTTTGTGACTGATTATTCTCTGTATTCTCATAATCATTAAACTATTTGAAAATTTTAATGTTTGGCATTTGACTGTGGAAGTATATACCTAGTGACAGTCTTGAATGAATCTGTTTGATCTGGAGTAATAATTGTGGTAGCATCCTATTGTAACAAAATGAAGAATATTTCAGTCTTTACAAATAACATGAATTTCCCAAGCAGTTTTGGGAATATTCTTTAAATATACTTTTTTAGTTTATCACAGACTTTTATAGAAAGTATTTGTGAATTAATTATATGTTAGATTGGCAAGTTTTTCTGAGTGTTTTAAGAAAACAGCTTTGTTAACTTCAGCTTCGCACTGTACATTGATAAGTGGGTTTATTGTCATTTATTTAATATAAGGATTAATAATTTGGGGAATAATTCAGTTAAAAGACTCCAACATGCCAGTTGAATATACGGTTTGAATTAAAAGTTTGTTTTTTGGGTTAAAGAAAAATAATTCATGATTGGAGTGAGTTTATTTTTAAAGGAATTTAATCATAATGAAATTATTAAGTGCACCCATTTTATTTCTGCAGTTTCTGAGAATTTTGGTTTTTGCCTTGGTGCACATTTACTTGGTATTCTTTACCTCCTCCCTAGTTGGGATGGTTTTCTAGCAGTAAATAGTATCTTGAAAATCAGCTTCAGATGATTCCCCAGTTTTGGCTACTCCTTGTTTTGGTCTTATTGGCCAAAGTATTAAGAGGAAAGCTTAGAAAACAATAGCTTTATTGTGGTTTTTATTATAAGTATTAAGTAACAGTTTAGACAATATTGACATATAACTTAATGATGTTTTTCTGCAGGATCCCACATTGCGTACCAAACAGCCTATCCCGGCTGCTTACAACAGATATGACCAGGAAAGATTCAAAGGAAAAGAAGGCGAGTTACTTGATCTTTCTCTTCCCCTTGCTGTGATTGTGCTGAACCCGAGAGGCAGCGCGACCTCGTGTGGGAGCAGGAGTTGGCTAAGTCTGCAGGCCAAGTCTGTGCCACCACATGTTTTTCTGAATTACTTGTTGGAAAACAGCCACGCTCATTCATTTTTGTTTTACCCGTGTCTCTAGCACTGTGACAGCAGTGTTGAATTGTGACAGAGATCATGTGGCCCACAAAGCCTGAAAATACTATCTGGCATTTTACGGAAAAGTTTTGATGTTACTTTAATAGTAGTCTGTTTCAGTTTCTTTCTGTATGTCTTTAGAATACTAATAGTATTAGTAGTAGTCCCTATCTCTTGGAGTTATTGTGGGAATTAAACTAGTTAATAAAGTCCTCAGAATAGTGACTGGTGTATATAATAAGCTACCTATAAATAATTGCTATTGTTAGCCTTAATTCTGTTTCTCAGAAGTTTATTTTAGGGTAGAAACTCTACATATCAAATCATATTTCCCCAGTTATAAGGATGTGCGTTGAGAACTTGGGTGCATAGACTGGAGTAGCCACGTGAGGACTGGCTTAGCCACGTGAGGACTGGCTTTGTGACGGCTCCATGGCTCATTCAGCAGTGAGCCATTGCCACATCAGTGAGATGCTTAGTGAGGGTGGGACTAATGCCAGTGTAGCTTTTCTTGGGCTCTTCCTTTATCTCATTCATGAAAAAATGAGAGAGAAGCAACTGTAAAAGGGTAGCATTTATGATTTCTTTCCTGCATAATTTGAAATCCCCATAAGTTTATTAAAGCCTTGATGCAGTGAATTTTGTGTGCTTGTTTCAATGGCTGGATAAAGGTATGTACTGAACATATGGCGTAGAAAGATGGTAGTTCGTCCTTTTATCCAATTTTTCTCTTGTAATGACTTGTCAGGTAGGGTTTGGCAGGTTACAGCCCATAGACCAAATCAGAATCTCCTGGGGTAGAATCAGGCTATAGTCATTTGATTACTTATGTTGTTCATCCTGCTTTTGCACTCCCGACTGCAGAATTCAGGAGTTGTGACAGACTGTATGGTTTGCAGTGTGTAAAATATTTAACTCTCTGACCTGTTACAGAAAGGTATGCTGAGACTCTGTCCTGGAGTGCCTGTCGTTATTTGGTGTTGCTTTTCTACGAATTACATAACGTACTGGTGATTGTTACTTTGGAACACAGATCTTTATGTTACAGAGTTCATATTAGGACTAAATAACTTGGGGATTATAGGATATTTTATTCAGTTTAGCTTTTTGTATTTCCAACCAGCTATATGACATGAACACAGTTGTAGAGACAATCCTAACCAGCTTCTGTGCTTTGGGCCCATTGGTGTGTATCGTTTGCATCTTTGAGCCTGGTATTCCTTTGAAAGTTTTCATCTTCACAAGTATGTAATTTAACTGTATGTTTAGTAGATTCAAGGCTTTGTTATTCTGTTGAGCTATCAGATATAATGTACATTATTACTTTAGATTTGCTATTTATCATAAAATATATAAAATCTAATGATAACCTCACTTTCTTTATAGAAACGGAAGGTTTCAAAATTGACACTATGGGCACCTACCATGGGATGACTCTCAAGTCTGTGACGGTAAGTCACTCTGACTGCAGAAGTTCTTTTGTTCCAGTTATTTTATGTGAGTAGCAGATGTTGAAAGAAATCTGTGTTCTCTAGTAGTTTCTATTTCAGACATTTATCTTTAATGACCAGTTGTGCTGACAGAGCTGAGAGGTATTACTTGATTCATGGATGTCTTTTTTATTTTTTAAGCTGAGTATGTTTAAATGAAAGTTGTTTTGATTAACTTTTAAGTAGATTGGATGCTACCTGGTTGGAGATTTTAAAGTTAGTGATGAGATACGAGGTTCCATTTGGGAGAGTTCTTTGCCATGATATCTCATGTCCTTAAAATGTAATGTTTTATGCTCTGAAAAGACAGATTGTAGTAGTTCATGTTGTGCTACAAATTGCATACTTGGCACAACCGAATACTTAATGTCTATGATTGTAAGCCTTTGGCTCACTTTTAGCAAACTTGTCTTTTTTATTTTTTAACCTCCTAAAGATTATTACTTCTAGATGATCTGACCAAGCCCTATTTTTTTTTTTTTAGAAAAAATAAGTTTCAGTTGTACAGCGTTGTAATTTAACATCTGTGTATGCTACTGAGCGATCGCCACAAGTCTAATTACCATACAGCTGACCCCCTCACCCATGTCTCTCACCTCCCAACTACCTATATTTCTGGTAACCACATAATGGTTAATGCAGTCATCTTTGTATCAGTGAGTTTTTCTTGAGTGTTTCCACTTGTTTTTTGTTTTTTTTTTGTTTGTTTGTTTCTGTGTGTGAATGAAATCACATGGTATTTGTCTTTATCTCTGTTTTGCTAATACACTTATTTTTAAATTGTCATCAGATTGATTTTATATTATCAAAACTGTATGAGGACTCCTTAGTCATTCAACAAATGCTTATTGAGTAGTCGTGTCAGACATTGTTCTGGTTGCTAGGGTTGTTGCTGTGAATAAACTGATAGGACTCTTTAGACAGAGGAGTCAGAGAAGCCTCTGAGAAGGTGACAGCTGAGGAGAGACTTGGTGAAGAGCATTGTGTGAAAGACATGCGGGGGTCAGGACTGAGGCCCCATATGTTGCAGTGTGCGGGCCAGGTCACTGGAGTAGAGTGGGTGAGGGGATCATGATAAAAGACTAGGTAAACCATTTTATGAGATCTGCTTAGTTCTTCCTGACTTCAAAAGGAACTCACAGCTGTACGATTTAACTTAAATTCTTAAAGATTTATTTATTGACATTTATTTGGGGGCAGAACTTGCTTATTGCCCATTCTCCAAGTGAACTATAGAACTGATGCTGTTATGTAGCCATCAAAGTAAGGTTTTTGTGGTTATTTTTGTCACTGTTGGTTTTACTTTTGTCTCATCTGAAATGCTGTGAAATAGATTTCATAATTGAACTTCTATGCGAGTAGTAAAATCTGTGATAGTTTTTAATAGATGCTTTTTACAGAACCGTTTTTCTAAAATCCAAGACAGCTTCTTAATTAAACAGGGTGAGAATGATGAGGCTGTACTTCCTTATCAGAGTCTTTGTTCCTAAATATACTTGTAAGAGGCAAATTTAAACAGTTCTATGGTGTGTGATTTTATAGGACTAATCACAGAAACACATTGTGTAGGAATGCAGCAGAAAGACTAAACATGGTTAAATTGCTAGTACTTCTAATGTTTTAATGTCTGGTTTGAATCTCTGTCCTGCTTATGACCTGATTCATTTTAGCATTGTTAGAGAATAATACACTGAGAACTTTGAATCTAAAAGCTTTGAAATTTTAGTTGAACCTCTAACTCATCCTTTCAATTAATTTTTTTTCTCCCCCCTTAAAAAAAAAAAATTTATTACCTGTTTGTGAGCTTGTGAGTTTCACCAGCTTTCTACCTTATTCTCCAATTAAGAAAGTTTCTCTTGTGAGATCCACGCAAACGTACAAAGCTATTAAGAGTATGTTAAAGGCTTTGTTGTACAGATATGACTTCTTTACTAATTTATGTGGATCTTATTTTTGCTACCCTTGTTCTTCAGGGTTTTGAAATGCCTCATTGATATACATAGTTATTAAGGTTAGTTTCAGTCTACATTAGGATTGATCTGCATATCTTTTAAGTTCAAGACACTAGAGTTCTCTTAGATTTTAGACTAAACTAGTAAGTTGACTTATGCAGACNGTGTTCATTGGAAGGACTGATGCTAAAGCTGAGACTCCAGTACTTTGCCACCTGTTGCGAAGAGCTGATTCATTTGAAAAGACCCTGATGTCAGGAGGAATTGGGGGCAGGAGGAGAAGGGGACGACAGAGGATGAGATGGCTGGATGGCATCACCGACACAATGGACACGGGTATGGGTAGACTCTGGGAGCTGGTGATGGACAGGGAGGCTTGGTGTCCTGTGGTCCATGGGGTTGCAAAGAGTCGGACATGACTGAGCGACTGAACTGAACTGGTTTGTTTTCTTTTTTCAGTGTTCAGGACACTGTCTCAGGTGAAATTCAGGTTGAGAGTCTGGAGAGTTCAGTTGAAAGTTGAATTAAATTAGTGACTGGATGGAGGCAGTTGCTTTCTCTCTGGTCATCCTTCAGTTTGGATATTTGCTAGTAGAGGAAGGAGAAACACTTCCCTGCAAATACAAAAATAGTTTTCTTCCTTCTGTGGTAAATCAGATCCTGAAAGTAATAAGGCTTATAGTTACCTTGCACTTGGGGGAGGGGGTGTGCGTGTGTGCTGATGGACTGGGCAGCAACGTGTTTCTTGCCAAAACTCGTAACGTCCCTTGTTAGTATTTGGTGTAGTAATACGTTATCCGTCTTCTGAGAGTCATGTTAAGTGATACACTGATACTTTGTGAGGTATGTTAGGATGTATGTAAGGTAGAGAGTTTTTTTGGCTCCTTAAGTCTGTGTTAATAGTCAAATGTTGTCAAACCACTAAAAACTGAAACTAACCTGAATCAGCTAGATAAAATTAGTGTTATCACCTCATGTCAAAACAGTGGGTGACTAAGCAGTAGAGTGAGAAAATATGGTGCTGCTTTTGTCTACTAACTGTAATCAAATTATACTTCAAAAGAAGTACCTTTTGTATAATTTCTCAGTGCCACCTGCCTGTTTGTTTACAGATGGGGTCTCAGTGCCCAAAGGAATAGAGATAACCAGTAATTTGTAGCTTTTCTAAGTTTCTGACCCCCAGACATTAAAACTGAAAAGAAGAAAAAATGACTGAATGACCAGCTTTCCTCTCCTTCCCTGTCTCTGAATTTGCGCTTTACTCCCGTCTCTATTTGCGCTTTACTTGACATCAGGTGTCTCGCCAGTGTGGCAAAATGGTTGTGCAGCCTGAGAGCCTCACAGAAGGTGACGGAGGAGTGCAGACTAGGAAAGAGGATAGGCTGTTTTGCTTAGCTCTTAGACTCCAGCAGAAATCATACATGCAGAGTGTAGCAGAAGAGCATAATGGTGAAGAATCTGAGCTGGAACCCTGCTGCTTTACTGTGTGTGTGATCTCAGATATTTAACCTCTTGCAGTCTTTCCTGTCCTTTACTGTTACTTTGAAGGATTATATACAATTGTGTGTGTACAGTCTTTTAACACATTGCCAGGCACACAGTGTAAATAGTTCCTGTTGCTTTGCTGGCACTATTTTTATAGGGGTTTGGGAATAGATTTTAATAAGATTCCAATTGATTTTATGTGATTATACTGTATATTCAGAGGTGAGAACTTTAAATTATTTACTTTAATTAGAATTTCACCACCTATAATTTTAATCAATAAACTAGTGTGAATAGTGAAACTTTTGGTATTTTTATCTTACACAATATCTCTTGACACTTTGAGCATAAAGATCACATAGTTGTTCCTATAATTTTTTCTTTGACCAGACGTAAGTGCAGTCATTAAAACTGTATTTTCGTGTATGATAAAAATTACATGGTACTTGGCATAATTAATATTTGGTGAGATGTTTGAATAAGTATTGTATTTTTAAAATCATAATATGAACATGAAAATAATCTTGCTGAAGAAATCAGCTTGTATATTCAGAATGGAAGGTCAAAATAATAATAGAATTTTTATTTTATTTTATTTTTTTACAATATTTATTTTAAAATAAAGATTTTCAGCAGTACTAAAGCACTTTATTATTGGATTCAGTGCTCTTTGAGAACTTGGAGTGTCATCAGATTCCCATAAGTTTTCAAGATGGTGTTATCAGGGATATAGAAATGATTTTAAGTTGACACTTGAGATAGGAATTTATTGTCTATTAAGAATTCTGTTTTTCACTAGTTATCTTTTTAAACTTAAATTTTTCTGGAAGGAAAATGCTATCTTTTAAAGATACTGCACTGTAGTAATGATTTGTACTAATAGTGTTTGGATTCTGTTTCTGAGTGTGTATACCTGTGCATGCACACATGTGCATGTACACTTTTAGAAAAGAATTAATAAAATTATCTATACTGAGGAAAGGGTTCCTTTTACTTTTCATCACACTAATTTGGTATTATCCTCCTATGTGTGATGTTTGTCTAGTAATTTTGGTACTTAGTAATTTTAGTCTTTTTATGACCATACAGAATAAGTGAAAAGCAGACCTTACCAAGAGGTGGGGTAGTATAGCTCAGCATTCAGAATTATTCTGTGTAGAACAGAACATTTAGATGACTGAATTAAAAATGGGAGATAAGCTGCGTATCAGTAGAATTCAACACATTAAATTTTAAGTACTGAAACATTTCTCTGTGATTCTGAACTTTAATAAATGTTTCAGTGGATAACTCTTCAGAATAGAATCAAGGATAAAAATGATTGATGTTAGAATTAGCATAAATAACTTCCTTACTAAATCAAGATTGATAGATTAATATACTGGTATGAAATAAAAGCACTTTTAAAATTAATGGGTTAGTGTTTCTTGATTTTAAAATTTGTAATGGAACCAACAAAATTTCTGTGAAATATTTGGACCATAACACTCAGTGAAGGTTTTTTGTTTACCCTTTTTATTAAAAGCTTGGTAAAAGTGCATTGTATACATTGTTCATCCTAGAGTCAAGTGTTTCATCAAACATTTTTGTAGTTTTTCCCCCATCCCTCCCCAAAAGTTTTTAATCGGTGGAACAGGATATTTGTCACCCACCAAATTAAAAACTGCAGGCAGTTTGTAAACTTGGCACTCAGAGAACAAAGTAGGTGCCATAAAATGATGAAGTATCGGCATGTGTACACTTGCTGTCAGGAAATAAACTTCCCATATGTTGTGGTTTGGCAGACATGCATCTTAAAATGTATTCAATGAAACTGCTGCTGCACTCTTTATCCTTTATCTGTTTTCAACCGTGCATCCTGTTTGTACCTGTAAGTAACCATCGATTGCTTCAGTTAGAGGAGAATGATATTTTTTCAGATATGCTTGAAGTTAAGTGGTGATGCTCCTTGAGAGCGCAGTAACTGGCTGATAGAGGAAATCAGTGAAGTACTAGCTTGGCCCTGAACACCAACGAGAAAACAAACTTTCTGTTTTGAACATTTAAATTTTTTTTTTTTTATAAAAACTTGAGCCTGAGACACATTGATTTTTCACATTTTATCACATGTCAAAATAATTTCCCCCAATAAACGTGAGTACTGATAAACGAAAATGAACATCTCAGTTGTTTTTAAAAAGTAAATACTTAGATGAGAACTTAATCGCTGAAACCTCTGAACTTTCTACTATGTTTATGGAATACCTCAATTAAATCTTATTGCATGGAATATGGTTTTTAGAACCCTAGAATAGGTCAGAAATTTTGTCCTTTGCACAATTATAAAGTTTCCTTAGAATTGACAGTAATGTTTTATTTACATATATTGAAATGGAAAACTAAATCTAAAATGAAGAGTCTTTTGACCATCTCCATTTCTTAAATTAAAATTTACTTGGAAAACATGCAGATACATCCTCTTGGCCCCTAAAATAAGATTCGAACCATTGATGTATGCATGCCTGTTATTGCATGTTAATACACAGAATCCCCCATGTGGATTTTTAAAGTAGATTTTTTAATAGGTTGTTTGGGGATACTTTTTTGTTAGATAATGTATTTTTAAGAATTACCTTCTTCAGAAATTAAAAAATATATTTTTGGATTCCTTTATGTGATGAGTTTTAACTAAAACTTGTTCCTATGCAGGTAATCAAAATCATTTTAACTACACATGCTTTTAGCAATATTTTACAGGTTGCATGTTTTGGGGGAAGAAAAAAAGTTGTCTTTTCTAATGTAGTTTACGGTGGCGATACCTGCCTGCCTTTTCTTTTGCTGCATTGGCACAGGCATTGTGCTTATTTTGTTGTAAATGGTTCCAGTATTTTATCAGTTCACTAGGCTGGAACTGATGAGAGGTAATTAGGTGGCTGTATTTACAGCTTGAATAAGAAACTCGCCAGTGATTGAACACAAACTCATTGGGAGGGGGCACAGGATCAATTCTCAACTTGGCAAGACAGATCCCCACATATACATCTTCCAAGTGCAAACGACGGATACTTAAAGAAACTTTAAATATCTTCTCTGCCAGATCTCCAGAAAAAACATAACCAGTCCCGGAGCAGAAGACAGGATAGCGTTCACTAGGGTAGAGGTCTGGTGGCATGTACCACTTGCTGTCTTTGTTTCGATTGGGTGCATATCCCCTCATTAGGTAACCAGTAAAATAGTTATGTCTAGGAGGCAGGTCTGGCTTCAATAACTTATGTATTAAATACTCGGTATTGACAAACATGTCACTGTCAGTTTTCATTACATAAGGAATACGCGGACAGTATGTTGCAACCCAGTTCATGCCCATGAGTGTTTTAATGGTCAGATTATAGTATGTATCTAGGTATTCCTGTTGGATAATATCATGGTACTGTCTGCTTTCTTCCAATATTGCACGTTGAAGGTAGCCACTTGACTTAATACTTACGCCTAAAAGAAAAATCCGTGTGATTTGAATACCAGGTGCTAGACTCTCGTTGCCCCAAGTTTGCCGAATAGCTCGTCTAGCTTCTATTTGTCCAGGTTCCGCAGCGATTAGTAGTATTAAAAAGGGGCTTTTCTCCTGGCACTTTTCAGGTTCATTGATAATGTATTTGAAATGGTAAGCATTTGGGTGTCCAGTACCTTTCTCATTGTAAATGCTTCCGTTGGCACCGAGTGTGTTCTCCAGCCCTGTGACTCCTTGCAGTGACAGATCCGTGTTGTTGGGGTCAGTTGCTGTTTGAGGCCTCAGGGTCTGAGGGACAGTTTCTTTCCAAATGTTCCGAAGAGAGCTGTGGTTCGTCTCACTTTTTGTAGAATGAAATCCACGGAAAGTGTATGTCACAGGGTTTTCTTTGAATCCAGCTCTGCCCGGCAGCCAGTCATGATGATTGAAAAACAAAAACATAGCAAAAAGAAACACGAGAGAAAGTACACCAATAAGATGAGTCCGAAACAGAGACCTCTTGGCATTCCAGCTCATCTTTGCAAAGCAGCAGTGTCTCCTTCTCCACTGAAGCATGTTGTAAATATCCAGTAATGGATGAGAGATACTGGTGGCTGGGGAACGTGTCCTTCTCCTGAATCAATACTGTTCTTTGGTAGTCATTTTCTGATTCGGTCACGTCGTATCCTTCGCAGTCATTCTATAAAGATGAATCATAAAAGTTTACAAAATGCTAAATACCACAGAACTGCTTTAAAGAGACTAATAAAATTAGGGCAGATGGGAATTTTTAAGCTGTGAAGATATGATCGCCCAGGAACAAAGTTTATAATTTGTCTTCCCTTGGCAACCTAATGTCCTGAGAGCAGGATTAATTTCTTTAAAAATATACCTTTGGAGCACAGTGAACACTTTTAAGAGAGGTGATGGATTTTTCTTCCACTTATTTCATCATCTCAGTAGCTCTGGTCATTTGTTCTTTTGACTAAAGTTAAAGACTGAAAGTTGTGTGCACGGAGGAGAGACGCTGCTGGATTCCTGGGAGAGGCCATGTAAAAAGTCCTGAGAACAGATGGAAAATGTATTGGCATTAATTAAAATTGATTTGACATACCATTGGTGGTACGGTGCACAGTCAGCAGCCTTTTTTGTAAAATGGTCATGTATCAGTTGTGGGACAGACGGTGCAAGGTTGATTATGGCAGAGTTCTGTTAGTCACAGTACACTGCCTGGCATGTTTCCATTGGCCCCTACTGTGTGGAGAAAGTCAATGAGAAGATGCACCTGTCAAAATTAATTTTCAGGGTTCAGTAACTTCAGTGCAAGATTTTAAGACAGTAATAAATGATGAACATTTACAAATACCCTTTTCTCATTTTAACCTTCCTCTTCAAATGTGAGGCATTCAGATCACTGTCTTTACTTAGACTTAAGATTGATTTTTAAAATATAGCAACTAATTATCTGTGGCCTTCATAGAGTACTATTGTGTACTTCAGTTGAATCTCTGTATTGGAATTAGTAAAGAACTGCTTTGAACAGTCTTCCAACTTTTTCAAAATGCAGACATTAGGTACTGTTACATCCTCCATTTGTTGAAAATTTTAAATTTCAGAGAATGAATTTTAAAAGATCTTTGAGTTATGCTGTGTTCTAAATTTGCATGTGGAGAATTTATTACATTTGTAGGACTTGCATGATACTTAGAGCCCTACATTTAGAAGGCAAAAATTATGAGCTGTCAATATGGGAGATTCATGATGCCACCTATTAAGAACTGATCTTCGAAGAAGTTTTTCAGTGCATAGCACAAATTTGTTCATGTTTTTTCAATTCTTAGTTTTTCTGGATCAAGGTGTGAGGGTAGACGATAGGTGAGGAGCTATAGCTTGAATTCTATTAAAAGAGAAGGAAAACTTTTTGAAATGGGGACTAATGTTTAATTTTAACTTTTTCAACTTTTGTGAAAATTATTTAAGGAAAAGAAAACTTGTCAATTAAAAATTTATTGTAAGAGCATTTTTTTATTAGAAATTATATATATATATGGATGTGAATGTATTTAGCTTGTGATACTGAGAAGTTTATGGTTAATACCAAATATACTTAACTTCGATATGAAATTTAATTATTTGAGGGAAGTAATGGCATTTACATGGAAGTCCTCATAAAATTGAATAACTAGAATAACATTCACTTATATAATATGAAGTATTTAGAAAATACTGGTTGAAAGTATTAGACACATGTATGAATGAAAGTACTACTATTCTAGTAACAGCCACTAGGAGGAGCAAGTAGGTGGGAATTTGAACGGACTTCTAAAGTATAATAGTATAAGGCCCCAGCTTTTGATAATTTCTAGTATATATATGAAATGTACTTTTAGAAGTTATCGTTTTTCTCAGAAATAAGAAATTATGTAATCATATTGTGAGATAGGAGCAGTTTTTTTTTAATTTTTTTCAGGTTTTAAAAACATAGAATCTAGTTATTTATTTATTAGAATTTATTCACTTAAATTTTAATTTCACATTATTCTGATGAAGACCAAGACTTCACTGTACCAGTAAAACAGTTCTGTTGTTAACTCAGCTGAAAATAACAGAGCTGAGTGTTCTAGTTTAGAAACTCACTTTTTTTTCTTATAGTTGGCCATTCTACTGAGATGAGAAAACTAAGGTTTTATTTTCAAATGAAATATTAGATAAATAATAATAATTCTTCCTCCACCCCATAAAGAGGTCAATAGCTACGAGGGTTATGTGTGTAAATTTAAAAGAAACAAACTTGCTTTTAATGTTTATTTGATAATCTATTTTAAACATTCCAAAACTAAATTAAATGTATCAGCTTTCTGTTGATAGAGAATGCTTGAAATCTGGTTGAAGTCTAATCATTTAGATCTATCATTTAGATCTTTCAAGAGTGTAAATTAGATGATTTAAGAAGCAATAAATAGAAGGTCAGATATTTGAATGAATAAAGGTCTGAAAAATGAATGCAGGTAAATATATTAGTAAATTATATTTTAATGAAAATATGCCTGAAGTGATGTTTCTAAAGTATTTCAGTGTTACAGAAAAGAGCCAATTATTATATATTGTAATCTGGCATAGTGCCCATAGTTTATGGTCCTGTGTGATTTTGTAGCAATATGTGATGGAGATGCATCTTAATTTAAATTCGTGATATTTGTATGTTTATAAATATTAAGCTGCTCAAACTTGAAATCTACATATACCCGTTTGACAACTCTCCTGTTGGTAAATGTAGTGCATATGTCTAGCCTTTAAAAATTCTTTATTAAAGGTTTTTCAGGTATTTATCATAATTGTTTTGTTAAAAAGAAAGTACAATTAAAGTAACGATTCCTTCTCTATTAAATGATAAAATTCTTTTCCAGTTACTGCCTGTTAATCATTAATTCTCAAGAAGTGGTAATAAAACTAGAAAGTTGAAATATTTTGATATTCTAAATAGTCTTTGCACTTTTACATTTTCAGAGTAGCAGTAGTTTTGATTTATATTTTATGGGTTTTTATGATAATATTGTTAAGTTATTCATGTGTATTTACATCTTATGGGTTGATGCTTATGGAGAGGATGTTACTGTAAAATGTTGTTCCCTTTCACTCTCTCTCTCTCTCACACACACACGCATGCACTGTTTTTATTATCTGGCTTTTAAAAGTGTTGATGTTTTTAGTCTGTTGGAACAGTTCTAGAGTTTAGGGGTGCTTGAATAAAAAACTCTCTACTCCTATTTTGAGATAGCTAGCTAATAAAAATGTTTAATGGGTGACTTTAACATTGAGAGATCAAGGCTCTAAAAGAGACTTGAGGTTTTTTTGTTTGTTTAATACTGTCTGATTTCATTCTTTAATGGACTAAATGCTGTGAGTGAGAGTTGATGTTGAAGTGTAATAATAATGGGCCTGATAGACTTGTTTAGTCTTAATTTAGAATAGAATGCTTACATATGTCTTTAAAATGTTTGCCTTTTGTGATTACTAAATAATGAGCTGTGCTATGAAGTTGAGCAAAAATCAGAATCTTTGAGGACCTGTAAAAAATTTTAGAAATACATAAGTTTCTGAGCCATGAGCTGCTATTCTGGGATTGTTACTAAAATAGAAGATTCATTTTTGCCCTGCACACACATACTGTGCCAATAGTTCACTGTTACATATTTATATAGCCTGGCACAGTGGCTACATTTAAGTTGAATTTTTTGACCTTGTATTGCTGTTACATGGGTATTTGTATATCAGAGTATTTTCGTATTATGTTTTGGAGTTTCACTTTAAAAATGATCACCAAAACCAATCTTATATTTTGATCATTTAGAATCAGTCTGTTGCTTAAAGTCTTGCTTTTAGCAATAGGGGTAATAGTAGCAAGTATTTATATTTCTTTGTTTGAAGTTGTATTTGTGGACAAGTAAATCTCCTGTGGTAGTGTGCTGTGCATAAACACACACTGCCTTCTGTGATCCTGTACAAATGCTTTCCTTTTAGTATCTTACAGTTCAGTGGTACTTAAAATTTGTTGATAGTCTTCAGAGGTTGTGTTCCTTACTTTTATTTAGGGAGATGGACATAGGAGGGAAGATTTTGTTACTAAAACCTGCTCTATATTAAGATTTTGCTTTAAAAGGACTGAAAAAGCTCTTAATATTAGGATCATTTTTTTTAATACCATTTAGTGTAATTTTACTGCATTGACTCCTTTGATAGCCATTTTAAGGAGAGCCCTTTAATTTACTGGATAAGGATTCAACTTGACCTAATTTGATAGAGGATTGCTCTGTTTTCTTTAGCGGGTTTCAGATTTTTTTTTTAAGTTTCATTTTTCAGAGAAGCCTTTAAGCACAGCTTGTCACTATTTGCCTTTTCTGTAATCTATAATTACTGTGAGCTACATATTTACTTGAATAAAGCAGTGACAGCTTGTCTTCTAAACAGTGACAAATTTTAAAATCATATATTTAGAAACCCTCTCATAGTTTCAAGGACAGTGAAATGTATGAACTTGTTTATTAGAGATTAGTGCCTCCTGGGCTATAAAAAGGTAACAGACATTTAAATGAGTATCACACACAAGATATCGACATACCTTCCTTGGTCAGGCCATTTATGTGGCGAGGATTATGCCCACTGAAGATACTTTTGGCACGCCATCGCTCCAGCAAAAAGATGCTGTCGAATATGCACACCTCCCCCAACAGTCTGCCTCCTGGGATTGCTTTTTACAGTGTCCAAAGTGTCCATCTGTCTGCTTGTCTTCGAGTTCCCTTCCTTGTTCATATGGGTGCTAATCTTCTCAGGTTTTTGCTTTCTTTCATTTTCTCTTTCTTTAAACAAAAGAGCTGTGGTGGTTCTTTCTGTTTGGAGCACTGTCGACTCTTCCCCACAGTTGATGCATTGAAGCTTTTTACATCTGCTGTCTTCCTGGCCGGACAATGCAGTGCTCTATTCTCTTCTCAGTATCCATATTTCTAGTAAGAACCCTGAGCTGCAATGTAAAGCAGCCAGAGCTAGAATGGAGTGCTTCGATTGTATTGGAAAAGAGCAGGATTTAACTCTCTCGTCGTTGCCTGGCAGCTGCAGGAAGGATTTTGAGCAGTTTCACTGGGATTTTAGTCTGTAATATGAAATCCACGGTTCCTCAGCTGCTGCACAGGCAGGCAGCAGTTTAAATGTGGGCTTGACAGATGCTGTCTCTGACAGAGCAGAATTTAACGTCACTGCTTGGCTGAATCCCACGTGATAGTTTGCATTCATTTTGATTAAAAACCCAAGGTAGGGAGAAGCTTAGAGATTTTGCTTCTTTGTGTTAAATTATATGTAGTCAATGTAAGTGTAGTGATAAGTGAATATACAACAATGGAAGGATTATGAAATGAATGGTTATTTTATTTTTTTCAGCTTATCCCCTCCCCCCCTTTTTTAACTTTACGTTCAAGCACAGATTTTCTAAATGTTTTCAGTGTTAGATGTTGGTTTTCATGTTATCTGCATGATTTTACTGTGCATAAGCCATATAGCGTTAGTATGTAACTTGGTGTAATTTAACCCTTTCATTGCATTCCTTCCTTTGAATTTTTTTTTTCCCTCAAATTGTTCTAACTTTAGTTTTACTAATATCTAGTAACAATCCATAGACCATTTTTAATGAGTAACTTAGACATCCCCCCATTATTTTATGGAGTTTATATAAATCAGCTGCCATGAAATGTTGTACTGACACATTTGATACAGCCACTTTTTTTAACGTGCAGTTTCTTTCTTGAAGGCAGCAAAACTTTATTTTTAATCACTTTTTAATGTCATTTATTTTTTATTTTTATTTTTCTTTAAAATTACTTTTATGGTGGAATTCAACAAAATAATGTAATAGATAAAGCATAGTTGCACAGGATCTTCTTGGTGGGTAGTGAGATCATAGTAATCATATTTATTTGTCCTAATATTTCAGAATGGCTTAGTAACTTGCCATCAAGCAAAGTTTTCCATAAACACTTAGATACTCACTCTGAAATATTTCTTTGTATGATTAGTCTGTTGGGCACCTTGCTGCTTTTTTTCTACAAGTACTGGGGCATTATCCTTTATTAAAATAACTTGAGTTATCAGTTTTTCCTCAGATTTTAGGGACATTAACTCATAGAAATTTACCATTTTGAAACTTAAACTATATATTTGTGGTCATATATTTTTGGTCGCACCTATTTTCTTACTCATATACGTTGTTTCAAATATAGATTTATATTTCCTCTAATATTTTTTTTTGTTTTTGTTATATTTTTTAGTGTAAATGATGAATTGTTTTTTGTAGTTTTAGGAATCCCAAGACTTTTTTTTTAAGGGATGTATGTGATTTTCCTGGAAATGTTAGTTGGAACATTAAGAGTTTTATAGATGGGAAACCTAAGGCCTGGAGCTTTGGCTTTTCCTGGTAAAGTGTGAAGGATAGAACTAAAATCCAGGTTTCTTGGCATTTAGTCCCTAAGTCCACACATATTACATGTTCACTACTCTGTTTTTAATTAAACTTAAGTGGCAGAGTGATGGTTAAGTGCCTGCTTAAAATGACTTATTTTATAAAAGTGTAAGTAGATCTTACTAGGTCACTATTTATCAATAATTCCTGATGTAGGATTTGACTGTGCTAGTAGCAGCAGTGACTCAATTCATGTTGCGTGTCAGGCCTGCTTGAGCTGTTATATAAATGACTCTTTTTGTGATAAAGTTTTATTATTGTAATACCCATTATAAAGCTGCAGAACCAGTGTTTAGAGTTATACAACAATTATCCCAAATATCAGATGATTAATGATAAGAAAGAGTCCAGCTGGGAATTAAAGCAAAAGTAAATTGTTCTCAACCTTATGCTGCATGGCCCTGCTGGAGAACTGTGGGAATTTTTTTGGCTGTTACTAGTACAGCATGGGCCTTCCCTGGTGGCTCAGTTGTAAATAATTTGTCTACTAATTCAGGAGATGTGGGTTCAATCTCTGGGTTGGAAAGATCCCCTGGAGAAGGAAATGGCAACTCTAGTATTCTTGCCTGGGAAATCACATGGACAGAGGAGCCTGGGGGTCTCAAGGAGTCAGACGTGACTGAGCACACCAGCACAGCATACCCAGAGATCATTCATAGGATTTTAAATGGATGTTTGTATTTTTGTTTTATTTACTTGATCAATAGATAGGTATCTGATCAACTACTGTGTGCCAGCATTTGCAGTTCGACATACCTTAATAAATGATACAAAGATGGTTTAGATGCATCCCTTGCCCTTCCTCCAGGAAAGATAAGCAGTTATTTTTGGTTGTTTTTTTTGATTGCCCCACTGAATTTCTTATGGATCTTGACTATTAAGAGAACTGCGTAGATAAACTGCTGGTTAGTGGTCCCTGCAGTGTTAGGTGGAGCCCCTGAATTCCCAGTAGACTATTGTCTCAACTGTGCTTGCAGAGGAGCAAGTGTTCATACTGCAAAGGAGACTCCTGAAAGCTCATGAAAGGATACCTGTGTGCCGAATCAGAATTTACTTTAAACTTTCAGGTACAACTGCATTCTGTTTCTTATGTTTAAGTTAAGCTAGCTTAGGAACTTGACAGAAAAACAGCAGTCATGAGATAAAAGTTCCTTCAGTGACTTTTTCTAGAAACCTGCATGTTTCTAGCCAAGAGAAGCTGTAAAAATCTTATGACAGGCAAGCTTGTAGAAGCTCGTCCTTCAGTCTAGTTTCTTTTAAAATCTGAATTCTATGGTTAAACTTTCTCACTAAATGTGACAGATTTCTTTATCAGACTCAGCAGACTGGCAGCTATTTTGTTAAGTTTTATAGTTATAAATGTCTTGTAATTTTTACTTGCATAGGTCTGCTTTTTAATTTTATAGCACATCCCTGGTGGGAAAATAGGTGACTATTACTATATGCATCATGGCCAGAATTATCCAGGTTCATATTAGGGTTTTCCTGTGCATGTCTAGAATATCCCTTAAGGAGCTAGAATTTAAAGACATAATTTGCTGTGCCTCCTAACTCTTTAAGTCTTAAATGAATACAGAAATAATAATAATATTTTTATTCATGTTGTTAATAGTTTTTGCAGGTATAGATTTGTTCAGTATGTAATAGGAAAGGTAAGTGATTTCATGGAATTATGCTATGAATCTATATAAATTCAACTAAATGTCCTTGGTAAAAAGAATGTTGGAGAAAGGAATGGGGAGATAGCACTTCAACCAGGGTAGGTGATGGGCAAACAGCCTTGGGAGACATGAATCAGTTTTCCCTTCATTGGTCTCCATTCCTATTTATGCTTTAGTCTGGCTAGTAGGCCCCTGAATGCAAGCCATTTATTTCACCTGAAAAACTAGCTATCTTTTTCCCCTGCTGGAGAAAAATCTTAATGTTTTGGAGCAGATGTAATTTCCAATGTAATACACTGAAAAATTCCATTTGAACCAATTAGTTAGGTAACACTTTCAGTTTTATTGAGATAATCAGCAGTTTTGCATGGCAGTGTTTACTTGGAGTTTATCTAGAGACTGCTTTGACTTAAAATCAAATGACATCTTTTCATTACATAAAAAGATTTGGACAGATGGCATATTTTTGACTGTTTAATATTAGTAGTTTTCCTTTTTGAAAAAAGTGGTTGTGTTTATTAAGAATTTGGTATTTTCCTTTGACCTTTATTGATGTTTTACAAACCAGTTTTACTTTTCTTTGAACTCACAGAGCAGGAATTAGCTGATTGCAAATTAGCAATCTCAGAATGACCACAAGTGTCAGTGTTTGCCTGCCTTACTATTTTGCCTTCAGTTTTCATAAGCTTATGCTGCAGTTACTTATAATGTTTAAGAATTTCTTTTGACTTGAAAGTGGAACTAAATTTAAATGTCTCTTTGATATTTGTCTATTTTAATTTACACAAACTATTAATGATTCTAAGAGGAAAAGTAAGCATCTAAAATCAGCAGTAATTTGGAAAGTACTGTAAATAAAGGCATACCTCAGAGATACTTGGGGTTCAATTTCAGGCTACTGTAGTAAGTGAGTCATAGGATTTTTTGTTTCCCAGTGCATAGAAAAGTTATGTTCCCAGTATATTTTGTGCAATAATAGCATTATGTCTAAAAAACAATGTACATATTTTAATTAAAAAATGCTAACCATGATTTGACAACATAGGGTTGCCATCAACCTTTAATCTGTTTTAAAAAAAAAGTGCAGTTAATACAGTGCAATTAAAGTATGCCTTCTTGCTTGTATATGCTTTGGTTTCTCAGTAGCACAGCTCTTTCTTTTCAGCATAAATCAACCAGAATCTTTCAATTGTTTTTTTTGGCACACACAGAATTATCTTGAGGTTACAGCTGGGGTTATCAGTGAGGGTGTTATTGAGCTTAATACTGCTTTCCTAGGACATGTTCTAGAAGTTTATGAGGGAAGGTGTTCTGGGCTGACACAATAATGAAGGGCATTTAGTGAATGTGGCCAGGGAATGTAGTGTTGAGACGGTTTTTGAAAACAACAAAGATTAGTCCTGTGTTCTGCAGGACTTCCGTTGTGTTGTGTGTGTGAGAGAGAGAGAGAGAAGGGGTCCCCAGTTTCTGGGATCTAATGCTTGATGGTCGGGCGTGGAACTGACGTAATAATAACAGAAAGTCTGCAACAAAGGTAATGTGCCTGAGTCATCCTTCACACCCCTCCTCCTTGGGTCTGTGGAAAAAAGCTTGGGGCCACTGTGTTAGACCATTTTTATTATTAAACGAACCTAAAACATAATTGGAATACAAAGTCTATTGCTAGGACATTGGTTTCCATTAAAAGTTTTGCCTATATATATAGGTTAGTTATGTTACCTATGCATTTCATTTTAAATGGTTAGAGGGGTCAGAGTAAAATAGTCTTAACGGGGATGTGTTGAGTTTGATAGAGTTGCGAAGCCTACTAGGTCCACACCTTTAAATTGTTTCAGGCATCTTACTGGCCAGTAGGTGTAATTCTTTGATTCCGAAAATAATCAAATTAATATAATTCCAAACATGTAAACTTTGATAGAGCCGGGTACCAGAGTATTGTTTATTCTCATGAAACAAAAGAAGAGCCAATTTACAAGCTATAGAGCAAAATTATAAGCTGTATAATAGGTTTGAAGAAACCCACGTTGAATTGTTCCCAAATGTAATCATTTAATTGGACCTTTCAGGTTGTACTGTAATGGGATTGTTCCTAGTGAAAAAGTATTCCTTACATTAGAATAATGGAATTTCAGAGTAGAATTGGACCTTTGAGGTCATCTAAAAATCTAGTTTCCTCATTTTACAGGCAAGGTAACCAAGAACCTGAGAGGTTGAGATTTTTCTCAAAGGTTTGCTCTTAATGTAGCAAAGCCACATTAAGCTAGAACCTAGAGCTCCAGACTTATATGTAAGTCAGGTGTTTTTTTTGCACTGATTTACTCTGTCTCTAGTTACATTAGTGTATTTGTTTTTAGTCCATGGACCCATGAGATTCACAAATGATCCTGTGGACCTTCTACATTACCTGTGTCCCTCTTCCACTGTAAAAACAATTCTACTGACTTTAAGTGAGCAAGATAAAGCTTTTGTTAAACCTCAGTGAGAAAGAATTGTTCATTATGGACTTCGATGTTAAAGGAGATCGGTACACACACTTTGGTTTGTTTCCAGTTGCAGTGCTCTAATTAGCATTTTATCTAAATTATTTATCTGTAGATTAAGGAACTACATTCATGTGGATATGATTTTTTAATCTCCAGATAAATAATTTTTAAAAAGCTGACATTTTCCCAATATGATAGAATGCCTCTCTAAAGAGTTTTGCGTTATATCTCACTCTCTTTTGAAAATTTTTATTGCTGTATTTGTCTGGGTTCTCCAGAGAAACAATCAGTAGGGTAGATAGATTGATTGTGAGGAATCAGCACATGTGGTTAGGAAGACTGAAAAGTTCCAGGATTTGCTGTCGGCAGGCTGGTGACCCAGGGAAGCTGATGGGCTAGTGCAGCTCTTGTCTGAGCCTGAAGGACTGAGAACTGGAGGACTAATGGTGTAATCGCTCCAGTCTGCGTCCAAGGCAGGAGAGCACCAGTGTGCCCCCTCGACGCAGCCAGGCAGAGAGGAATTCTCTGTTCTGCCTCTGTTGTCTTCAGTTCTTCAGTGGATTGGACGAGGCCCATCTGCAGTGGGAGGACAATCTGCCTTACTCAGTCTACAGATTCAAAAGTTCGTCTCAGCCAGACACATCCTCATAGACACGTCCAGATAATGTTTTAGCCAAATGCCAGGGATATTAGTTCCTTATCAAATCTTTTCTCCTGTTCTTTAGATTGTCTTCTCTGTTGTTAGTGTCTTTTGATGCATGAAAGCTTTTAATTTTGCTCAAGTCCAGTTTGTCTGCTTTTCTTTTGTTTCCCCGTACCTTTTAGTACTACTTTCACTTTCACATATCTGTGAAACTGATGTCAAATCTAATGTCATGAAGCTTTTACGCTTTGAGTTTTTATCTGTAGGTTTTTAAATTTTTTTAAAGTTCTGTCTCTTAAATTTAGGTTTCTGATCCATTTTGAGTTATTTATAATTTTTGTAGATGATATAAGATAGCGGTCCAGCTTCATTCTTTTGTGCATGCATATCCAGTTTTCCTAGCACTGTTCGTTGAAAACTGTCCTTTCCCATTGCATGGTCTTAGCTCCTTAGCAAAAATCAGTTTGCTATGTACGTGAAAGTTTATTTCTGGGCTATCTCATTCCATTGGTCTATGGATCTGCCTTCATTCTCTGCTACAGTATTTTGATTACTCTATCTATAAGTTTTAAAATCTGGAAGTTTTAGTCCTCCAACTTTGTTCATTTTTCAGAATTAGTTTGGCTCTTTGGGGCTGCTTGAAATTCCACATCAGTTCTAGGATAAGTTTTTCTTTCTGCAAAAACACCTTTGGGATTTTGAAAGGGATTGCATTGGATCTATAAATTGCGTTGGGTAATTTTGAAATCTTAATGCTATTAATCTTAGCAGTCCATGAACATAGATGTCTTTCCAATTGTTTATGGCTTTAATTTCTTTCAGCATTAATCTAAAGTTTTCAGTGTGCAGTTTTTTTTTAACTTCTTGATTAAATTTATTCTTGAGTATTTGATTTTTAAATGCTATTCCAAATGGAATTGTTTTCTTAATTTCTTTTTAAAATTACTGATTGGTAGTGTATAGAGATGCTGTGGATGTTTGTGTATTGATTTTGTATCCTGCAATTTTGCAGAGATAGTTGATTGGTTGTGTAGACTGTATAGTGTGAAGGTAACTTTTATATGCACTGGGAAACCAAAAAAATTTGTGTGGCACACTTGATTGAGATACTAGCTTTATTGCAGTCATATGGAGCCAAACCGGCAGTATCTCTGAGGTGTGCCTATGTAGACACACCGTACTGGATTTTATAAATGTGTCAACTGTTTTCTGTGTTAGCAAACATTGTATACGTATACTCCAGGTTATGACTAGTCTAAAAAACAAAAAATAAGTTGTACTTAAAATTTGTTAAGTTTTTTGCTACTGAAATCTTTAGTGCTTTTCAGCCTCTTTGTGATTTGCTCAGTGCAGTTTCCTTTTTGTACCTAGTTTTTCAAACTGATTTTCTTAAAGACTCATTCTGGAACTTAAAAAATTCAGGTGCTTTAAAAAAAATCCTAATATTTGTGAGTTCTGAATATCAAATACAGATTTCATGGGAATAAGTTACTTTTTAAAAAGACAAAACATGCAAGTGTACAATTAATATTGATTTACTTTTTAAAAATGTTACTTTTNTTAAAAAATTCAGGTGCTTTAAAAAAAATCCTAATATTTGTGAGTTCTGAATATCAAATACAGATTTCATGGGAATAAGTTACTTTTTAAAAAGACAAAACATGCAAGTGTACAATTAATATTGATTTACTTTTTAAAAATGTTACTTTTTGTCTCATAAATACAGTAGTCAAAGAGGTAGATTATCAACTCCTAGAATCTGTGTGTGTGTGTGTGTGTATGTATATAGTCCATGTTTTCTTCATTAAGAAATTTCAGTATCTTATTAATTTTTATATAAACAGTATTTTTCAGAATTTAAATATAGTATATTTTTCATACTGATAACTTGTTACAAATATTTTTTCTTACAGTATTTTATATTGTGTTATTTTATACTTGTTTAAGTGGCAGATACCAGTGTTCTTTCTCCCAATACCAGAAGATTCTAGATTCTCTTCACTTGCTAAAAGAAAGCAAGGAGGGATTGTAAGCAGTTACCTTGTTTGATTGTGTTGTTTTGCAGATAACGATTCTGTCACTGTTTCCTCCATCCCTTTTTGCCAGTTACTTCTTTTCCAGAATGCCTCAAGTCTTGGTGAAATTATAATGATTCTGACTTTTTAAAAGAAAGCAGGTTTTCCTCTCCAGTTAGCACAACTCGTCAGCTCTTTCAATTGTTTTGTGCTGATAATTTTCTTCTCCCAGCTGAGTAGCATTTTTCCCCCATCCAAATATCTTTAAAAATACAGAGTTGTCTGTTCCATATTACTGCCAATTATTTCTTCATTTTGTTTCTTTTATTCTTTGTTTTCCTTCTATTTCAGTTTCTTAACATATGCCAGATAGACCTGTGTGTAGCCTTTGAAAAGTTATTTTGCCTCTCTTTCTTCATCTTTAAAGGGTGCTAGAATTAGGTTATTTGGTTTCTGAGGTCCTTTATGAAGTGACTTATACAAAATAATGCAGATCAGAGTAATATGAGCTTTTAGCTGCTCTCGTATTGGTTAGGGAGTCCTAGAAATGGCTGTGAACTAACCATATGATTAGCAGAGGTCTTTGCTGTTTTCGTTTCAAGGAGCTCATAGCCTACTGAAGTGGCATGGCTATATATGTGTGTGCCTTTGAACTTATTTGTGTTTACTTATCCAAAATTAAGCAAAGTTGTACTATAGTGACTGACAACTCAAAATTTTCAGTGAACTTGAGAAGACAAAATTAGATAAACTCTCCTGGTTGCAGTTAACAGATTCTGCTCTAGTAAGTAAGACAAAAAAAGTGTGTGGGTTGCATAGAATGAGATGAGGCATTTTAGTGGCTCATGGAATCAAGAAGATTCCAAGGATTAGCCGGAGAAGAGGTCTTACAGGCCACTGAAACTAGATAGGTGTTATGGAGGGATATTGTATTCCATATCTCTTCTTGCATGCTGGTAACTTCTTTACATCATTCTGCAGATGGGTTTTCTGCATGAGTCATGAGACACGATTATCTGTAATTTTAGACTTAACTCCTTATAGGCTTATGACTAGCTGACTCCCATTTATAAAACACAGAGAACTCTCTATAGACTGAACCCAGGACTAGCCAGCCTTCTGGTCAAATGTAGACAGAAGGACGTCTGCATATGTGCATGCTCACTGTTCTTCCTGTCTCTTTTTCTTCATTTTTCTTCCTCTCTGTGTACTTAAACTGACCCAGTTTACATGTATTTGCTGTGCTTTGTCGCTCAGTTGTGTCCAAACTCTTTGTGACCCCATGGACTGTAGCCTGCCAGGCTCCTCTGTCCCTGGGGGTTCTCCAGGCAAGAATACTAGAGTGGGTTGTCATGCTCTCCTCCAGGGGATCTTCCCAACCCAGGGATCGAACCCACGTCTCCCACACTGCAGGTGGATTCTTTACCGTTTGAGCACCAGGGAAGGAAGTCCCAGTATTTACATGTAAGAATTCAAAAGGAATATGGTTAAAACTTAATCTTGTTGTTATATAGTATCTAGTTGATTTCTCCTTATAAAAGAAGATAGGAGAGAAAGCTAAAATCTCTTTGGTTAATTTCTATTTAGTGATTATCCTTTGGCTTCTGGTTTTTAGAAGTCTAGAATTGAGTTCAATATGACCAACATTTGTTGAGCATCTGTTGTGTCCTAGGTACTAGATTTACAAAGATGAGTAAAAGCAGTTGTGTCCCCTAATGTGAACTTAGAGAAAAATATAGATGAGACAATTACAGTGGATTAAATGAAGTTAAATGTTGAAAATGATCTCCACCTTAATAGTGACTCACTTTCTTTACATTTACAATTTTACTTGAATATAATTTGCTTGTAGTATAATGACCATATCATTGGTAAGCTTGACAAATTTGTGAAAGTTAACACATTCATGGAACCAGCATCCAGAGTGACTCAGTCTCAACCAAACCAGTGTATATAACTAAATGCATAATAGTGAAAATATTGGAAAAGGATGTTCTGCTGTCCTCAAGTGCTTTTTTCCCCGAAAGAGTTTTTGCTAGTTGCCTCTGCTGCTTCTTTTTTTTTTTAATTTAGCTTTTTAGCTTTTTTGAGGGGGAAGGTATGCAGGAGGCGTTTGGAATCTTAGTTCCCCGCCCAGGGTTGGAACTTGTGTGCCTTGCATTGGAAGGAGAGTCTTAACCACAGGACTACCAGGGGAGTCCTTTTTTTTAACCTTTTTTTTTTTTTTNTTTTTAATTTAGCTTTTTAGCTTTTTTGAGGGGGAAGGTATGCAGGAGGCGTTTGGAATCTTAGTTCCCCGCCCAGGGTTGGAACTTGTGTGCCTTGCATTGGAAGGAGAGTCTTAACCACAGGACTACCAGGGGAGTCCTTTTTTTTAACCTTTTTTTTTTTTTTTAAAGTCTTTAAACTGAATGCGAGGAATCCTGTTGTATTCCAAGTGAAATGCATTCTCTGTGCATTTTACCACGGTACAATCTCAGATTCTGAAGAAATTGTAATATGATTAAAGTGAACATTGTTTAGCAGGACTTCTTTAGAAATGTGTCTGTGGTTGTAGTAGTGATTTTTCTTATTACAGATTTGTGTAAGTTTCCTGATACTTAGCAAATTTTCTTCACTTAAGTACAGCTAGAATAAAATCTTCATGAGTTACTAGCTGTTTTGAAATTTACACTTAAAGCTTTCTATAAAGGAAAATGTTTTAATGAAAATTTAGTGTGAATATGATTGAAACTATTGCAGTAAAGATAAACAACTTTTGAAGTCTGTTAAGCACTTCAGAGGTGTCTGTTCTTGAGTATATAATTGATGTACTTCAGTCCTTAGCATTTTTCCTTATATATGTTACATGCTTTGTAATTACTTGAGATTTGTTTTTCAGCTTCTCAGAAATTTTCAACCACTCTTAAATGTAACAAACATCATGTTTGTAAATGGATTATTTTCCCTGAATATTTTAAAGATGTTTAATTTGAAATATTTGTGTTTTTTAAAGATTCACTCAAAGTAACACTGTTTACATCTTTCTAATGTGAAATTATGTATCACTTATTCATTTTGAGATTAAGGGGAAAAAGATTGACTTGATTTTAAAACCGGTAATGGCATTTCTGAGAATATTAAAATTGTCAGCAATTAAGTAAATCATTGAATATTTGAAAAATCTTACATACTTACAATAACTAAAGAATAGTAACAACCCTGCTTTCTTCTTNAACCCTGGGATTTCTTTGGAAGGAATGATCCAAAAACTGAAACTCCAGTACTTCGGCCACCTCATGAGAAGAGTTGAGTCACTGGAAAAGACTCTGCTGGCGTGCTGCGATTCATGGGGTTGCAAAGAGTCGGACATGACTGAGCGACTGAACTGAACTGAACTGAACTTACGTACCCATTCTCTCATCAGTTTCTTGTTTGAGTTCCATGATAGTATGGTGGATGTGATTTGTGTCTTTTCCTATGGAAACA
The DNA here is from genome assembly GCA_006410875.1 of Neotragus pygmaeus. Classification (NCBI taxonomy): domain Eukaryota; kingdom Metazoa; phylum Chordata; class Mammalia; order Artiodactyla; family Bovidae; genus Neotragus; species Neotragus pygmaeus. The sequence continues at coordinate 269,457 of SJYV01049133.1, read as the reverse complement.
TTAAACCATAATTTTAATAGATTGATAAGCAGCTTTGATGTTTAGGATTTTAGATATCTGTATTATTGAGCATTTAGGTTCTATAATTTTAAAAATATATATATTAATAAACAAGGCTAATACTGAAATTATTTTTTTAAATTTAATCCTTACATATTTTTGGCTATACTTCACAGCCTGTGGGATGTTAGTTCCCTGACCAGGGATTGAAACCAGCCCCTCAGCAGTAAGAGCATAGAGTCCTAACCACTGGACCACCAGAGAATTCCCTGAAGTTATTTTAAAAATATTTTCTTTCCTTTTCCTCGTACCTAAAAAGATTGATCTTTATAAATGCATGTAGATACAGACACTGTATTCATTTTCAGTGTTTTGGGCTTGATTTATTGTTCTTTTGTTCATTTTATTTTAGTGTTTAGCATAGTCTATTATTAGTGCTGTTAAAAGTGGCTATTAAGAAAATGGTATTAATTGAAAAGGCCCAGTCAGAAATTTAACTAGTTCATCTTCCTTTTCAATTTGTTAGTGTCAGTAGTGCAGATTTGGATATCTTTTTATTCATAGGATGTTCACACATAGGCTAATTCTAAAGTTATGTAATTATAAGTGTTCAGATTTTTGGAAGCACATTAAAAGCATGATGGTAAGAGGGGTTATATTGGTATGGTGTTGTAGGCTCTTTGACTGTGTCTTGAATCCACCTGGATCTTGATATGACCAGTATTTTCTTTCTTTTAATGACATTGGGTTGGTTTGAAATCTTTGTTAAATTTGGAGCACACTGGATATAATTTATATCAGATGACAGAACTATGGGACTGTTTTTCAGTAGACAAGACCATGCCAAAAGCTGTTATGCGAATACAAGAAAGAAGAATTAAATCCAGTTAAATATTATTTGAATGCCTTCCATGTGCTCAATGCCTGAAACAAGAAGGAGCTAAAGGAGCTCCTTATAGGAAGGAAGAAAAAGTCAGGGAAATAGCAATGGGCAGGCTGACATGGACCCCAGGAATGCAGCCTGGAATATTGTAGAGGCAGTGGAATGATTGATGTGGAATTCTTTGTTTTCCCTTGGATGGGAAGGATGGTTAGTCTAAGGAAGATCACATGAGAAATTCAGAAATGGTATAAAAAGGAACAAGTCACCACCTGAGGATTCTAGCTCTGTTCTGTGCTGTGTATGAATAATTGTCTCCATTTCACATTTGCTCAAAATCATATGGCAAACAAAGGAAAGGGATTGGGGTGGCACTAACACCCGTGTAAACCTGCTTGTGTACATGTGCCATGGAATAGAGGGACAGGGAAGGGGGCAGGGTCCTCCCAGCTAGTTTGTAGTCTTGGAGAAGGTCACGTGTGAGGCAGGGAGCTGTGGGTCCTTTCACCTCCTAATCTGTCATTCTTTTTCAGTTCTGCCAGGGTGCACTGGTGATTAAAATGACTGAAATAAATCTTCGAGAATATCTCATAATATAACAGATATTCTGATGCCCATCAATATGAGGTCTCGTTTCACTCACTAATTGACCCCCATAGATCTACAGTCCCTACCTATCATTCCAGAAGCAAAGATTATAAGTTTAATATTCACTAGTCAATAAGACTGACTTGAGTGGGTGTTAGCAGTTTGTCATCTTTGTCTTGATTTGTGTATTTTTGTTTTGCAGATTGTTAAATGTATTTGCTTTTTGGGTGCTACTCAGTTTTGAAGGGATATTTTGTAATATAGGGTAGCTTTATCTGGATTATCTTTTTAAAATAGAAAAAAACACAATATTTCTGGTAGTGTAACATACATGAGACAGCGTAGATCTATATACTGTTGTTTGTTAGATAGAGTTTGAATTATGAGGAAATAGGGACTGAACCATCTGTCCTTTTTGCCTTCAGTGAAGGGACTCAGGGATGGTGTTCCATTTACGTACACTGTTTCTTTCTTCTTTATTATTTTTCACCAAATATTTTGCACTAGTTTTACCAGGCAAGTCCCTGGGTAAATGTAGTGTTTTAAAGTGTTTACAGTCATTCCTAATTTCTAAACATTCATTTAGGAAATGTAACTAACAAGAGACACATGTTTTCCAGGGAATTAAGAAGCACAAGCGTTTGATAAACTCCATAGTGGAATTTAATGTCATTTCCTTTTTTAACCAGATTAAATCTCCTGCACACATCCCTGCTCTTGCTGCCTCTTTCCAATGTGTACACAATGCATAAGTTACTCCGGCTTTCATTCATTACTTCAGTCTTACAGATACGCTAATGTGGGTAGGTGACTATCCATAACCCTATAGCTCTAGTTTATCTGCTATCTTAAGATCTGCACGTGAGATTGAGAGAGGATTAGACCTTTGTATATTTTAAACACATTTCTTATGCTCTTCAGTCATCCACTTCAGACTGTAGGTGGATTGCCTCATTCCATAGTTTTAAGTCAATGTGCTGAAGGTTTTCAAATTTGTGTCTCCAGTTCTTCTTACCTCTGGTGTCTTATATTAACTGGTTAACATTTGGATGTGCCATAGGTATCTTAAAACTGGCTTAAAGCCTTTTTTCTTTGATATTTTCTCCACAAGGTCTTCACATTCTTCTGCTACTTCACAAGTAAATGACACCAGTATCAACTCTGTTTCTTAAGTCCAAATTGAGTTATTCTTTATTCTTCATATTCACTTATTCTCATCTAATATGCCAGTGAGTTTTGTCAAATTTACCTTTTCTGTATTCCGTATTTATCTATTTTCTCTTTATCGCCACTGCCAGAACTCAAGTCTAAGTTACTATCATTTCTCTAGACCAGTGCATCTTGAAGTATTAGTCCCTGACCTGTTTTTTTCTGGTCCTTAACAAGATACAGATAGGAGTTGAGAGTACAGTACTGTTAATAGCATCCAGGTGTATGGCCAGGGTTCTAACTGTTCATTTTTATTGCATGTTATTCAGTCGACCTTGGAAAGTTTACTGAAAACCCTTGCCTTAATTAACCACATTTAATTTGGGCGGCACCACTGTAGAATATTGGTGATCCTGCTGAGCTTGCTGCTTACACAGTTGTCCCCCTCCCTTTTTTATTTGGTTGTCCCCCATTGACTTCTTAACTAAAATTACTATTTTTCCCCTTATAGAAAGTGTAATGTGAAAATCAAATTATATCACTTTCTGGCTTAAAAGTTACAGGATTTTCTGACAGAATTTAATTATAAGCTTAACATCACCTAGAAAGCCCTTCATGAATAGGCTCTTACATATATTTTTAACCTCCTGTCCTGCACCCTTCCTTTTGCCTGTCTGCACATTTGCAGTTCCATAAGCACGGCAGTTTCTTTCTGCCTTTGGCATTGGCCCACATTCCTACCTCTTATCTAGACTGTTCTTTCACTTGTTCTTTGCAAGTTTGCTCCTTTTTATCCTTCAAATCTCAGCTGAAATGCCACTTCCTTTGAGAGGCTTTTTCTAAGCGTTCTGTTTAAAGGACACTTTAATATCAGTGTACATTCATTTTGTTCCTTAATGTTGTGTATTCAGATTTGTTTTTATGAGTTTATTTGCCTGTTTTGTTATGGTCTGGTTCCCCTCCTTTACTTGAACGGTCTTTGAGGGCAGAGATTATTTTTATTTATCATTATAAAAATAAAAGCCTAGCAGAGTCCCCTGTACATGGGCTCTGAATAAATACTTAAGGAGAGAATATAATTCTATTTGGAAGCAAGTACAGCAACAGTAATTGCCTATTCTCAGCTTGTCAGTGGTCAGTTATGGTGTTTGCTGAAGGCAGTGGTTGTGGCAGTTCTTCTACAGTACATTTAGCATCAGNGGCTCTGAATAAATACTTAAGGAGAGAATATAATTCTATTTGGAAGCAAGTACAGCAACAGTAATTGCCTATTCTCAGCTTGTCAGTGGTCAGTTATGGTGTTTGCTGAAGGCAGTGGTTGTGGCAGTTCTTCTACAGTACATTTAGCATCAGCCATGGCTGTGAGGTTCAGTAAATAGTAAATATGCCCAGGATCTGGAGAAGAACTTACCGTGCTTTGTTGTTCTTATGAGTCTTACAACAGAATCAAGATGTAGAAATTATTGTCTCTGTTTTATGGCCGAGGACAGCTGACGCTGAGCAGCATTCATCTCAGTGTGCCTGGAGGGGTCATAGTCTGGAAAGTGGCAGAATGGAGACAGAATCTAGCTCTGACTCCAGGCTCTTGCTTTCCTTCATGCTTCTCATGGACTCATCATTATTCCACTCTTCCCTCCTCCTGCCTTTAGATCAAGCTCATCCTTAGCATGTTCATCATTGTGTCCCTGCCTTGGTCCTTAATTGTAGTTTTTTTTTTTTTTTTACTAAACATCTAAAGTTTATTTTTAACATGTGAGCTTTTGTATTTCGTCTTTTTCTAACTCTGTCTTCTCAGCCTTGATTTTAATGAATCTTTCCTTATATTCCTGAGTCCATTATGGGCTTCCTTAGTATATCTAATATTTCAGTCAAAGATTGCTTTGTTCTCCTTACTCATTGTCCTAGCCACTCCTGTCTCCAGTTTGTACATCTGTCTGTCCATCCCACCTTTCCTTTATCCCTCTGTCAAATTCCACATGTTTATTGAGATTGTATTATATTGCAGATGATAATGTCTTGCTCTACATGTTGATGTATCCATGAGTCCTGTTTTTAAAAATAAGTTTTAGTATCTGTTTCTCAGCAAAAAGAAAGATGAGAAAACTTTGATAAATATGCATGTGACCTTGTGTTCGTATTTATCTTTCTTTGCTTTCTGTGGCTACAAGATCATACTTCTGGACTCCATAATGTTTTATCATACTCAAATAGCTATACAAAGGAGTGCAAAGAACTAGTTAAAATGTAGCGTTTTACTGCCTCCATAATGTTTTATCACAATGAATAGCTAGCTATACAAAGGAGTACAAAGTACTAGTTAAAATATAGCATTTTACTGCCTCCATAATCTTTTATCACAATGAAATAGCTATTCAAAGGAGAACAAAGTTCTAGTTAAAATGTAGCATTTTACTGCTTTTGAAATAGAACATATTCCAAAGATGTGTGTACTTTCCTTTAAAAGTGGTATGTCTAAGAACTGATGTTGAATTAGAATTTTAAATTGTTGACTTTTTATTTTTTTGTGATTTAAAAATTAATTCTAGCACAGCACATGGCAGTCAGTAAAAATTTATTGTATAAATTAACACTGAAAATTGAACATGCAGCACTTTCTATCCTAAAATATGTTCATCTTGAGTTAGACTGATGTTACTATTATTATGCCAACAAATGTTTTTATTTATTATAAAGTCCATTGTATATGTAAATAATAAAGAGAGATGGATATTCATGTTTTTATAATATACAGAATTATTGATAATATGGGCAGTTCCAGAAAAAAGACCTTCACATGACTCATTGCTAATAAAATAAAACCCAAAAATTTTGAAAAGAGAGATAAAGATAGATATTTTAGGTCTTAGTAACTGAGGTAACATCTGTTTTTTTTTCACAGAGATTAATTACATTTCCCTCTCCCAGCCCTTCTCCCAGTGTTATATCCTCTTGTAGTACTCTGTGTTTTTATATTTATCACAGAGTAATCAATTAATTCAGAAATCATTTATTTGCCTGCTTTTCTGGACCCTAACATCTATGAATGTAGATTCTCAGTGCCTGCTGCTGCTGCTAAGTCACTTCAGTCGTGTCCCACTCTGTGCGACCCCATAGACGGAAGCCCACCAGGCTCCCCTGTCCCTGGGATTCTCCAGGCAAGAACACTGGAGTGGGTTGTCATTTCCTTCTCCAATGCATGAAAGTGAAAAGTGAAAGTCGCTCAGTCGTGTCCGACTCTTAGCAACCCCATGGACTGCAGCCTACCAGGCTTCTCCGCCCATGGGATTTTCCAGGCAAGGGTACTATATCCACTTTGTTTATAACTACTGATTGTTGAGCTGCTGAGGCACTATAGTGATTTTCTGAAGCAGAGAAATAGCTTCATATTATTTAAGAAACTTTCAGTACATTAAAAAAATTTTTAATGAGTCATGTGTAAATACAAATATTTTTGGCCTTATTTGCTTTTAAGTTTGAAAATAAGAATGTGATTTTTATAACACTCAAATATTTGGGTTTTTTTCTTTCTTACAGTTTCTCAAGCCAGACCTCCCCCAAATCAGAAGAAAGGTAAAGTGTGTGTGACTCTAAACTTGCTTTAAAAAGTAAGCTCTTGCTTACACAACTAGGGCTGATTGCCTTCTCATGCAATTGTAGCAGATGTTTGTGTTTGGTATCCATTCTGAGTGGTTAGTGCTCAAGCTGTCCTAATCATTAACTAGTCTGAATATCACTGCTGCTTAAAATATCTTTTAGCTAAAAGAGTGAAAAATATAAATTTACAGGCTTTTACTTTTTAATTAGGAAAGTAACTATAATTCCTTTAACCTATTTGATACCTTGAAAATTCTGTCTTTATAGGATCTCGAACACCCATTATCATAATTCCTGCAGCTACCACCTCTTTAATAACCATGCTTAATGCAAAGGACCTTCTCCAGGACCTGAAGTAAGTAATTTGCTAAACTATTCTCTTTGTAAGACATAGAGCTTTTGTTGTGAATTACTAGTTACTGATTCAGTATTTCTTATTTTGAGAAAACNGTCAGACATGACTTAGTGACTAAACAACAATATATAACATATACACACCTTTGGTATCACCATTGTTTCATTAAAATGATTTATTAATGCTGATAAAGACAGGACAAATATTTAGTATAAAAGAGCATCTGGTGTAAAAACAGATATTTGATAGTCTTACATTAAATACTCTTCTTTGTCTGTCTATCTAGTCAGTAAACTGAAACTGTGTATTTACTGTGGATTAAGAATCAACACCCTATAGCCTGTGGGGAGAATTTCTTCTGCTGCCTGTTTCTGTGAATCAAGTTTTATTGGAATGCAGGCACATCATCTACAGTTTCTTTCATGTTGCAACAGCAGTTGACTTGTTGCAACAGAGACCCTTTGTTCTGTATCTGAAAATATTTACTACCTGATCCTTTTACATGATAAGTTTATTGAACCCTGCTGTAAATTATAAAAGGATTCCATCTATTTTTAGTACAGGTTTTCTTCTCAGTATCACCCTGAATGTAGACAGCTGCAGCTGCATCTTTAAAAGGCCAAGATTTGATTTCATGGTTAGTGCTTTCTAGGTATTATATAATTCCAGTAAAGGTCTGTGTTTCCATTTCTTCTTCAACTAATTCTTCAAATATATCCATTTTTTTCTTTTATTTTGCCAGGTTTCAGTCAACCAGTGAACCTGTTGACCACTAAATTCCCTTGTCTCTGAGTTTTAAATTTTCATATTATCATGTTCTTATATGTTACTTTCAACTTCCTCCATATCTATACCAAGTATCATTTTTATTACAGAATTTGGAAGGATTACATCTTTGAATGCATTGTACTATTGATAGGAAAAAAAAAAAAAAAGCTTCTCTGGACTTTTCTCCAGGAAGAATGTAGTTCTGAGCCAATTTATGTGGCTACTTTTGAGTGAGGCAGGATTTTTTTCTTGGAAAGAGAGCTGGGAGTTGGCACATTTGCCCAGAAGGCCGTGGAACTTCACTGACTGACAGGTATAGAAGCATCTCTAGGCTGAATAACTCCTGCGTAGTAAGATAAAAGTCACTGTTTGATCAACATCCAATGGGTAGAGAAAGCACAAGAAGCAAACAGTGCGGGGAAAAAAAAAGTTGTCAAGTAAAATCAATAAGGCCTCTGTCTGGGATCTGGGAAGCCAAACAATGGGAAAATGTGTGATTTAATAGTATTGATCTTCAGAGGCATCCTCAGTACTGCCTCTTCTACCCTTAACAGGGATTCATTGTGTTAAATGTTGTTCACTCGTTATTGTAGGAGCCAAATACTTTTCTTGATGTGTTCAAATTATATGGCAATCTAAACTATCATAAGCACTATTTCTATACTTCAGAGATGAAATAAGTAAACTGTTTAAATAAATCTGAAATGGTAGATTAACAGATCTTGGGATGCTTGTTACTGACCTTCGACAAGCATTCGTCTCTTACTGAAGAGGAGATAAACCTGAAATCACTGAATTTCTCAATCACATTGGTTATTACTCTGTGCTGGGGGATGTGGCTGAACAAGAAAATGAAAACCACAAAACAAGGAATGGCAAATTTACCCCAAACATTGTACTATATTCTTATTTGATAGGATATCTTTTTAAGAGCAAGATATTATGCTTAGTGAAAAACAAGAAAGTCATATATTTACACCCTGTTACCTTACTATGGGATCTTGGGCAAGTCGCTTAACACTTAATGACACGACTTTCTGACCCCTAAAATGGAAGTATAAGAGAATCTATAATGTATTTCCTGCTCCAAACTCCTTTAAATCTGTGAATCCAGTTACAAGCTAAGTTCCATAGACAGGGCATACAAATTCTGTCTCATTACATTATCCTAAAATGCAAATATGTGAAATTCACATACATGTGTGTACATGAACACAGAATCATGATCTGACTAAACAAAACTTTGACAGGCAAACAAACCAAACTATCTTAACAAAATATGAAAGACAGAAATTAAGTAATAGATACGATTTCTGGGAAAATGTATATCAGCTTGGTAAAAATCTAAAATTTAAGCTTATTAGCACGCAGGTCAAAAAGAGTAACACAATGATGTATGTAAAATTTTTTATCCAAGGATGGGAGCAAAACATTTCATCAGATGAGACTGATTTCTTTTGTGGGGTTTCAGAGTAATTTTTACATGTGTCAGTAGTATCTGTCAATAAAGAACACTAAATAATCCACAAGGCTCTAATGACTGTTTCTCTATTAATCCTTGGTAAATGTTAAAGATAAGCTCCTGATGTGAAGAGCTGACTCATTGGAAAAGACCCTAATGCTGGGAAAGATTGAAGGCAAAAGGAGAAGAAGGTAGCAGAAGGTGAGATTGTTAGAGACCATCACCAGCTCAATAGACATGAATCTGAGCAAACTCAGGGAGATAATGAAGGACAAGGGAGCCTGGAGGGCTGCAGTCCATGGGGTTGCAAAAAGTCATACATGACTTACCCACTGAACAACAACAATACTGAAAGCAGTCATTTGGGAAAGAAAGAGTCATGTAGTTGTTACTTTATAATGATCTAACTTAATAAAGAGATACAGCATTTAAATACTGGAGGAGAAAATTTTCCAACACAGCCAGTGTTTGTTTTTTTTTTCTTCTAGATTTTGAACAGAATTGGCTCTTCGGAAATTTTATTTTTTGTTGTTGTTAAATATAAATGTATTTATTTTAATTGGAGGTTAATTACTTTACAATATTGTATTGGTTTTGCCATACATCAACATGAATCTACCACAGATATACACGTGTTCCCCATCCTGAACCCCCCTCCCTCCTCCCTCACGGTACCATCCCTCTGGGTCGTGCACTGGCCCCAAGCATCCAGTGCACTGGCCCCAAGTATCCAGCATCATGCATTAAACCTGGACTGGTGATTTTAAAAGTAAAGTTGAAATTATCTGATCAGGTTCTATGATATGGAGCTAGATCTGAGGCAGAAAGTTTCTTCCCAAGAAGAAACAGAGTGACTGCATCAAGATGAAGATACCAGTCTCATCCAAGAATAGGAAATGTGAATAAAAGGTAGAGACCCCAGGTAGCATCAAGATGGAGCTGCCTGCTTTATCATGGAACAGAAAATATGAACTAAAGTTTGAGGCCCCAGGTAGCAGTCAAAGATAAGGTGTCTAAGACAAAAGCTTGAAAGTATAAATAGCTTTTCTTTCCTTGAAGTGAAGTGAAGTCGCTCAGTCGTGTTCGACTCTACGACCCCATGGACAGTAGCCTACCAGGCTCCTCCCTCCATGGGATTCTCCAGGCTAGAGTACTGGAGTGGGTTGCCATTTCCTTTTCCACGGGGTCTTCCCAACCCAGGGATCGAACCCGGGTCTCCAGCATCCCAGGCAGATGCTTTAACCTCTGCTGCTGCCGCTGCTGCTGCAGCATCCCAGGCAGATGCTTTAACCTCTGCTGCTGCTGCTGCTGCTGCTGCTACTAAGTCGCTTCAGTCATGTCCAACTCTGTGCAACCCCAGAGACGGCAGCCCACCAGGCTTCCCCGTCCCTGGGATTCTCCAGGCAAGAACACTGGAGTGGGTTGCCATTTCCTTCTCCAAAGCATGAAAGTGAAAAGTGAAAGTGAAGTTGCTCAGTCGTGTCCGACTCCTAGTGACCCCATGGACTGCAGCCTACCAGACTCCTCCGCCGATGGGATTTTCCAGGCAAGAGTGCTGGAGTGGGTTGCCATCGCCTTCTCCAACATAATGCTAGATACTATGCTAAATGTTTTAGGTGCACTATATTACATGTTTTTATAGCAACCCCCCAAAAGATGTGTTATCATGTCAATTTTACTCACAAGCTGAGGTTTAGAAAAGTTAAATGAAATACTAAGAGACACCATTACTATGTATTTGCCATATAAATTATTTTTTCCTTGAGATAATATCATAATCAGTGTTCAAGATGAAATTAGCCAAGGAGGATTCAGTGAATAGGTATGATATCACCATATTAGTTTAAGTGAAAGAACTGTTTTCTTAATTAAATATCTTGCTCATGCTCAGTCACTAAATTGTGTCCAACTCTTTGCGACTCTGTGGACTTTGTCTGCCAGGCCCATCTGTCTGTAGGATTTCCCAGGCAAGAATACTGGACTGAGTTGTCATTTCCTTCTCTGGGGCATCTTCTCAACCCAGAGACTGAACCTGAGTCTCTTGCATTGACAGGTGGATTCTTTACAACAGAGCCATCAGGGAAGTTCATCTTTTAAATAAACATGCCCCTCTGAATTGCATCAGAGTACTTCATTCCAGATTTTATTGTTAAAAACAAAGTTTTGGTTACTTTTTGGTCATATCATGATACATAGTAAAAACATCCCTTTTTAAGTAAAACTGTGTATCAGTTTTCAAAACAAAACAAAAAAAAGACAATAGCGATATGAACTTGTTATAAGATTCCTGATGAGCCTTTGCTTCAAGTTTGGCTCTATTTTTCTTGTGTTTGATTCTATTTGATTCTATTAATATTTGATTTTATTTTTCTTCAAATAGTTCTCTTTGACTAGTCTCTAAATTATTTTTTTTCTCTTTTGTGAATCATAAGTATATTATGGTCCTTTATACAACTCACTCCCTTCATTAGAGCTTCCAAGGCACTGTCTATTTTTCTTACCAAAGTGAAATTGTGTTTGTTTTATTTCATTTGCTTTAAATGATATCATCATGTAAGAACCAAATAGTCCCTGGGTATTATTTTCTAAAAATGATAATAAAATTTTATAAGGGCAAAAAAAGGCATTTTATTGGGATTGGTTAACTAAAAACTAAAAAACTCACTCAAATAAATAATCGTACAAAATCAAAGGGCATAGTCTTTGAACTTTTCATCTATTTTTTTCAGGGTATAGATATCATACATCATTGATAGGTATCAATTTGTAACATTTCTCCATTTACATGGAGACTGGCAGTTTTTAAAAAATACAACAGTGATAGCAGTCTAACTTTTAATTAAAAGATTAAGAGTAAATATATATATATTTCCTCAAAGATTTAATGCTAACATACTTGTATTTTTCATCAGGAATGAGCTTCACATTTGCCCACCGGGAATTACATTGTAAAATAACATAAACAATTTTCAAGAAACTTTAACAGTAACATTGGAGAGAATGACTCTCCTTAAAAGCTGACTATACACTGTCAGAAATTCTGTAAAGTGAACTAAGAAAAATAGAAAGAGCACTGGACTGGGAGTCAAAAAGAATTATTTTTCTCTCAAAACTCTGCTCTTGTGCCAAGCTCATTGAGTAAGCTGCTTAACCTCTTTAGAATTAAATCTTCTTATATAGGAATAAGAAATTTACATTTGCCCAACTGAATTGTTTCAATGACAAGACGAAATAATCAACACGGAAGCATTTCTAAAGTCAGAAGTCTTCAATGAATATAAGTAAAATACTAGCAGACTTATTGTTTCCCATAAAATTGGTTTTGAAAGAACTTAAACGCTCAGAAGTAGTTTTAATTTCCCCAACTCTATTTTTCCCCTAAAACTTTGTAAGCTAGATTTTCTTAATAAAACTTAAATGTAAACATTCAGAGTTAAGGTTGGGGTATGAATGGAAAAAAATAAAAATAATTTTGAAAAATTAAGAAATCAACTCATCCCACTTCTTATATTAAATGGTTTCTGTTATTACATAAAGACATTGAAAGGAAATTTCCCCACACCTCTGTTTTTACTCAGAAATGACATTAAGTGATTTCAACACATATTTATATGAGTTTTAAATTGATTCTTTGTGCTATACTGAGCTGGATTTAATGGAAGAAGATTGACTGGCTGCTCTGTCTGTCTAAGGCATCTGAACCCTTCTGGTAATTATTAATATATACAAAGAAAAGAATTGACTTTGTTTTAATGAGTTTTACATACATGACATCAGAATAGCTCTCTTCAAGTGTGTCTATTTGTCACTAAGTCAATTGCCCCTTTATATAGTAAAAAGCTGGTGCATTTTACTACTCACTAGAGGAAATAGTCTTAAGGAAGATAGACTCCCTCCTACACTCAATTAAATTGTCATTTGAAAGCCAGTAGTGTAGCCAAATCATTTATACTAGCTATATCCTTTGTTTTCAGAAAAGGGTTGGAAACTTCAGTGACCCTTAGAATCAGATAAGCTTTTTATGTAATTGAGACAAGGAATATTCCATTTTTAATGGCTAATATCCAGGAAGACTGAAAGACATTTTAGAGTGGGAATCTCCTATATAATTAAAAAGAGATTGGTCCTGCAAAAAACATCTATGGATTTCATTTGGAAATTCTATTAATATATAAATACATAACTATATGTAAATATATATTGAGAGAGAGATTTACATTTCAAGTAAAGTGATATTATGTGAGTACTGTAATAGAACTAATTGAACAGATAAAAAAAGATTTATCCGTGAATTTGGAAGTTAACTTCCAGGGTGAGTTAACAGGACATTTTTTTTTTCCCAGGAGTTAGATAATGAGCAGTTAAAGATAACTGACACTTCTTTGCTTAAAAAAATAAATTGTAAGATATTTAATAGCTTTCAAGTGTAACCGGATAATCTCAGACAAAAGAATACTTCAGATANGTGAGTTAACAGGACATTTTTTTTTTTCCCCAGAAGTTAGATAATGAGCAGTTAAAGATAACTGACACTTCTTTGCTTAAAAAAATAAATTGTAAGATATTTAATAGCTTTCAAGTGTAACCGGATAATCTCAGACAAAAGAATACTTCAGATAAACTGAAGCAGTCTGCTTAGGTTTTCTATCTTCTGTTAGAAATCCCACTGCTTCCTCCAGGTAAGCTTTAGCTCTTTGCTCTTGTAGTCCTGAACAATGAATTCAATTACTTTATGTATTCATTAAGTAAATATTTATGTAAACCCTGCCACAAAGTGCTATGCTAAATTTCAAGCAAATACATGGCCAACAGCAGTCATGGTTCAGCAGTTTCCTTGCTGTGTTCCTGTTTCNCTCTTGTAGTCCTGAACAATGAATTTAATTACTTTATGTATTCATTAAGCAAATATTTATGTAAACCCTGCCACAAAGTGCTATGCTAAATTTCAAGCAAATACATGGCCAACAGCGGTCATGGTTCAGCAGTTTCCTTGTTGTGTTCCTGTTTCCCTTGGTTTGAACTTCAATTCTGCCATGGTAAAATTATTTTTAGTGTACTCTTTTCTTTCCTCAAAGACATCATTTTTTATTGATTATTATAAATCTTCAATCTTAGATGCTAGCTATCCTTCCTGTTCAGTTTATTGCCCCTTTTATTCAACTCAGATATTTTCATATTTCCCCATCCTCAGCTTCTTCATTAATTCTCTGCTTCATCCCTTCCCTGGTCTCTAAAATCATTCACTGTTGGAAATCAAGGACCTCATCTTCCTTTTCATCTGAATTTGGAGTACAACCGCATCTCTGGCAAGGACTCTTGGTAACACTTACTTTCAGATGACTGGAGTTGAGCACACAGATGACTGAGTCAATTCAGAAAATAAAACATATTTAAAGTAGTGTTCTTTTTTTCTACAAGCTGCTAATGATAATGGATTTTCATGGAATACACTGGTTCTTTAAAATGTTGTTCNTTCAGATGACTGGAGTTGAGCACACAGATGACTGAGTCAATTCAGAAAATAAAACATATTTAAAGTAGTGTTCTTTTTTTCTACAAGCTGCTATTGATAATGGATTTTCATGGAATACACTGGTTCTTTAAAATGTTGTTCTACAATTCATAATAAATCTGTTTCTTACTTGTTAGGAAACAGTTTAGACCTTTTTACAGCAAATTATTTTCATACACTTTCTTTTTTAAAAACATAATTTCACATTTTACATTTGAAATTCTTGGAATATTTAAAGTTTGTTAGCCACACAGGCATGTCCTATTCTTTGCAACACCATGGACTGTAGCCCACCAGGCTCCTCTGTCCATGGAATTCTCCAGCCAAAGGATATCGGAATGGGTAACCATTCCCTTCTCCAGGGGATCTTCCTGATCTAGGGATTGAACCCTGGTTTACTGAATTGCAGGCAGATTCTTTACTATCTGAGCCACCATTGGAGCCCATTTGAAGTTTAATTCAAATATAAATTTATAGCCCATTTAGAGTTTGATTCAAATATAATTAAACTCTATATTATTATTGCTATTTAATTTTTAGAACTGCATACATAATGCTGAGATAATAGTTATTTTCCAGTTCACAGCATATTGTCATTGGTCCATGTGTAACCTCTTTTATTTACTTTTATTTTATATCCTTTATTCTCAATCCCCTTTCCCTCTCCTGTCTTATCCCACTCATTCTAATGTGTTTACTATAAATTCATGAGTGTGAATATTTTCTTATAAAACATATAGAATTATTTTGAGACTTTAAATTTATGTAAATGTCAATGCTTAAAATTTCCTTTCCCAAATAACCTTCCAAAACTTCTCATTAAGAAGCTTTGTGATTTTTGCCAGTTTCATAGATGTGATTTCTCATTTTATTTGAATTTATCTGGTTACAAGTGAATTTGAGCATCTATTTATACATTATATTAATAATTCAGATTTTCTACTTTGAGGATTTTCTTCTGATACATTTGACTATTTCTCAGTTTTTAATTTTAGTTGTTTTAGCAGATGATTTAATGATATTCTTTGTATATTATTGATATTGAGTCCTTGTTTGTCTTAGACATTTTGAATAATTTTTCCGTCTCCATTAATTTTACTTAAACTTTTTTATTTAAAATTCCTTGTTTATCACCAACATTTAAAAATGATGTTCCTAGTCTGTCAAGTGTATCTTAATTTTGTTTCAATTTTCTTTTGTTGAACTAAAGTTCATAATTTCAATATGGCTAAACCATTAATTTCTTACCTTATAATTTTTATTGTTGTTGTTTTTAGATCATAAATATTCTCTGCTATGCTTTTTATGTGTCACATTTTTATATGTCATATTTAGGCATTTAATCCATCAAAAACATTTATACGTAGTATAAGGTGAGGGTACCAACAATGATTTCCTCTATATGGTGAACCAGCTTCCCTGGTGTTATGTAGCAATTTATTCTTTCTCTATTAATCTGAGAAATGATACTTTATTCTGAACAGATGATTCTCTTTCATAAAAGTATATTCGTCTGTCCCTGAACTTTGTTGTTCAGTTGTCAAGTCGTGTTCGGCTCTGCAACCCCAGGGACTGTAACACACCAGTCTTCTTTGTCCTTCACTGTCTCCAAGAGTTTGCACAAACTCATATCAGTTAAGTCAGTGATGCCATCCAATGATCTAATCCTCTTGATGCCCCATTCTCCTCAGCCCTCAACTTTTGCCATGAAAGAAAGTGAAAGTGAAGTCACTCAGTTGTTTGTGCTTGACTCTTTGCGACCCCATGGATAGTAGCCTGCACCAAGCTCCTCCGTCCATGGGATTTTCAAGGCAAGAGTACTGGAGTGGGTTGCCATTTCCTTCTCCAGGGAATCTTTCCAACCCAGGGATAGAACCCAGGTCTCTCACATTGTAGACAGACGCTTTACCATCTGAGCCACCAGGGAAGTCTCTTATAGCAGCAGCCCCCAATCATTTTGACTTCAGGGGCTGGTTTTGTGGAAGACAATGTTTCCACAGATCAAGGTGGGGGCATGGTTACTGGATGACTCAAGCATCACATTTTTTGTGCACTTTATTTCTATCTTTATTACATCAGTTCCACCTCATATCCCAGAGTTTGGGGCCCCTTTTTTATAGCATTCCTTGACTATAGTATGATAATTATCCCCTGCAATTTTTCAAGATGACTTAGTTCATTTTTGACTGTTATTCTTCCATGTAAATAAATGTGAGGTTTTTTTTTATTAATTAATTTATTTTAATTTTTACTTTATTCTACTTTACAATACTGTATTGGTTTTGCCATACATCAACATGAATCCACCACAGGTGTATATGAGCTCCCAGTCCTGAATCCTCCTCCCACCTCCCACCCCACATCCTCTCTCTGGATCATTCCCTTGCACCAGCCCCAAGCATCCTGCATCCTGCATCGAACATAGACCGGTGCCTCGTTTCTTACATGATAGTATACATGCTTCAATGCCATTCTCTCAAATCATCCCACCCTCCCCCTCTCCCTCAGAGGCCAAAAGTTCATTCTATACGTCTGTGTCTCTTTTGTTGTCTCACATACAGGATCATCATTACTATCTTTCTAAATTCCATATATATGTGTCCGTATACTATATTGGTGTTTTTCTTTCTGTCTTACTTCACTCTGTATAATAGGCTCCAGTTTCATACATCTCATTAGAACTGATTCAAATGTATTCTTTTTAATGGCTGAGTAATAAATGTGAGTTTTGAAAATTTCTTCAAATAAAAATAAAGCCACAGGAATTTATGGAGTAAATAGGGAAAATTGGCAAAAAGTTTTTTGAATGGTTCTTTTGAAAAGTTCTTCAAACAAGAACAAAACTGCAGGAATTTATGGAGTAAATAGGGAGAAGTTTTCAAGATTAACTCATCTATTCATGAACATTATATAGCTCTTCTTTAATAACAATCTTAATTTATCATCTTGAATGAAATGTTAAATTTTTCAATATAATAATTATAGAGATACAAATGCTAATAAGCATGTATATGTAATGATCAAGGAAGTGAAGGGAAGGGAAAGTTGCTCAGTTGTGTCTGACTCTTTGCGACCCCATGGACTTTATAGTCCATGGAATTCTCCAGGCCAGAATACTGGAGTGGGTAGGCTTTCCCTCCTCCAAGGGATCTTCCCAACCCAGGAATCAAAGTATATACTATTTCTCATATGATTCTTTGTATTTTATCAATGATATCACAAAGGAAAATCATCAATTAAAAATGAAGATAAGAAATAGGTGTTAGAGATTGAAAGGAAAAAAAAGAACTGGGAAAACTTTATTTGGTGAGTGGAAAACATGTTTTTGTTGTTGTTGTTGTTGTTGTTGTATTTTGTAGATAAGAGAAGTTTTCAAATATCAAAAGACTACTACATGGATAAGACTTTCAACTGTTTATGTGTAACTCTGGAGGTTGGACAAAAAGCTGCCTACATTCTAGAATTTACTTTTATGTGAAGAGTGTTCTCTATTAAGAGTTGAAAAATAAAAGAAGTTTTCATTGAGTTAGTGAGATTAGGAATGTTCAAAGAGGACATCTTGCTGTTTTGGAATATATGAGGTGTGACAGAGTATCAGTGCATACATGGGTTAAGGCTTGGGCTAAAATTTCTGAAAATTCTTGAAACTTTACAAATGTAATTCTTTTTTTTTTTTTTTTTGCCAGAGAGAAAGGTTTATTTTTTTTCCTTTTTTATTTTTTATTTTTTTAATTTGACTTTACAATACTCTATTGGCTTTGCCATACATCGACATGAATCCACCACAGGTGTGCTAGAATGTAATAATGAAGCATTTTCTTTTAAAATTGAAATAACTGTACACTACTTTTGTTGCCCATGCAAATTCTGTTGTTTGACCGACAGTGGTGGTGTTGGTGTTAATAAAATGATCTTGTTATGTAATAAAATAAAATTATTTTTAAATAATTTATATTATCTATTACCATCAATTTCTCAGGTAAATGTTTCAACACAAAAAGAGAAGAAAGGACAGTTGGTATAAATGTAATCTCTTTAACTTAATCTTATCTTTTGAAAAAGAAATTTTATATGTTCTCATTTCTCTAATAAAACTATGTCATGGACAGGCATTTGTCATTTTACTAGCTGGGTCTAGGAATAATATGCCAGAGAGAATGTGGGTTGGAGACTTGTGTGAAAGTCTTCCTGTGATTCAGAACAGAGTCAGTGTCTTTGTCCACTTGGGTTACTGTAACAGAAATACCATAGACTGGGTTACTTAAACAACAGATATTTATTTCTTACAGTTTGAGAGGGTAGGAAGTTCAAGATCAGGGCCCGGGTAGATTCTGTATCTAATTGAGAGCTAGTGTTGTCTTTTTGCTTTTTCCCGTGTGGCAGGAAAGAGAGTGAAACAGCTCTCTGTGGTCTCAAGTGTTTTTAAAGAAGTAATTTTTTTAGAGCAGTATTAGTTTCACAGCAAAACTGAGAGTAAGATACAGAGATTTTCCCATATACTCCATCACCTACTTGTCATAGTGGTGACAAGTAATTAATAATTAATACTATTAACACTATACATTTGCTACCAAGGATGAACCTACATTGACATCATAACCACCCAAACCCCATAGCTTACTTTAGGGTTCAGTCTTGGTGTTGTACTTTCTATGGAATTAGACAAATGCAAAATGATATATAACTATCCTTGTAATATCATCTGGAGCATTTTCACTTGCCTGAAAATTCTCTGGGTTCTCACAACTCATTAATTTACTCTCCTTGCATCCTTGACAATCACTGTTGCTGATTGTTTTTGCCTTTCCAGCATTTCTTGTAGTTGAAATCAGTCAATATGTAGCCTTTTCAAATTAGCATCTTGATACAGTAATATGTACTTAAGATGCCTGCATATCTTTTCATCACTGGATAGCTCATTTCTTTATAGCACTGAATGATATTTCATTGTTTGGATGTACCACAGTTTATTTATTCCCCCAGTGAAGAACATCTGTGTTCTTTTAAGTTAGGCAATTATGAATAAAGCTGCCACAAGCATCCATGTGCAGGTTTTGGTACAGACACAAGTTTTCATCTGTTCTGGGTAAGGGACACCATTCCTGGATCATATGGTAAAATATTTTTAATTTTGTAAGAAGCTACAAATCTGCCTTCCAAAATGGTTGTGTCATTTTGTATTCCTATCAAAAGTATATGAAAGTTCATGTTACTCTATATCCTTATCAGCATCTGGTGGTAGGGACATTCCAAATATTGGACATTGTAATAGGGATATAGTGGTATTTCATTGTTGCTTCAACTTGCATTTTCTTGATAGTATATGTAGGACATCTTTTCCTCTGTTTATCTGTATATCTTGCTTGGTGAAGTGTCTGTGCAGGTGTTTGGCCTACTTTTTAGTTTGGTTGTTGGTTTTCTTTTTATTATTAATTTTAAGAGTTCTTTGTATATTTTCAATAACAATTCTTTATTAGATTTTTCTTTTGCAAACATTTTCTCCCTACCTGTGACTCGTTTTCTGATTCTCTTGACATTGTCTTTTGCAGAGCAGACATTTTTATTTTAATTATTATCAATTATTTGTTTCATGTATAGTGTTTTTGGTTTTGTATGGTGTCTCTTTTGTAAGGGCACTAATCCCATTTATGACAGCTCCACCTTCATCAACCAAAGGCCTTACTTGCAGATACCATCACAGTGGGGATTAAGCTTTAACATTTGAATTTGTGGGGGCACAAGCATTCAGTCATAGTAATCCACAAATTATATCCAGCTTAGCTTCATGAATAAATCCAATCCATCCTCCTATTTTTGTAAATAAAGTTTTATTGGAATATAATGTTCTTGGCCCCTTTCATGCTATTACAGCACAATTGAGTGTTTGCGATAGAGACAGTATGCCCCACAAAATCTAGAATAATCACCCTCTGGCTGTTTATTGAAAAGGTTTTCTAATCCCTGTTAAAAAATGGACCTGAAAGATGAGCAGATGTTGCACAACCTAAAACAGTCTGTCCTGGATAGAAATAAACAATGTTTTCAACTTACATGGACCAATATGGCTAATATTTATGGAACACTCACTATATAGTACATTTGCCAAGCATTTTATATCTTTGTCTCATTTAATAATTATAAAGGAGAAATTAAAGCTGAAAAGAACAGAGTTAGGACTTGGAACCTAAGGTTTATATGATCCATGCTCTTATTCTTTATGTTAATATCTGAGGCTTAACCTAATAATAATCATGTCCAAAAGTCATCTGCCCAGGCTCAGTTGACAATTTTAGCTCCCCAGATGTAGACCTGTATCAGCACTACTTTTTAAAACAATCCTAAAGTTATTTAGGCCACCAGCGGAAAAGGATAGCAAATTAACCAGAAGGGAGGGTGAATTAATTGCAAGGCAGATCATATTGCCAATTCTTGACAGAAAGGATAGAGTTATTTTATCTGCAATTTTCAGTGTAGAGATGATGCTTGAGTGAAGAGGAGCTTAGAGTATACTGCTTCAATTATCTGACTGAGGGAGGACAATTCAATTCATAAGACCTAAGTGCCAATTAGCTAAATGAGAAACTCAAGCATGATACCCAGTATTTAGGCAGAAAGAAGCTCAGAAAAGCAACAGAGCTCTGCAGCTGTAGGCTGATCTGCAAGGACAACAACACCTGGGAAAGATATGACCCATTGAAGATAGTGTTGCATGTTATTAGGGCCTGAGTAGGGTGTCTGAGAAAACAATGCAAACCTTTTAAAGGGAATCTATAAATAAGGTTCTATTTGGAACATAAGGGACATTATTTTTAATAATACTATGTTGAAAGACATTTTGATATTCAACATGTTCAATTTCATGTTACACATTCAGTTCAGTTCAGCAGTCACTCAGTTGTGTCCGACTCTTTGCGACCCCATGAATTGCAGCACTCCAGGCCTCCTTGTCCATCATCAACTCCTGGAGTTCACTCAGACTCATGTCCATCGAGTCAGTGATGCCATCCAGCCATCTCATCCTCTGTCGTCCCCTTCTCCTCCTGCCCCCAATCCCTCCCAGCATCAGAGTCTTTCCCAATGAGTCAACAAAAAAACAAAATGGCTGTCTAGAGAGGCCTTACAAATAGCTGTGAAAAGAAGAGAGGTGAAAAACAAAGGAGAAAAGGAAAGATATAA
>SJYV01049133.1:135224-247628 GCA_006410875.1 Neotragus pygmaeus | reverse complement strand
CCTCTCCCTCTCCCTCAGAGGCCAAAAGTCTGTTCTATACGTCTGTGTCTCTTTTGTTGTCTCACATACAGGGTCATCATTACTATCTTTCTAAATTCCATATATATGTGTCAGTATACTGTATTGGTGTTTTTCTTTCTGGCTTACTTCACTCTGTATAATAGGCTCCAGTTTCACCTATCTCGTTAGAACTGATTCAAATGTATTCTTTTTAATGGCTGAGTAATACTCCATTGTGTATATGTACGACAGCTTTCTTATCCATTCATCTGCTGATGGACATCTAGGTTGTTTCCATGTCCTGGCTATTATAAACAGTGCTCCAGTGAACATTGGGGGAGACACATGCATTTTATATTATACTAAGGAAATTATTTTAGAGATTGTTAGTTGTTAAACAGTGGTGACTTTAATCATATTACCCATACTCTTTCACAGTCATAGAATGTTAAGTAGAATAAATAAATAATGGTAGAGTTGGTGGAGATTGCAGATATCCATCCAGTCAATTGTGCAGTTCTGGTTCTTTTTGTTAGATAATTTTTTGTGTTAAGTATTAAAAATCAACTCAAAGTAGCTTTATTGTAAAAATAATTGGCTCAAAATAACTGAAAAATCCCGGCTTCTGACACAGTTGAATTCAGTGCTAAATGAAATAAGCAGGAGTTGGTGTCTCCATCTCTTAGGCAGGTTCTCCTTCTTCAGGGGCAAAGATGACTTATCAGAAACTCCCAAGTTACCAGTCACCACAAAGAGACAATGCTCATTTCCCAGTAATTCCAGCAAAAATCCTGGGATTAACTCCTGTTTGCTTGGCTTATAAAGTGTAACAGGTGTATTTCTGAACCAACCACTGTGTTCAGGGTTGTTAATTTTTGCTTTAAATCCAAATGAGGTCCAATTTAAATTCTGAGATTTGATTTTTCTTTCAGTTGTCAGGGTGTTGGTTAGGGCTGAGATGAGGTTAGGAAAATGGGTGGGCAGTAGGTTTATTTCTGGTTTACATTATATTGAACCCCCAGAGTCCTAATTTTATAAAAGAAGGAATTTCTGTTAGATTCTCTACCTTGAGCAGAATATGGGATTTGTTTCCTCTTCCAAGAGTCTAGTGAAATAAAGTAAGAGACAAAACTTAAGTTTAATTAGTTTGCCACTGCCTTCCATGGGTTGAAGTCTGCAGTGTTATCCTGACCTTTTTGAGTTACATTCTTTACTTAGTTCTCTGGCCCAAGAATTCTTTACTTCTTGCTAGCTCGCTCAGAGATGTCTTTAGAATGTTCTTTATAATTTATTCCACATTGAAAAACTTTCTGACAATTTCTTTTAAAGTTAAATATACCCTGCGATCCAACAGTTCCACTCATAGGTATTTATGTAAGAGAATGAAGTGAAAACATGTCTGTAAAATGGCTCATACCAGAGTGTTTATAGTAGAATGTATACAGATTGTGTCAGATTCATACAGTAGAATTTTGCTCAACAGTAAAAAAGAATGAACTACCAGTGTGCCCCTCAGCATGGATAAATGTCAGAAACGTTAGATTGAATGAAAGGAGCCAGACATGGAAGAGTACATTCTTGTGTGATTCCATATATAGAATTCCTAGAAGTCACCTGTGATGATGGAAAGCAGAATTGTGTGGTTGCCTGTTAGGGGAGAAGTGTAGAGATTACTGAAAGGTACAGGAGGAAGTTTCTCTGGTCTGTTGCACATGTTCTGAATCTTGGTGGGTGTGGTGGTTACCTTATGGAAAGGGGTATTTGGTGACACTCCTTGATGGATTGAATCACCTATCTATATCTAGCCACATCAGCTCCATTTCAAGTGATCTTTGATTTATAGTAAAGTTTCCCTTTTCTTAGCATTTGAGAAATCAAGGATTAGTGTGGTTGTGTATGGAACCATTGGGAATGCTAAGTGTCACACTAACACACACAAATTGCATCTGAGTGTGAGATTCACACACACCGACTTCTCACGTAAGTGAGCTTGACTTCTGTTTGGTGTGCAAAGGAAAGACCCATATTCTGTATATGCAGAGTGAGTTTATTTTTAAAATAATGTTTTTGATTTAACACTATCATTTTAAAAGTAATTTCAAAGTACAGTTTCTTTTCTCATTTAAGATTGTTGTGGAATCATTTTGTCTATTTTTTAAAAGATTTGTTCCATCAGATGAAAAGAAGAAACAAGGCTGCCAACGAGAAAATGAAACTCTAATTCAGAGAAGAAAAGACCAGATGCAACCAGGAGGCACTGCCATTAGTGTCACAGTTCCTTACAGAGTAGTCGACCAGCCCCTTAAACTAATGCCTCAGGACTGGTGAGTTAATTGATGCTTTTACATAGTCCTTCATTTGTTATGTAATTAACAAATACCAAATTTTATCATGAATTCCAGATACTGAATTCTGTCCTTGAAACCTGTGTTATTATCTGATTTAGTCCTCAATAATATTAACATTCTAGTATGAAGTATATATAATTTGGATGTCTATAAGAAGAAGCATAAACTTGTGGAAAACAGTAAAAAGTCGTTCCACTTGTCCACTTACTCTGGATCAGCTTTTGGAACAAAACTTTTAAGTAGACTAATGTTTTAGAGAGCCTATATTTTAGATTTTTGATTNATGAAGTATATATAATTTGGATGTCTATAAGAAGAAGCATAAACTTGTGGAAAACAGTAAAAAGTCGTTCCACTTGTCCACTTACTCTGGATCAGCTTTTGGAACAAAACTTTTAAGTAGACTAATGTTTTAGAGAGCCTATATTTTAGATTTTTGATTTGGAGAATTCTATTTTTCTTTTTGGTAAAGAAATGGTAAGTGAAAGCATTGTTACTTTTATTGTGAGGGGATAATTTAATGAAAATAATAACATCATCATCCCAGTTCAGCTCTTTTATTGAATTAAAATACCCTTTAATAAAATATTGAACTATTTATAATATAAAGTGCCTATATATTCAGATACATGAATTACCTTAAATTATTTCGTTAATCTAAGCCAGAATAAAAATACAGTCTGAGTGTGCATTTCTCTGATACAGAGAGTGTAACACATTGACTCATTAGCTGAAATTTACCTTTGACGTACTCATTAGTCTTCAGATATTAGAAAATCAAGCTAGTGAGAATACTAGTATGTTAAAATTTTAGTGAAGAATCAAGGTCTCTCGTATTAGAATTCTGTCCTAATACCTAACAGAGATACTTTGAGTTACATGTGAAGTATAAGATGAGAATTTCAGGTATGTTTAAAACTTGTAATAAGTAGAAAGTTATGTCATTTGCACGTTTGCACAGATGTACTTGAAGCAGTCCTGCAGTGTGTGCAAGTGCCATTGCTGTGCATTGTACTGCTTTTGTATATTAGCCTGGGCCCTGGCCATCAGTGTCATAACCTAGGGAAAGTATTTTCCTTACCTTTCTTCTTCCCTTCTCGGTTAATTGTCCTTTTGGGAATTCACTGGGAGTAGTATTTTTATTATCCTGCTTCCCTACTGACCCTGTGAGACACAGAAGCATCTGGGTGACCTCTATCTGACAAATTCCCTTTTGTTTGGCAGGCACTTTTGTCCTTCAACTAGTGTGTGCTGCAAGTTATGTCATAAAATTGAGAGGCCATTTAATAGTGTGCTTCATTCCCAAAGATGGTTTAGGTAGTGTGGAGCATATATCCTATGAAATTTTTAATTTTAACCATAAGAGATTTTGAGCTGTTAAGAATTTTAAGCTGTGGCTTTTCACAGTAACTATGTTGTTGTAGGTCTTCAACTTGAAGGTAACCTTGGCTTAATATTTTCTTGGATGCGTAAAGTCTCTATCTAATGCAGTGATTATCACAGTATGGTCTGTGGTCCTCTGGGCATTCCCAGGGCCCTTTAAGGGAGTCATGAGGTCAAAACTGTTTTCCAGTATAACAGTGAGTTGGCTGTTGTCATGATTTATCAGTCCCCATATAGGACGGTCGCATGACCGGTGCGTAAGGTCAGTCATTGGTTCTCCCCCCTCTCTCTTCACATCCTCCTCTTCTCCATGCTCTTCCTCCCTCCCCACTTCCTGCCTCCTGGTCTCTAGCATACTTTACTGTTCTGTAAGATAGGGGTAATAGATTACCTCACAGGATTATTTTTAAGTTTAAATGTATAGACATGAGTAGGCTGTGTAGACCAGCACTGGCACATAGTGAATGCTTGTAATAAATCTTACAATGTTGGTTATTATTGTTAATGTTATGATTTTGTTTCCACTTCTTTAGTTGTAGGCTTAAACTGTTTATGGTAGTTGTTTTTATTTTAATTTCTCAAGTTAATTAATATCTTGTAAACTAATGAAATGTAAGGCCCCAGAAAGAGATCTGTGCTTTTTTAGGAAAAGGAAGTTAAATGTCTGGGAAAAACAAGTTGCTTTAGCGCGCGGGTGCACACACACACACACACACACAAAGTAGAGAATTGAGAGTGAGTGAAATAGTTGTAAAACAGTTGAAAAAGTTTAGGTGGTTTCTGAACTCAGAGTATTTTCCAGATAATCAGAGGAACTCAAACTAAGATGTTGGAGCTTTACTGAATAGTGAATTCAAAATAGTGAAATATTGTAATTTATGATATTTTTAATTAAAGTGAAACGTTTAAGATGTGTTTGAATTGTAAATGATTTTATTTTAAAACTTTTTCAATTAACAGATACACTATTGTTCCCTATTACATTAGAAAAATAGGCCCACTAATTAATAGATTGGGCAGAGATAAAAGGCTGAAAGGATCGCATGTAAGGACTATGCATGTAATTATGTTTAAATGACTTAGGTGTTAAAAATAATATATGGGGAGTGTAGCAGTCGTTAACGCACTCTATTGCTGTAACATAAAGAGAATGGTGAATGTGCAGCACTGTGTTTTCCCTCACAGACGTGTGGATAGGAGACTCCACTGCAGGAGTGATGGTGAGACTCTTTCCCTACGGGTTGTAGTAACTGAGAATGCCTGAGCCACTCAGTTTCCACTCTTCCCTTCCTCTTCTCCACTAACAGGGACCGGGTCGTAGCAGTTTTCGTGCAGGGTCCTGCCTGGCAGTTCAAAGGTTGGCCGTGGCTTTTGCCTGATGGATCACCAGTTGACATATTTGCTAAAAGTAAGATTCTCTTTATTTTTACTGCCTATCTAATGTAGAAATGTTTTTGCTTTATTATTTATGAGAAAGAGCCATCTATGGCTCTGCACATGTGATGTGTATATCAGAGGTTTCTTATTAAGTACCATATATTTTTACTTTTAGACACCTGTGAAATATTTTTAAAGTCTTTTTTGGAATATTAATATTTTCTGTGTATTTATATCTAAAAGTGAATTATTGCCTATGTTTCAACATTAATAATTACTTTGTAGGTTGCTTAGAAATCATTAATCTTGTTGCATGTACATACATGTAGAATTGGTCACCAGTCTTTAAATAGGCTGACTTTTGCTGAACGAACAGTGCCACTTGACTGTTGGCTGCTGTTCCCGCTGTGTGAAATGGTTGCAGAAGAATTGGCCCTTTTCTGTTTGTTCAAGTCTCAGCCAATTACTCTCTCCTTTAGGGAGCCCCCTCCTCTGACCATCCTGGAAGTAGCCATTACTTCTTCCTGGTGATGTCATGGTAACATTCGTTGCTTGACTTGACCTCTTTTTTATATCTGAATTGTAAGTCCTCCGTGGCTGTTATGCCGTTTCTAGGATGTGAGCAGTGTGGTCTGACTCATTGACTCTTATCATCAGCACAGAAAGGAGCATGGCATTGGGAAGCATTTTGTAGACACCTGTTAAATGTGTAGATTTCATGTATCATATCTTTTATTGGTCATATTTTGGCATTATTGATACACCAAAAGAAGAAGAATTAAAGTCTGACTGAATAGCAATTCCAAGAACTGTAGCCTGTCAGGCTTCTCTTGTCTATGGAATTCTTCAGGCAAGAGTACCGGAGTAGGTTGCCAATTTCTTCTCTAGGGGCTCTTCCTGACACAGGGATTGAACCTGGGTCTCCTGCATTGTAGGCAGATTCTTTACCATTTGAGCCACCAGGGAAGCCCTTTTATTCGTACAGATATTCAAGTTATTATTTAATTTGAGTACCCAGTGAAGTTAGTATCAGTAATAAAATCGTGTTTTAAAAAACATCCTCATAAACAAGTATGTTTGTTAGAAATAACAGCTTTGGTTATTTTGAAAGTAGATTGTGCTACTGTGAAATCCAGCTGTTTGTTGTTTTAAATAAAGCAGTTTAGTTTTTGTCAGTGGTGCCACCATTCTTTTAGGCCAAAAACTGTCCAAGCTTGAAAGCTTTTAATCATTATTCTCCTACCTTCATTCAGTTTTTTAAATGAATGCTAATATGACTATAGTTTTTTTTGTTACTTCCAAAATCTGAGTAATGCACAGATTTGATAAGTAGAAGTCAAAGATACAGAGAGAGTGGGAATTTTAATGAAAGCAAAATGTCACTGAACACTAATTTTGTTGTGTTTTACCTACTTGCTTGCCTTGTTGACTAGTACTGTAATAAACAATGATTAGAATGTGTTGAAGATAAAAATAATCTCCAAATTTCATTAAGAACATAACTTTTAATTGTGGTTTTGTTCCAATCATTAGTCTTCAGAAATTTAGATAAGGACTTAGAGATTTTTTTTTTTAAATGAACAATTATGATTTTCTTCCATGAATTACTCTTTCTCTTAAACCTTCCTTCTTTCCTTAACCAGCATTTAAAATGAAAGTACTCTTGCCCTTCCATCTAAAACACATGGAAAAAACCCTTTCCTCTTCCCTCACGTTTTCTTCTAGCTTCCTCTCCTTTCCCTCCACAGCCAAGCCTTTAAAACAGTTGTCTCGCTTTCTTTTTGATCGCAGGCAGCTGTGGTGGTACTCTCCTGCTCACCCACTGAGCTGCTCCCACAGGGATCCAGATGGCTACTTTTGGTCTCCTTATCATATTACTCTTGATCCATTTCCTCCTCTTAAAATGTTCTTTTATGAGGGCTTGTTACATTTACTCAGACTCTAGCTATTTTTCCTCTGGCTTTCAGTGACATCAGTGACATTGTTGTGTTCCCACTTCTCTCCTGCTTTAATTATAGACACTCACTCGAGGAGATCTGGTGGCTTCCCATCACCATCTCTGTCCTTAGTTCTAAGTTATGTCTCTGGCTGATGTTCTGGGCCTCTCTGTCTCACCGATGACCAGGTGGCTCCCTGTGAAGTCCCACTGGTGCATCATTCCTCTTCCGAGAGGAATCTATTGTCTTACATTCACCATCCTCCCCAGACTGTTCTTTTCCTCAGTGTTTTTAGTAATTTGCATAAGCCAGAAATTTAGAAATATGTTATCTCCTAGCTTTTTTAGCTGGACTTCGCTGGTGGCTCAGATGGTAAAGCGTCTGTCTACAATGTGAGAGACCTGGGTTCGATCCCTGGGTTGGGAAGATTCCCTGGAGAAGGAAATGGCAACCCACTCCAGTACTCTTGCCTTGAAAACCCCACGGACAGAGGAGCTGGTCTCCTTGCTGTAAATTAACTCTTGACTGTTCTAGCTTCTCACCTTTCCCCCAGTCTACATGGAAAATGATATATCTGTATAGCATAGGGGTAAACTGAGGGTACTTGGTAAAAAAAAATGTATTTTCTTTGTGCTGCATAATAAAATACAGAAGTTTAGAGAAGATCTTAAATATTAAACTCTATAAAATTGCCAAATAAAATCTTTTCAAAATTATGAGAAATTTGAGCTTGATACTGATTTTTAAAAATACTGGTTTTTAGGCTTCAAGTCCAAGATTTTTAAATGACAATTACTTCAAATTTTTTAGTTATCATTGAGAAATGTTTCTGATTTAATTATCTTCTCTATTATGCTGCCCCTTTGTCATTTTCCATGCCATCATCTACCAAAATGCTATATAAGAGCACCTTTTCTGTTTCTTTTCTTTGTTTCTGCAAAAAATGTATTGACAACAGTCATGCAGTTTGCAGAAAATGAACAACAACAAATTTTGTAAAGTTTTGCTTTAGTACTCCCAGTTCAGTTCTGTTCAGTCACTCAGTCGTGTCCGACTCTTTGCGACCCCATGAATCGCAGCACGCCAGGCCTCCCTGTTCATCACCATCTCTCGGAGTTCAGTCAGACTCGCGTCCATTGAGTCTGTGATGCCATCCAGCCATCTCATCCTCGGTCGTCCCCTTCTCCTCCTGCCCCCAATCCCTCCCAGCATCAGTGTCTTCTCCAGTGAGTCAACTCTTCGCATGAGGTGGCCAAANCCATGGGGTCGCAAAGAGTCAGACACAACTGAGCAACTAACACACACACACACAGTATTCCATTGTACCAGTCTATATTCTTTTGAATCTTAAAGAAAATGTTCCAAAGTACTGGAGTTTCAGCTTCAGCATCATTCCTTCCAAAGAAATCCCAGAGCTGATCTTCAGAATGGACTGGTTGGATCTCCTTGCAGTCCAAGGGACTCTCAAGAGTCTTCTCCAACACTACAGTTCAAAAGCATCAATTCTTCGGCTCTCAGCCTTCTTCACCCAGATAACTGTCTAATTATAAAAGAATCTTATTTCTTCCATTTTTGGTGAGGCTTAAAAACTATGTCTTTTTCTGAGTAAGAAAGATATTTTATGGTGATGTCTTGGTTTAAATTTGCTTGCCACTATTGCTTCATGCTAGTAAGATACTTTGTGTGATGAAAGAAACTGTTTCCTCATTTTGTAACATAAACTTTTTGAACTCTGACCAGTTTTAGTTAAAAAATTATGTATTCTGTTGAAAAATAAATGCTATGTAAATTAAATCTACTGAAATTAGTAAAGGGGATTATTGGCCCTTGTGACTTTAGGTCATTTAAAAAATTATAACTCATGTTTAAGAACGATTTGAAACAAATAATGAGAAGATCAGAATAGAGAAACATGTAATGAACAGAGTAGAGAGTACTGAATAGTGACTTCATTTGATTTAAAAATTTAAATAAACAAATATTTTTTCCATATATAATAAGTATTTTGAAAATGGCTTTTCTGAATCCATAACATACAGCCCCTTTAATGAACTGGTTTAAATTGATTAATTTGAATTAAATTCAAAATAAATAATATACTCAGTGAGGAGATATAAAAGCAAATACTTTAGCAAATAATATACTCAGGAGAGTATAAAAGCAAATACTTTAGCAATAATGTTTATGTGTTTTTTGGGCTGTTGGAGGGTCACAAATGGTTTATTTTGTATTTTAATCAAGAATTAGACCTTGATTAATTATTAACATCAAAAGCCAGGAAGCCTGCAAATGATATGGAACAAGCAGTCTATAAAGAGCTATTAAAAGCAATTAACAGTTAATCATTTTCTCTTTAGAAACTTTATATTGTTTATATCTTGAATGTTGGAAGAAAAAGTAAAAAATGGAAAGAAAAGCAAAATGTCATCCATGTGCACAAGTAAAACTAACACTCCACTGATGATAAACTGATTGCAAATACAGTGATAAACTGCCGAGGATGGTCCAACCAGATAGATGATCAAGGAGGAAGATTCAGAGTCAGTGTTTTGTGGTCAAAACCTATCAACCTTGGCAGCATACATTTGTTGGGGTGTTTTGTTCTAGAGTCTCTCATCTCCCCAGAGATAGCATTTGAAAGTGAAAATAATTTCACCTTCGTGCTTCAAACTACCCAGTGGTTTATNGAGTCAGTGTTTTGTGGTCAAAACCTATCAACCTTGGCAGCATACATTTGTTGGGGTGTTTTGTTCTAGAGTCTCTCATCTCCCCAGAGATAGCATTTGAAAGTGAAAATAATTTCACCTTCGTGCTTCAAACTACCCAGTGGTTTATTATCACATTTGAAATAAGTTTCAGAATTTTTTTTTTTTTAACCATGGTTGAGTAGGATCTATACGTAGGACATTGCCCACAGAGTTGTTCTTGGGTAGGGCATTCTGAACTTGCTTCTGCCCGAAATCCTGTTTTTCAGGATCTTTTCTAGACTCTTTTTATATCAAGTAAATATCTATTTCCAGGTCACCTTCTCTAGAAACCTTCCAATTCTTCTTCCTTTTTCATCATTTCTTACCATGTCCCACTTGCTAATTACCTCTTGAATCTTTCCTGTCATGTGTATCTTCTCCCCAGTAGAGCAGATCTGTCTCTCTCTCCTCTAGGTTTTATACCACATCATTGGTCTCTGCTAAACACTTTGCAGAGTGGGTCGTCATGTCTCTTAGGCAGCCATGCAAGCTCCTTAATGTGGCCTTTAGGACCAATGTTGCTCTGAACCTCTGTGGTCTTGTTCTTCATTCCTGTGTTAACTTTGCATGATGCAACTTTGTTAAATTTCTTTAGTCTCTAAACTAAACCAGTTTCTCTTTGAACATGCTCTTTTGTTAACTGGGTCACTTTTGTTCTGTGTTTGCCTAATTCTTATGCCACCCTACCTATCCAAGCCTTTTCTGAATCCCATAATCTGGGTAAACTACTCTCTGGTGTTTCAGTGATATTCTACTACCTTTATCATGCTGTTTGTGAGTAGACATTTTCTTCTTATCCTTCACTGGATCGTACACATTTTATTTTACTTCATTCTTCATTGCAGTCCCCAGTGGCTGGCATGTATAAGCCTCAGTAAATTTTTGTTGAATTAAATGTTTTGGGGGATACTACCGTGCTTAGCCTCTATTTTACAGATCACTTAGGTTGTAATGAAGCTTTTTCAGTAGAAGAAAGATTGAACTTTTTTTTCCTTTAAGTTTTTTTGGTTAATGTCTGTGGTTGGTTTTTTATTCCTTAATAAAATACTTTTATAATGTTGATTGCAGTTTGAATAAAGAACATTATTTCTACTACTTGTAGTTAAAGCCTTCCATCTCAAATATGATGAAGTTCGTCTGGACCCAAACGTTCAGAAATGGGACGTAACGGTATTAGAACTCAGCTATCACAAACGTCATCTGGACAGACCAGTTTTCTTACGATTCTGGGAAACATTGGATAGGTAATCATGATCTTAAAATGCACTTACTTCTGCTTTATTGCAGTAGTTTTCCTGTCTCTCAGTTGTATTTTAGGTTCCTTAAAGTTGTAAACCATATCCCACAGTTCCCCTTTCAAACATTGCCTAATTTGATGTTGATCTAAAATAGGTAATTAGCAAAGTATCTTTGTTGTTGGAAACAAAGGGAGAAAGGGCTTAAAGCTTAGTACGGAGAACACTAAACCTGAGTTCAAAGACTTAGATTTGGTCTTGGTTTTTCGATTTGGCTCTAACGAGCCCTGTGACTTTTCTGAACCTTGTTTTCTGTCTATCCAAGGAACTGGCTTTAAGCAGTCCCATCATTTTTTGACAGGACCTTTCGAAAGGTTTCTAACTCGAGGTATGGGTACCTGGTAGCTCGTGAAAGGAATTTGATTTTTGAATTTATCTTAATTACTAGTATAAATTGGTTTTTTCTAAAGCCCTTTACAATAATATCAGTTTTATAATTGGAAAGTAAGGACAGCGTATGATCACAGTACCACTGAACCTGTTCTCGTTTGAGGTACTTTCTAAAGCCTGTAACTTTCTTGGTCTCTCACCAAATATTATGTGTTTCCTCAGAGACAGAGATGATTGAGATAACCCAGTGGTTGTAATTGATAATATATTAAAGAGAATCATTAATTATCCTAGCCAGAAGCTCTTACATTGTAGAAATTAATAAGATGAATGGTTTTTCTGGCTTATTTCAGAAATCTTTATATTCCCAAAGGTTATAGTATCTACTTTTTAGAAAGCAAAACATCCTTTTCCACTGCTGATTTTAAGCTTTAAAAATACCAATACTTATTTTTAGATGTAGTATTCTAAAAATTCTAAAATTCCTATAATCCTTATGACCTATTATAATATTTTTCAGGTACATGGTAAAGCACAAATCTCACTTGAGATTCTGAGTTACTTGTTTTCTTGCTTTTCTGGAAATCTGAATTAAGACGATAACACCGTGGATACACCATGCTCTAAAGACTGGGACTGAAGCTTTTTGAATTTATCAAGAACTTAAAAATGAAGAAGGTCATGGATCGATCTTTTATAAAACCTTATTTGATGATTTATGCTTCAAAGGGATGATGCCTATCATCTATATAAGCAAACTTTTTGGCTTACAACTATTTTTTTAATATTAGTCTTCTAGTCTGTAATGGAAATTGTATATTTTGATAGAAGTTTTTTCCCCATTGGTTACATTAGCATCACTTAAAATTTGTTTCTCTAGAAAATAAATACAGGTTACAAATGTGTGTATATGTAGAGGTTATAAGGCTCTCTAAGCCATCTTGCTTCTGATTTTTCATTGCTCTTTAATTCCTTTTATTGAAAATACTATGTTATGAATGGTATTAAATTTTAGTCTCTGAAACTTCAAAAACCAAGCAAAGGGATGTGACTATTTTGAATGAATCAAAATGTCAGCCTGTATGTGTACTATACTTTCTCTTTATTTAAAAAGGAATAATGAAAAATCAAGAACAGTTCTTCACCTTTGAACTGTTCAGTTTTTCAAGATTTCTTTACTTATAATGAATACATTTAATGAATGTACATTCTTCTCACTGACTTTGGTAATTGTAAAACTTAGAGTGATATATTTCTATCTGTGATATCTTTCCACTTGAAAAATGTCAAAACACAAGATTAAAAACCTAATAGGCTATAATACTTTTTATTTTGGGATCCAGAATATGATTCGGGGCAAAGAAATGTATAAGTCCTTCTGCAGTGTAACTTTATCTTTTCTCATAAGTCCACCTTCAATTCTTCCTTTATATGGTATAAGATTTTGAGTCTTCTATTTCTAGGCATGTTCTTACCTTCCATTATCTTTAATATTGATAACTCTCCCAGACACCAAAGAACATATTTGCTTAATTAAGTGTCTGAACGGAAACAAGATGAAAACACTGGTATTTTTATGTGTGTATTCAATATCGTATAAAATATAAAACCTATATTTTAACTTAGTAAAATATTTTACTACTTCTGTACTTTAGACAGAGTGTTGCCTCCAAGGTACAATGAATGAACATTTTTCTTGAGTCTTGATCCATCTTTTATTCCTTAAAAAGCAACTTGGACCCTTTACTCCCCTAAAGAGTTTTTACCACTAGAATTGTTGCTGATCATTCATCTCATGCCATTCCCATCCTCCCCCTCCCCCCACATTTAGCTCCTTTCTGGGTTAAGCTGACATTACCTAGCCTCATTTTGAAATCTAACGCTGTCATAAAAATGAGAAGCACTTACTATTTATTTTTTAAGTAACCACAAAAGTCCATGTCAGTAATGAATAGGAAAAGTATTCATATGGAATTTACTAGATTCTTCAGGAAAAAAGCAGTCAGCATTTTAAATTATTAGGATTTAGGATGTGTAGAAGATTTGAACAGATTGTGCCCTGCCCACCTTCTTACCTTCTCTGCATCCTTTCTTCTTGAAAAGAAAACTCAAATTTGTTCACATTAGAATTTCTCAGTATATAAGTCTGTTTTCAAAATAAATTATGTATTGTATGAACTTTCTCCATGATGAAATAGTCAAGGACTAGAATCTGTAATATTTTAATGTAAGACTACTTGTTAAGACTACTACAAGTGGACACGAACTACCTTTCTATAAAGATTTTTAGTATTTATACTTATGTATGAAATTTACTTTTACAGAGTGTGGTTATAACTCAGAACATCTGCTTTCAATAGGGTTTATTTTTCTATCTTGAATTTGCCTTACATGTATTCAAAGGCTCTGGAAATCATTAGGAAAAGTACAAATATGCTATTTGATGTATCTTAAAATCAGACCTTTAACACATAATTTCTTTTCCTTTTTCAAAAATTGATTCCATTATCTAGGTCCATAGAATTCATTTTATAGCCATGAATTCTAAGGCGAAAAAAAAACACCAAGCTTCTGGCCAATCACTCTCCTTTCTCATGACTCCAGGTCCTGTAGCAGTGCCTGTCACAGTGCCTTGCACATAGTAGGCATTCAGTAAATGTTCTGTGCATGAATGAGTGATGGAGTTTCAGTATAACTGGTTTATTACAAAGCATTGACTCTACTTGATCTTGGAGCTTAAAAATATAGAATTACAGTGAATGAAGTGTCCTATGCACATATTTTGATGGAAATGAAATACACATTAGTAAGCTTGATTTATCCACAAGTAACTGGAGACACCCGTGTC
Source organism: Neotragus pygmaeus (assembly GCA_006410875.1). Taxonomy (NCBI): domain Eukaryota; kingdom Metazoa; phylum Chordata; class Mammalia; order Artiodactyla; family Bovidae; genus Neotragus; species Neotragus pygmaeus. Next base: position 233,363 of record SJYV01049133.1, on the reverse strand, counting down.
TTGTCCCACCAGTAAAATAAAGCTCCTTTTATTCATTCATAGGATACCTTTCTGAGTCGGGCAACAATCAGAAGCTTGTGGGTTTCCATCAGCAGCTCTCAACTCTGTATACTAGAATCACTTGGGGCATTTAAAAATAATTCCATTACCTGAATCCTGTTTCTGATTTTATTTGTCTGGGATGAGACCCGTTCATCAGTATTTTTTAAAAGTCCTTCAGGTAATTTTATGTTCAAAAAGGATTGAAAATCACTGGTTAAATATGAAAACAATTAAATATTGTGTCGTCTTCTCCTTTTTTTGTTTTTGTTTTTTTCTTTTGTGGCCATGTTTTGCACTAGACCATCCCCATTATTGATGGTATTGGCCTATGGTTCCACATGACAAATTTAAGTCTTATTTATTTAATGTAGGAATATTTTGTTTAATATTTAAATAATGTTTAATATATTTCGTTATAAACAAGTCTTATACTTTATGATTTGTTTCCCATGTATCCATCCTTTACTAACTTTTTATTTCAACAGCAGCATGACGACAGTCCAAAAGAAATAACTGATTCATAATGAGGAAAATTTCATAATTTTTAAGTTAGAAGGAAGTAAAGTATTAATTTCTTATCTGCCATGCAGAATTAGACAAATAGAGTTTGCTTATGAAAGGAAAGAGGCATACTTTTTAATTGGTCTACACAGAAAAGTAAAAGTAAATTATTCATTTAAATAAGATTCATTATCTAATGAACATTGAAGGAAATATTTTTCCTAAATAAAAAATATTGTGACTCCTAATACAATTAAAGTGATGACATTGTTCTTTTTTTGGAAGGTGGGGAGGGGGGTATTTAGTTGCCATATTTCTTATTACATAGCAATTCTATTTTATTGGTATTAATAATAGAAGCTGTGACGATAGAAAATACATATGTGGCCAGGAATAAATTACCACTCTTCCAGATAACTGTTCCATGAATCTTACTAGTTTATAAGTTAATTTATAAAAAATTTTAAGACCAGTGGTACATTTTATAATATTACAAATGCATTCTTTACAAAAGCTGGTCAAAATTAAAAGAACCATGAAAAATAATTGCATTAACCTTAATATTATATGACTGAGCTTTTATTATTCAGTTGGATTTGATGTGGAATGAACTACTATAACCGTGGTATATTAACATTAGAAATGAAACGGGGAGAAATGACTGAATTTGACTTAAGAATTGGATTAGAAATTTTGAAATGCCACGTACTATGTGTTCTGGCCAGCTTGTTGCCACATGCCAGCTCACTGCCGACTCAAGACCCCAGCACGGTTTCTACATGTTGGAATAATAAGAAATTTAAATGTACAACAGATGTATAAAGAATTACATTTAGTAAATGGATAATAGGTGATAACACTTCCACGTTATTGGTCTGTTTGTTTTCTTATGTATTATTTTAGGTAGTGTTTATAAGAATATCTTGGGAGTTATAAATGTGTGCCATTTAACTGAGTAAAGTTAAATAAAACTAGCTTTATTGCCGAAGTTCAAAAAGTGAGGTGATAACCATGTCAAATTTTAGTAAATGACCTACCTCTCAGAATATTGCCACCGAATTCCATTTCTATCCACTTTAAATTTACCAAAAGCTCTTTAACCTCCATGTTTGATTATAGTGCTTCATATGTAATGCAGTTGATGTACATGGTATAGGCAGTATAAGTGATTATTTTATCCATCAATTTTTTTATTTCTCAAAGTGGTTCTTGAATAGAGTTTAAGTTGAAACCTGATAGTGTTCTACTCATTCTGATTTAATTTCACTGGATTTTAAGTCTCAGGTTTAATTGTGAATAAAATGTTTTGTAGTACTTTAATACTACTCCCCCCGCCCCAATATGCATGCATGCATGCACGCACACACACACTCTTCTCTCTGTCTCTCCCCCACTCAACCAAGAAGACAGAAAAATTACATTCAATCAAGAAGACAAAAACTGCAGTGTGGGGTAGGATATAGATGATAAGTGATTCATGAGATTTTTTTTCAGGCATAGTATTCCTCTGCTTGGAAAATAAATGCAATATAAGTTCCACTTTTAAAACTAGGTACATTTATAGTCACCTTTTCTGTTAATAAGTTAATATAGCGACTCATAGTTCTTCATAAAGATAATAAACTATGTGTCTGGCTGAACTTACAGCTGGTTATGGTCACATTTCCTATATCCTTGTTGTAATAGGATTAGGAGTGTATCTTGATAAATTACATTATCTTTACAGTTTGAGCATCCCAACTTTTAAAGTTTCAAAAAAAAACTCTACTCCCACATAATCAAATCATTAGCAGCAGCATCATATCTGTGGAACCAGTAATAATGTGTGAATCTTCTACAGCAGAATGTCTTTAATGAAGAGTTTAATGGGCCATATTCAAACTTAATTTCCATCCAATTCATAAGTGCCCACTAAATATGTATTTTCTGCTTCCTGTTCCTTTGAACCTCTGCTCTTGCGTGAGCTTTCACCTAACTAAAATAGACGTAGCATGAGTTGTAAATGTTGAATTTGTTTTAGGGCTCAGAGGTGCTAGTATATAAGTAACAGCACATTGCCATATAAGCTTTTTTTCTCTCATTTTCTAAAACACTTTCCTTTTATATTGAATTGTATAATGATCAGCATTTATGGTTGGTTAGAAGACTTTCCCTGTCAGTTTTCATAAATGACCACAGAAAAACAGTAAAATTAGCCCTGGAGAAGGCTGTGCTGTTGAGTCTGTCTCATATTTGTAGATCCTTTGGCATAGAATTACTTATGAGTTTATAATTCACCCTTATCTAGAGAATGTTGATTTATATCATGAAACTGATATGAATAGGGCTGAGACCATAAGAAACAAGACATCTGAGAGATTCTATTTATCACATTTGGATATTTTATTGGGCTTCATTTGCCAAAAAATTCCAAGTGGAGGTTCATTGGGTCATATAACATTCACTGTGAAAAAATACAGTAATGTATATTCACTGCCATCATGCAGTTTAAAGTGTTAAAGGTGTAAGTGTGGTGATAGCATTGATTTTTTTTCTTTTTTAAACTTAAGTAACATGAACATGTTTCTCTTTAAAATGGAGTAATGTGAAGGTTTATCAAATCAGTGTATTTGTAATGGTTGGGGGAGATCAGAGGAACTTGTTCGTGGCTCATTAGTTATTTTAGCCCAGCTGGGCATTACTAATGTTTATGGTGGTTTTGATTTTAAAGAGTTTGCATTCTTAGTTATGCATTTTTATTCCATAAGGCACCACTGAGCACAAAAAGGAAGTATTAAAAAGTTACTGATGAAATAAATTGAGGAGCATTAATGTAGTTTAAAGCAAGTTGATGTAGGAATTTGAGGAGAAAAATTATAAGGGAACTCCATCCCATGGAGAAATAAAGTAGGATTTGGGCAGCAGTGTATCCTTTTGGGGGTTTTGGTCATATAGTGACTAGGCAGAACTGTGGTGTGATAACTTCCCCCCCACCCCCGCCTCCACCAGCATTTAGCTGCAGGTGGTGGTGCTCGTTCAGTCAGTAGTGTCTGACTCTGCAACCCCACGGACTGTAGCCCACCAGGCTCCTCTGTCCATGGAGTTTTCCAGGCAAGAATACTGGAGTGGAGAGCCATTTACTTCTCCAGGGGATCTTCCTGACACAGGAATCAAACCTGCATCTCCCATGTCTCCTGCATTGGCAGCCGGGTAATTTACCACCAAGCCACCAGGGAGTCTCAGCACGTGTTCACTTTTATAAAAGGTGACTTTTGCAGCTTCCCCAGCTTAAACTTTTTATCTCCAATTAGGACTTCAGCTTCATTAACCAGATTTTGACCCAACCTGGTGGTGTATAGAACCTGAATCTAGCTCTAACTGATTGGTTAACTCCGCATCACCAGGGTCTGACCCTTCCTGGATAGGTGTTCTATTTCTGGTCCTCACCCGATTCCATCCTTTCTTCTTCCTGTCCAAGGTTCTGTTGGCTTTTGCACTCCTGACGTTCCCTGACCCTGAGTCAGCTTACCACAAAAATTAGCCCCCAAAGCCAACCCCTCAGGGAAAAACAAATGAAAGTGTCCTGCTCTGTTTCACAGAGAAAGGCATCTCTTACTCCCGGGTTAAAATTCAACAGAGTACAACTAAGAACGTTTTCTTTTTTCCACAAGAAATGAAAGTTTTAAAAGTGTAGCCCCTGAGTGCTTTCATAAGACTAAGGTTTATGATCCCGTCACTATTTAGCCGAAAGCAACTTTCTAAAAGACTTAGGCATTTGGTAGAGTGTGATTATAAATGTGTTTCCGCTCTCACCAAGGACATTTAGATTATGTAAACTTCCCTGGATTCACTGTGAGAGAATCTCAAATGAATATGAAAGACAACCAATTAGAAATCACCCGACTGTGTAACCTTTGCCAAGCCACTCAACCTCAACACATCTTTGCTACATGGTGATGGTAATAGCAACATTATAAAGTGGTTATGAAAATTATGTATGTAAACAGGATATTTATAGATTTAGCGTTTGGCTATATTAGCAAGCAATTTTTTTTTTTTTTTTAACCCCTGAGCCACGGAGGAAACCAATAGAGGGGATAGGTTTAGTTGCTCAGTCGTCTACAACTCTGTGGGCCCAGACTGTAGCCCAGCTCCTCTGTCCATGGGATTTCCCAGGCACAAATACTGGAGTGGGTTGGCATTTCGTTCTCCAGAGGTAGAGGGAATAGGGAGAGAAAGTATTGGGTGGCGAATAAAAATGTAAAACCAGTAAGTCCTCATCTTTCATGAAGAAATTCAATCGATAATGTCTTAAAATGAAAAATCAAGAGAGATGACTTTGAACAAGTTGTTTAGAAATACAGTTTTGACCTGGGTTCCTCAGAATGCAGACCCTGAGGCAAAGGCAGGCAGGCTGCTCCTTTATAAGGAAGGATAAGTGGGGAAATAAGGGCACTAATGAAAGGCAGTCGCCAAGATGTAAAGCAGATCAGCCTCTCGTCAAGCACAACCGCTGGTTCACTCTCGCAAGAACATCCAGTGAGATCCCATGTAAATGACCGTGACTGGAGACAGCCCATTCTGGTGGGAATCCAGGAAAGGTTTTCCTGGAGGTGCAGTGGTAAAGAATCCTGCCAATGCAGGAGACTTGGGTTCAATCCCTGGATTGGGGAGATGCTCTGGAGGAGGAAATGGCAACCTGCTCCAATATTCTTGCCTGGAGAATCCCATGGACAGAGGACTCTGGTGGGCTACAGTCAATGGGGCTGCAGAAGAGTTAGACACAACTTAGGAACTAAACAACAACAAAAGGGAAGAAGACAATCACCAGCTTCCATATCTCACTGGACAAAGGTTCACTTTGCATTAAGTTAAGGAAACCGTCACCAAGTGTGCCAGCTGATACCTCAGTGCCAATAGGGAAGTCTTCATGTGAAGTAAGGGGCATAGGAGGTAGTAGGTGGACTGGACATGAGAGCCTGTTTGTACACGACTCAGGGAAGTAACCTAGAGCCCCAGAGCTGGCTCCTGCAGAGATGATGGAAGCTAGTAAAACTGGAGGCAAGTGAGGTTGTCAGGCTCTGAAGTTGCACTTAGGGGTGTTTGATAAAAAGGGTAATATTTTTTAAAAAGCAACTAAACAAAATGGAATTTGATTTCCTATGGAAAAAGGAAAAAAAACATTTCCTATGAGAAAAGGCAATCAGGAGTAATAAAAATTAGGACAAGATTCTTGAAATATAATTTTAGGTTTTTTATTCATGTGCATGTATTATGCAATGTAATCCCTATCAAAATACCAGTGGCATTAAAAAAAAAAAAAAAGACATCTAGAACAAGAAAGGAGAAGGCGGTGGCACCCCACTCCAGGATTCTTGCCTGGAAAATCCCGTGGACGGTGGAGCCTGGTGGGCTGCAGTCCATGGGGTCGCGAAGAGTCGGACACGACTGAGTGACTTCCCTTTCACTTTTCACTTTCATGCATGGGAGAAGGAAATGGCAACCCACTCCAGTGTTCTTGCCTGGAGAATCCCAGGGACGGGGGAGCCTGGTGGGCTGCCGTCTATGGGGTCGCACAGAGTCGGACACGACTGAAGCTACTTAGAAGAATAAGAAAGGTTAAAATGTGTATGGAAGCACAAGACTCCAAATAGCCAAAGCAATCTTGAGAAGGAAAAATAAAGCAGGAGGAATCAGGCTCCCTGACTTGAGACGATACTACAGGGCTACCATAATTAAGACTATGCTACTGTCACAAAAATAAACACATAGATCAATGGAATAGGCTAGAAGACCCATAAATAGACCCAGATGCCTATGATCAATTAATCTATGATGAAGGGAAGAACATGTAATGGAGAAAACACTCTTCAACAAGTAGTACTGGAAAAACTGGACAGCTACATGTGAAAGAATGAAATAGAATGTTTTCAAAGTTGCGTGGTGGGGGGTGTTTTGTGTTTTCATAACTAAAATTTTTTTGTTTTAATTCTGTGAAAAATGTCATTGGTAATTTGAGAAATGCAAATCAAAGTTACAGTGTGGTATCACCTCATACCAGTTAAAAGACCATCATCAAAAAAATCTACAAATAATAAATGCTGAAGAGGATGTGGAGAAAAGAACCCTCTTACACTGTTGGTAGGAATGTAAATTGATAAAGCCACTGTGGAGAACAGTATGAGTGTTCCTTAAAAAAAATTGAAAATAGAGTTACCATATGACCCAGGAACCCCACTCCCAGAGAAAACTATAATTCTAAAAGATATGTGTTCCCTAATGTTCATTGCAGCACTATTTACAATAGCCAGGACATGGAAGCAATCCATATGTCCACCAAAATGAGTAGATAAGATGGGGTACAATGGAATATTAGCCATCAAAAAGAACAAATTGTGTCCTTTGCAGAGATGTGGATGACCTAGAGACTGTCATACAGAGGGAAGTCAAAAGAGAAAAAAATAATACGTATATGTGGAATCTGGAAAAATGGTACAGGTGAGCCCATCTGCAAAACAAACAGAGACACAGTTGTAGAGAATATTCATATGGACGCCAAGGGGGAAACGGGGATGAACTGGGAGATTGGGATTGACATGTATACACTACTATGTTTAAAATAGATAACTAATGAAGACCTACTGTATAGCTTAGGGAACTCTGGTGACCTAATTGAGAAGCAAATCCAAAAAAGGGGATATATGTTTATGTGTGGATGATGCATTTTGCTGTACAGCAGAAACTGACACAGTATGAAGCAATAATACCTATTTTTTTTTCCTTAGAAAAAGCTATTTTGTAAGAATTTGTCTTCTGAAGAAAAGGAATAATGGAAAACCCTTGTGTCTCTATCAGGTTCTGCCACTTTTCTCAGACATATACGTAGTTATCAATAGCTTTTTGAAGATAATCCTTGGATTTTAGTGTTGAAAAAGAGAATTGGGAGTTAAGAAGAGAGAATAAAGTAAAAACAGGACAGAAGTAATGTCTCTGTCATGCAGCCTTGGAAAAGATTAACAAGTCAAAAACACCAGGACCGTGATAAGTTGAATTTATGTTTATGGGTTCTGGGGACAGAACCAGGTCAGAACGTCCTGCTGGGATTTATCTGTTCTGGAATGGAAGTTCCCTGGGTAAGACTAAAAGCATTTAAAGCAGGGTATAGAATAGCAATGGTTGGAGAAGCCCCTCAGGTTTGACCCTTAATTAAGCCAAGCTAATTACATTAATAAAAGATTATCCAGAGCCGTTCCTGTCAAAAGCATTCAAATTGCCCTGCACTTCTGGCTGCAATTACACTGGGAAGTGAAAGCTAACGAGACTAAGGGGAGTGACCCAAATCATACGACATTCGAGTTCGGAAGGAAGGCAGAACTCAAAGTCACCCAGTGGAGAGGAGTGGACTTGAGGATGAGGAACATTAGCAGCTTTCACAGTGCACAAAGGCACACACTTAAATTGAGTGCACTCAGATTCAGTTAAGTGGGGTGTTAGACGATGAGATCCAAAGCTTTTAAAATGTTACCTAAATTTTTTGGATGAAACTTCTTTGAAAAGTTTGTTTATAGCAGTATCACGTATATGAAAAATGAAACTCAAAAAACGCACCGACTCAATGGACATGAACTTGAGCAAACTCCGGGAGATAGGGAAGAATAGGGAAACCTGGCACGCTACAGTTCATGGGGTTGCAAAGGGTCAGACACGACTGAGTGACCGAACACACACACAAAATACTTGAGACTTTCCTCTTTCACTTAATTACTTGAATTCAAAACGACACTTTTTGGAATGAAAACATAGTAATAATATGAGCTGTAATCTGGTTCCATTTTTACTCATTCGTAGATAATACCTAGCACAGTTCTAGGTAAGTTCCTGGTCCCTAGAATATAAACTCCTGTCTTTATGGAGTTTATATTCTAATGAGGAAGACGGAGAAAATGAGAAGCAAGCCCCTGACCATAAATACACAAATATGTAAAGTATATCGTAAATGCAAACTAGAAACAAGTGGCTAAGAGAGAAGCACTGAGGGGATGAGTTTGAGTAAAATTATTAGGGGAGGCAACTCTGAGAGGATGACATTAAAGCTCAGACTTAATAGTGAGAAATTATCATGCGGAGAGTGGAGAGAAGCCCTCTCCTGCCAAGTTGGAAGTAGCGCATACGCTCTGAGGAGGAAGAGAGCTAGACTTGTTCAAAGATCCAAGAGAAGACAGCTGTGACTGGAGCCTGGCAAACAAAGAGGAGAGAAGGCAGGATGAACTGGGGAAGAGAGGAAAACCAGGGCGGAAGATGTCTGATGACTTGGCAACCTTGATGTGACCAGTGTCGCTCACTGTAGCTAAGTTCAGGGAATAGTATGGAAGAGCCAGCAACAAGACTCCTGCCAGGATGAGTAGGAGAGAAAGCCAGCAGGGAATCAGACACATCTCTGTCTCTCTCACATTCAGCTAAGAAGGGAATATTGGTGGGGGAAACTTAGAAGGTTTGGCATTTCTGTCCCAAAGACAGGAAGCATCAGAGCATCTTTGTGTTCTGATAGGATTGTGAATGGTCCAGGGAGAGAGTTAAGGTTGAGAAGCAAGGATGGGGCCCAAGAGACAAGTGAAAGACAAGTGAAAGACCCAAGTTGAGGTGTGGAATTACTGGTAGAAGCTTTGAGAACACTATTCCCTCTCACCCTCACCTCCTGACCTAAGAATTTCCGAGCTACACCATCACACTCATTTACACTACTCTAAAATCTCTTTCTGGATTCAAACCATCAACACATCCCATCTGCTTCAACATCCCTAAGAATTCTGTGTAAATAATTGTTTACTTTCCTAAATGCACAAATGTTTGCAAAGATGGCACAGCCAAATCAATACAGGATTTTGTGGTTTGTTTGTTTTGTTAACACAGTTGTCCTGCAGTTTTATTTATACAACATAATGTGACAAGCAAAACATTTTAGGACAAAGGATAAATTAAAGGTGGTCCCCCAAAGTGGCAAGATCCAGGATCACCATATAGAGTTTTCCATATGTTTTTCCTCGGTATCTTTTTTATATCACCAGTATCTGAGGACTCATTTCCATCCACGCCACTTGCACTTTTCATATCTGCATGGCATTCAAATTCTTCCTCGGATATAATATCTGGAGTGTTTTGTAGAATGTGTCCCTTCTTTGAAAATGTGTGTATTTATATATTCTTATATCCCCTCATTTACTTCCCATTACCAAATTAAGAAAGAAATAATAGATGTACCAAAAAGCATATGCTGTGCTTGTCCAACTGGATAGATAGATCATTTTCAAATATAGTAGCAAATGCTGCTTTAGTTTAAAAGAGTTTTTAACTTTTCAAATCCAAATGCACTGAGTTATTTTAAACTCTGCCACCATCAGTCAGTCGCTTCGTGTGGAAGAACATGTAACTTAGATAAAGCTAAAGAGGCTGGAGCAATCACCACAAATCACCAGTGAGAAGGCTGCTTGCAGTTGTGAAACAGACAGAAAGGCAACCCCTCCCCAACCCCAAAACACCCATGAAGAAGTTGATATGGTGTTAGAGCCAATACCTCATTGTTGTTCAGACCATCTGTCATCCCACTGGACCACACAAGTAGGAGTCAAGAGGAAATTCATCTTTTATATTGACATCACACATGTCTTTTTTTTTTTTTCTTAAGGGGCATTGGTAAATTTCATTTGCTGTCAAAATCTAGACATTTCTAACTAAAAGAAGTAGTGAGAAAGTTTAAAATGAAGTTTCAAATCTCTCTAAGAGGATGAAAATTATCTAACATAGGGGACATTTCTAATCTTCTGTAGAAGAAAAGCATTTCTTCTGTAGCATGAATTTTAGGCAATTTTATTCGTGCAATGCTTGTCTATGTTCACAAATCCATATAGCAGGCTAATGTAAATAACCCAAAACTTTCCCAAGTGGCATTCTATTACATACCCACCAGGACGGCTAAAATTAAAAATCAAGATAATAAATGGTGGTGAGAATATAGAACAACATGAATTCTTTTATGTTGTTGACAGGAGTACAAACTGGTAAGCTGGTAAATACAAATCTGGAAAACTATGAGAAAATAACTACTAAAGCTAGTGGAATGCCAGTAAATGTTGAACAGCTGGTTCTCAGGAGAGCACTGGACAGGACTGGGAAAGGGGAGTGTGGATTCTAGTATTGCCTATGATGTAAATGCTCCCCTGAGAGCCAATTTCAAGCTACTAATGTGACATCACTGAAGAGGAACTTTGTGAACATCTTACCTTTGACTGGAGCCAAATATATATCTTCTCCACAATCCTAAATATTTCCTCCTAATTATAATCCCAAAGAGATGTATATGTATAATGCTCACCAAAAGCTACATACAAGAATATTTATATTAACAAAATTTATAAAAATTGGAAACAGGCAACAATCCAATTTTCTTTCTCCCCTCAAGCAGCCACTCATCTCAACTAGCCCAAAGTAGGCAGAAGTATTGTCTATTATTCACTACAATACCTTCTAGCACTAGAAGAACTCCTCGTAGATAGTCAATAGTAAGTATTCACTGTATAGCTGTTGACTGAAAGAACAGATTAACTGATGAAATCAACAGCAGATGTCTTTTTTGTCCCAGAAAAAGAATCAATATTTCCTTCTTGGTTGTTCTCAATCCAATCTGGATTGGAGATGAAGAAAGAACCCTTTGGAATATTCTTGTGCTTCAAAAGAGTTTATGAATCTGAAAGTATTTTAGGAAGAAATGTACTGATCACATTTGCTTCCTTGACCATTGAGTCTGTACATTTCAGTACTCATTTGCTTCCTATTTTAGCCCTATCGGGACAAGTTAAGGAGCCACCCAAAAGAAAAATGCAGTGTACCACCTCACCCTGGCAAATGTATTCATTTGACAGAAAAAGTTGTTTCAAATTGTAATCACTAAAGACATGGACAAACTGAGCATATTAAAAAGCAGAGCCATCACTTTGCTGACAAAAGGTCCATATAGTTAAAGCTAAAGCTATGGTTTCTCCAGTAATCATATACCAATTTGAGAGTTGGACCATAAAGAAGACTGAGCACCAAAGAACTGATGCTTTCAAACTGTGGTGCTGGGGAGAATTCTTGAGAGTCCCTTGGGCTGCAAGGAGATCAAACCAGTCAATCCTAAAGGAAGCTAACCTTGAATATTGGAAGAACCGATGCTGAAGCTGAAGCTCTAATACTTTGGCCACCTGATGCGAAGAGGTGACTCATTGGGAAAGACCCTGGTGCTGGGAAAGATGGAAGGCAGGAGGGGAAGAAAATGACAGAGGATGAGATGGTTAGATAGCATGACTGATTCAATGGACATGAGTTTGAGCAAACTCTGGGAGACAGTGGAGGACAGAGGACCCTGGCTTGCTGCAGATCATGGGGTCACAAAGAGTCAGCTGCAACTTGGGCAACAACAAAAGACATTGACTCCCACACATGGGAGACTGTGTTAATCTAAGACATGATTTTTGAACCTGCATTAAACTTTTTAGGAGATATGCTTAGAGTCCTTTCTCCCTCATGGGATTTCAATGGAGAAATCTTAGAATCCTTGCCTTCAGCATGGCTTTTTTTTAAAAGTAATTCTTTTTGCTATTCCTGGGAAAACAGATCTGTAAAATCCTTAATAATTTTCCAAGATATAAAGTGAGCAATCCTTTCAGAACATCAAAAATACTGTTCATCTGCACAGTCTTCTGTCTCCCAAAATCTGTGTTCTCGTCCTTATTGTCTAGTCTGGGGTTGAAATAATTCATTAAAATGAAAATCAGTCAGCAATAATGTAAACCAAACCAGAAGGAGATTTTTCAGTGTTTCTCTAAGCCAAATGTTTAGATCTGCCTTATTAAAAATCACTTATATTTGAAATTGTTTAAAATCTCATTTGATTTATTAATCCCCAGAAGTATATAAATGATATATAATTATTCTACCAAGTTACAGAGGCTGATGTATAAGATTTTATGTCACCTAATTGGGGGGCCACCAGAAGGATTCCTATTTATAGCAACAAATAATTATACTTCAAACTGTATTTCTTTTCAGAAAAAAACTACATTATAAAGTGGAGTTTTATTTTTAACACACAAAGAGGATGCTTCCTTATAGCAAATATAGATGGAGATGGACTGGGAGTAGACAAGGAAATGGTGTAGACCTGAGAAATGAAAACGTGCAACAAAATGATCTGGAAAACTTATAGACTCAGCCTGGTAGGAGTCTGTCTGTTTTAGAGAGAATTAGTAGAAGAGCAAGAAAGATGTTGATGCCTTTGATCAATGAGAAACCCTGGAGAGGCGAGACTTAGAGTTCAAGGTTAAAAAGAGATTAAAAGCAAAATGCTTAGAGGAGATGGAGTGGCAGAGAGAGCCAGAAATTCTCTACGAAGGGGAGCCAGCGAGCACAGGCCCACGATCAATCTCTAATTTCTCACACTTTGTTCAGATCTTTCTTCAAACCACTGATACCATATTATTTCACAGCATCTGTGCCAGCTTTAACTATGAAATACTTTAAAAACTGTCCCTGAAAGGATGCAATTTCCCTTCAATATCATAATTAAATAAATGTAGTTAAAAGGAAGCTCTTTTTTTTTTAATTTTAATTTTTACTTTATTTTACTTTACAATATATTGGCTCTGCCATACATTGACATGAATCTGTCACGGGTGTACGTGAGCTCCCAATCCTGAACCCCACTCCCACCTCCCACCCCATACCATCCCTCTGGATCATCCCCGTGCACCAGCCCCAAGCATCCTGTATCCTGTATCAAACATAGACTGGCGATTCATTTCTTACATGATAGTATACATGTTTCAATGCCATTCTCCCACATCATCCCACGCTCTTCCTCTCCCTCAGAGTCCAAAAGTCCATTCTATACATCTGTGTCTCTTTTGCTGTCTCGCATACAGGGTTATCATTACCATCTTTCTAAATTAAAGGAAGCTCTTATAACAAGCTTAGAAACGAGATCATTTCTTTCCTCAAGGGGTGGCCTTCTTTTATGGTCCAGATGGCAATGCTGACCCTTATTAACACAAATTGTACAGGAGGCAGTGATCAAGACCATCCCCAAGAAAAAGAAAGACTAAATGGTTGTCTGATGAGGTCTTACAAATAGCTGAGAAAAGAAGAGAAGCTAAAGGCAAAGGAGAAAAGGAAAGATATACCCATTTGAATGCAGAGTTCCAAAGAATAGCAAGGAGAGATAAGAAAGCCTCTCTCAGCCATCAATGCAAAGAAATAGAGGAGAACAATAGAATGGGAAAGACTAGAGATCACTTCAAGAGAATTAGAGATACCAAGAGAACATTTCATGCAAAGATAGTCACAATAAAAGCCAGAAATGGTATGGACCTAACAGAAGTAGAAGATATTAAGAAGAGGTGGCAAGAATACACAGAGGAACTACACAAAAAAAGATCTTCATGACCCAGATAACCATGATGGTGTGCCAGACATCCTGGAAAGTGAAGTCAAGTAGGCCTTAGGACGGATCACTATGAACAAAGCTAGTGGAGGTGATGGAATTCCAGTTGAGCTATTTCAAATCCTAAAAGATGATGCAGTGAAACTGCTGCACTTAATATGCCAGCAAATCTGGAAAACTCAGCAGTGGTTACAGGATTGGAAAAGGTCACTTTTCATTCTAATCCCAAAGAAAGGCAATGCCAAAGAATGCTCAAACTACTGCACAATTGCACTCATCTCACATGCTAGCAAAGTAATGCTCAAAATTCTCCAAGCCAGGCTTCAACAGTACATGAACCATGAACTTCCTGATATTCAAGACGGATTTAGAAAAGGCAGAGGAACCAGAGATCAAATTGCCAACATCCGCTGGATCATTGAAAAAGCAAGAGAGTTCCGGAAAAACATTTACTTTTACTTTATTGACTACGCCAAAGTCTTTGTGTGGATCACAACAAACTGGAAAATTCTGAAAGAGATGGGAATACCAGACCACCTGACCTGCCTCCTGAGAAATCTATACACAGGTCAGGAAGCAACAGTTAGAACTGGACATGGAACAACAGACTGGTTCCAAATAGGGAAAGGAATATGTCAAGGCTGTATATTGTTACCCTGCTTATTTTACGTATATGCAGAGTACATCATGTGAAATGCCAGACTGGATGAAGCACAAGCTGTAATCAAGATTACTGGGAGAAATATCAATAACCTCACTCAGATGACACCACCCTTATGGCAGAAATTGAAGAAGAACTAAAAAGCCCCTTGATGAAAGTGAAAGAAGAGAGTGAAAAAGTTGTCTTAAAGCTCAGAAAACTAAGATCATGGCATCCGGTCCCATCACTTCAAGGGGAAATAGATGGGGAAACAATGGAAACAGTGACAGACATTTTTTCAGGCTCCAAAATCACTGCAGATGGTGACTGCAGCCATGAAGTTAAAAGACACTTGCTCCTTGAAAGAAAAGCTATGACCAACCTAAACATCATATTAAAAAGCAGAGATGTTACTTTACCCACAAAGGTCATCTAGTCAAAGCTATGGTTTTTCTAGTAGTCATGTATGGATGTGAGAGTTGGACTATAAAGAAAGCTGAGCACCGAAGAGTTGATACTTTTGAACTGTGGTGTTGGAGAAGACTCTTGCGAGTCCCTTGGACTGCAAGGAGATCCAACCAGTCCATCCTAAAGGAAATCAGTCCTGAATATTCATTGGAAGAACTGATGCTGAAGCTGAAGCTCAATACTTTGAGCACCTGACCCATTGGAAAAGATCCTGATGCTGGGAAAGATTGAAGACTGGAGGAGAAGGGAACAACAGAGAATGAGATGGTTGGATGGCATCACCAACATGATGGACATGAATTTGAGTAAGCTCTGGGAGTTGGTGATGGACAGGGAAGCCTGGTGTGCTACAGTCCATGGGATCACAAAGAGTTGGACACGACTCAGCGACTGAACTGAACTGAACCTATCACCTAAATTGTGCCATGTAGTTTAACCAAGCAAAACAATGACTGTTAGCAGTCCAGATTTACACAGAAGTGTCTTCCCTGATAAAATAAAACTTCTCAGAAAAGATTAATCTGAGCCTCTCTTAACACTGAGATCTGATGTAGCTGTCTAACCGCTACATATATGTAAAAATTACAATTTTTGTACCGAATATATGTTGGAGGGAACCAAATTAAACTTACTACCCTAATTTCAGTTGCTTTGGAGAAAAATGTCACTGATACCATAGGGTAGTCCAGTACAGATAAAAAATTCATTTAAATAAAATTCAATTAAGTCAAACATGAAAAAAATTCTCTTTAAAGTAAGAGTCATACAGTTCTCTTTATTTAAAAATTTTAAAAATGGTCATCGTTCCCTGATATAAATATACACATTAAATCTTTGCATCTTAAACTGATACAGTGCTCTATGTCAATTATATCTTAATAAAAATGGAAGAAAAAAATAATTTAAAAAAATTAGAAAAGCACATCTTGGTTGGATAATAACCATGCTGAAAATTATTCTTTACACAATCAGGCTGAGACACTGTATAGAAAGAACAACTTGAGAAGACAGCTACACCATCAGTAACATAAAATTCTGACAAAATCAAACCAGATGCAAAGAATGGCAATTATAGTGAAAGTTCTTACAGCAGTATCCATGAGTACACAAAGGTGGGACTGATGTAAATTTAATAACTTTTCCATAATGTAAAATGTGTTGTTCAGAAACGACAAGAAACAAACTCTAGGTTCAAGTTCCGTGATGTGAAGTATCACATCAACATGATACCTAGAGAAGCTATGTAGGAACAGGCTAGGGAGGCAGACTCTGGAGGTGGACTCTGATTCCCGTCTCACCTGTGCAGCCGCTGGCCCTGTCCATGGTTCATGACACCTGCGTGTCCTCCTGCGGGCCCCGAGACGGTACACAGATGCCCCAGGGTCACACGTCCAGTCATTCAATTGTTCTCTATGGACTCCAATACAGAGTCAGGTTCTCCACATTGAAGAACCAGAAAGGGGTCTTGATCAGTGAGCCCAGCAGTTTCTCAAGAACAGCACGAGAGAGAGAGATCATAGGTCACTTAGAGCGCCAGTCCTTAAAAGCAACCCCATGAAATAAACATTGCCATGTTCATTTTTCACGTGAGGGAACTGAGACTGTGATGTCTGACTCTCCCATGGCAACAAAGCCACTGAATGGTAGAGCAGCTCTTCAAGCCCTAGCCTGGACTCCCCAGGACCGCCGTGCAGGAATGGTCCCCATCAATTTCCTTCTTCCACAAGAAAGAGGTATGTATAAGGATATCCATATTTTTATAATCTAGCCCAGCGTTTCATGAGCGTGATCTGGGAACCCCTGGGGGTGCTCAAGACCTTTTCAGGGAGACCATGAGATCAAGACTATGTTCATAATAATGAGAAAACATTATTTGTCTTCTTACTCTCACTCCGCTATGAGCCNAATGTCTATTTAGTTCTTTGGCCCATTTTTTGATTGGGTCATTTATTTTTCTGGAATTGAACTGCAGAAGTTGCTTGTATATTTTTGAGATTAGTTGTTTGTCAGTTGCTTCATTTGCTATTATTTTCTCCCATTCCGAAGGCTGTTTTTTCACCTTGCTTATAGTTTCGTTTGTTGTGCAGAAGCTTTTAATTTTAATTAGGTCCCATTTGTTTATTTTTTCTTTTATTTCCAATATTCTGGGAGGTGGGTCATAGAGGATCCTGCTGTGATGTATGTCGGAGAGTGTTTTGCCTATGTTCTCCTCTAGGAGTTTTATAGTTTCTGGTCTTACGTTTAGATCTTTAATCCATTTTGAGTTTAGTATTTTTTATTCTTTAATAAATGTTTTTATCTAGGTGATTTTATAATAGAGTAATAAGTCTAATTTAAATACAATACAAAATAATTGACCATTTTCTTCCACCACTGTTAATTACTTAGAACATGCGTTTCATCTTTTATGTGATGTGGGAAACATGATTTCTTGAAGACATCTGAAAGCAACAACCAGGAGCAGCATTAGTGAAGAAAGAAAACTTTGTCAGGATTACATGTGTCTGGATGGAGAAAAACTTGCTACACCTGACTGATTATAAGGAATCTGAGTGAAAAACAGATAATCATGATCAATTTTTCTCTAAACAGACCAGAAAGTAAGTAAATCTGACTCTTGGTTTAGTAGGCTGTATTTATCTAATTGTCCATAGCAATAATGTTAAAAGTATTTATAATGTTCAACTATAGAAATACAAACCAGATATTATTAGGGCCAATTCTGGCCCTCATAAATTAGTATCTTTTCACTATTGTATCTTGATCCATTGCATTGATCCAGCAGGAGCTGAAATTTAAAACCAATTGCCTTTTGATTCCTTTGTTAATAGGACCCAAACCAATATGGATCACCCTCTTTATCAGAGCAGCCAATAAGCCAAACCCAATAACCTGCTCTTGCCTCTGACAGCTGCTTGAAATGCTTAATTAGTGTGCCCTAAATGCAGAAACAGGAGAGGCTGTACCATACAAAACCTGCCCTTAAGCTAACATCTAAATTATTTAGAATCTGCTATATTCATCAGAAGATGAAAACCACAGCACTTTAACAGGATAACTTCAAACCAGAACCATCCAGCTTGCACAAGACCATTGTTAGACCTGGAATAAAGTGAGGCCAGAAATCCCACTAAATTTCATTTCCTTTCTCTGGCAAAGTGAGTTAACTCAATAAACTTTAGCCTTACTTTCCTTCCACAGCTTCTCACTTGGCTACACGAGCTCAAAGTCGTAGAGGGAAAATATGGCAAAATCTTAATCACACATGTGTAGCAAACACTACATTTTTAATCACATTCTCCAGAATTCTACCTGCCCATGATATGCGTTTTGAATTACAAATTACTTACGAGGAGGGGAAGCAGTGAGACATTCATATCACGCGAGCTCAAAGACAATTTTCTTTGGCAGTTTCCATCTGGCACGTTGCGTTTGACAGTGGCAATCAGCATTCTCTTGCATGATGTAATGCACTATGACTGGTGTAATCCAGGCAAATCATCTCAAAGGAGAACACCCCATGGCAAGTACCTTTCTTCCACGGGTAATGAAAATATTATAAATAAATACTAACTTCATGTTCCGTGACATGATGTAGCTCAGAGCTGTGACATGCAAATCATTTTTGTCATATTATTTTATTTTTTGTCTTTTGGCTAGTGAGTAATACATATAAAGAAAAATTCTGGACTTCCCTGGTGGTTCAGTGGATGGGAATCTGCCTGCCAATGCAGGGGACATGGTCCTGGAAGATCCCGCATGCTACGGAGCAGCTGAGTCCATAAACCACAACCGCCGAGCCCGTGTGCCCTGGAGCCTTGCTCTGAAACAGGAGAAGCCACCACAGCGAGAAGCCGGTGTACTGCAACTATAGAGAGGAGCCCTTGATTTCTGCAACTAGAGAAAACCTGTGCACAACCCTGAAGACCCTGCACAAACAGAAATAAAATAAACGAAAATATAAAAAATGCTAATATCATAGTTCTACCACTGTGTGCAAAGTAAGTAGGTCCTGAAGCTCAGGCTGGGCGTGGGGTCGGGGGAGGGAGAATTATTATTAATAGAAAAAAAATGCATCTGTTCAAAATATTGGATAATTTTTCAACTTAGAGACATCCTACATAATATCTCAGATAACTAGAGTCAAATTAAACTAATTGTATGTCGCTCAACCCAAATTTATCAAGCAAATATTTGGCTCTTCAATTTATCCATTGTGTTAGTTACCTATTTCTGTGTAACAGATTACTCCAAAATGTTGATTTACAGCATTTACTATCTCATAGTTTCTCTGAATCAGGAACCCGGGCACTGCTGACCTGAGTACCTAGCTCTGAGCATCTTTCAAGGCTTCAGTCAGCTCATGGTCCCCCAGAGAGGATTCACTTCCAACTACACTTCTGTGTTTGTTGGCAGGACTCAGATCTCAGCAGACTGCTGGACCCGGGCCTCAGTTCCTTGACACAAGAACCTCTCCACAGAGCATCTCACTGCACGGCAGTCAGCAGGAGAGAGTGCTAGGAAGAGAGTGCTCCAATACAAACAGAAGTGACTTGGACTCGAGGGGCGGGGCTTGCACAGGCCTGTGGCTCCTGGGAGGTAGGGCTCACTGGGGTCACCCCAGAAGCTGCCCACCAAGTTCACCCACAACTTTGTTACAAAAATGAATAGGCCAGCTAATATTTGCTATCCCTGTAATTAACACATATTAAATCATGGCCCCTTGCTAGACAGTCCCACTTAAAAGGAAAATGATTTGTTTTATAGTGAGTCCAATGGATGTAATCATCAAACAGTCCAAACTCATGTTAAAGGAGAAAGTTAGCAGCGGGGCTTCCCTGGTGGCTGAACAGTGAAGAATCTGCCTGCAACGCAGGAGAAGCAGATTCGATCCCTGGGTTGGGAAGATCCCCTGGAGGATAAAATGGCAACTCACTCCAGTATTCTTACCAGAAAAATCCCATGGATGGAGGAGCCTCATTGGCTACAGTCCATGGGATCGCAAAGAGTTGAACACGACTAAACACTGAGCAAATTAATATCTGGTAACATGAAATAGATATCACTCTCATAGAATTGTCCTTTTTTTTCCATTATGATTTTTATTAATTTCTTTTAAAAAATTTTATTAAAGTATAGTGTTTTTTTTTTAAGCTTTCATTTTGCATTGGGGTATAGCTGATTAACAAACAATGTTGAGATAGTTTCAGGTGAACAGCAAAGAGACTCTGCTATACATATACATGTATCCATTTCCCCCCAAACTCTGCTTCAATCCTAGCTGCCACGTAACAGTTTTTTAAAAATTCTTTTACGTCAATCATTTATGTCACATTTCTTCCTTTCCCAAGATAATGTCAAAATTAACATTCAGAGCTGAAAGAATGAGTGACTTTTCAATGTTTGATGGATGGTTGTCATTCACACACACACTACTGAAATGTGCAGTATCACAGAGTTAAAAGTTCAGACTGACAACCAACTACTTCCATGTGTAACTAATAGAGCTGGAATTTCTCTACTTATTTAATAAGTATATGCAATTAATATATAAATAAAAGACCAATATGTCCATATAATAATAACAGACTAATATTGAGTCCTTACAATGAGTCAAACTGTGTTCTACTACTTAATATATATATTGGGCTTCCCAGGTGGCAGAGTGATAAAGAATCTGCATGCCAATGGAAGAGACATGAGTTCATCCCCTGGGTGGGGAAGATCCCCTGGAGAAGGAAATGGCAACCCACTTCAGTATTCTTACCTGGAAAATTCCATGGACAGAGGAGCCTGGTGGGGTATAGTCCATTATGTTGTAGAGAGCTGGCCATGACTGAGCGAGTAAGCGTATTACATACAAACTGATGTATAGATATCTACATGTACTCAGGAAACCCCTATTACTTGATGGCTATTAGCATTATTTATGTATTTATAGTGCAATTAGATGAAAATTACTCAACATTTTCAAAGCCTATAGTTTCTGTCATTCCTCTTCAATCAGCACTGAGACCCAATAAGTAAAAAAGTGTCCAGAAAATTATAGTTAAGTATAAAGTGTAGCCGGAGAAGGCAATGGCACCCCACTCCAGTACTTTTGCCTGGAAAATCCCATGGACGGAGGAGCCTGAAGGGCTGCAGTCCATGGGATCACTAAGAGTCAGAAACGACTAAGCAACTTCACTTTCATTTTCACCTTCCACTTTCATGTGATGGGGGGGAAATGGCAACCCACTCCAGTGTTCTTGCCTGGAGGAGCCCAGGGACGGGGGAGCCTGGTGGGCTGCTGTCTATGGAGTCTCACAGAGTTGGACATGACTGAAGTGACTTAGCAGCAGCAGCAGCATAAAGTGTAGCACAGGATGAGATGGTTAGATAACACCACTGACTCCATGGGCATGAGTTTGAGCTATCTCCGGGACATGGTGAAGGACAGGGAAGCCTGGCATGCTGCAGTCGGAGGTGACTTGCAGAGTCGGACATGACTTAGCAACTGAACAACTAACAAAAACAAAATGACTCTGCCTACTTTGTACTCAACTGGGCTGGTTTATACGTGTTGTGAATCTGCTTCTTTGAGAAGAAAAATACAGTATTCCTGGAGAGTAGGTTGTTGTTTTTCTGCTACAGGAAATTATTTTTAAATTCCCAGAATTTTTTTTTAACCCTGATGTTGTTTTTTGTCCTCTTATCAATTCATAGATGCATTCTGGTAGAATGTATGAATGTTTTTCATTTACTTTTTCTGGTACAAAATGTATATCAATACAATATAACATATACACTAATGTATAATGTAACATTTTAACAAATAAGATAAAGGTTTAATCACTAGCCGTAAATGTTAATTGAATGCTTACTACTTTTAGGGTGCTCTACTAATGCTAAAATGTGACTTAAATTTTTCTATTTTTAGAAGTTCTAAACTTTGTTGAAAACCATAATACTAATAAGTTAACGTGTTGATTTTTTAAAATACCAGCACTATAAGAAAAACGAAAGCTAGCCACTTGTAGATGACTGAGTCTTCTAATAAGAAAACTCAAAAAGGCATTATTTTCCCACTTGCTTTAGAGATTAGCTGGCTAGTGAATTGCTATCCAATCATAGCATCACTTTTCTCCTGCCATTCATAATTGATTGTATTGTCCATATACTTCTTTTTCTTTATAAGAGGAACCGTTTTACTCTGAACACCATCTATATTTATACAGAAGATCATTTTTACCACCACCTTCTTTTGCAAAAGTAATATATGTATATTACTGTACTCAACATTTACAGTAGTTTTCAGATTACAGAAATGATTAATCCTTCTTAGGTAAGGGAATAGTAGTAGTGTTTTCCTGTTCCTCTCAATGAAGCACTTGAAGATACACTGTAACAGATGTGACTGCTTATATGACTTTGAAGAAAGACTTTACTTTAAAGGACAAAACCAGAAAAGAACATTTCAGAAAAAGAAGAGAAATGATTCTCTAGAGAAGTTAAAGTTGCTAGTAGAGAATGTAGAATTAAGAAAAGAAAATAAATAGCTTTCCAAGATCCTGTGGGTGAATTTTATTGCAGAAATATTTCACTTAAATATAGTATCTGCTGAAGTGAGTTGGAGCTTCCCGGGTGGTGCCGTGGTAAAGAAATTGCCCACCAACACAGGAGATGCAGGCGATACAGGTTCAATTCTTGGGTCAGGAAGATCCCCTGGAGGAGGAAATGGGAACCATTCCAGTATTCTTGCCTGAAGAATTCCATGGACAGAGAAGCCTGGTGGGCCACAGTCGATGAGGTTGTAAAAGAGTCCGACACGACTGAGCGACTGAGCATAGACTGTGATCTCAGTGCCTCAGCTGAATGGAGGTCAAAGACAAAGCAGCCATTTGAAAAGTCAAAGGACCTACAATAGTAAAAACATTTCAAAAAAGAAGAATATTGGATGACTTGTAGTACCTGATTTCAATACTTACTATAAAGCCACAGTCATCAAGACAGTGTGATATAGATCAATGAAACAGAGTAGAAAAGAAATAAACCCTCATGTTGATGGTCAATTGATTTCCGACAGAGGAATCAAGGCATTCAGTGGAAGAGAAGAGGGTCTTTTCAACAAATTATGCTGTGACAGCGGGATGCTGCTGCTAAGCCGCTTCAGTCGTGTCTGACTCTGCGACCCCATAGCCGGCAGCCCACCAGGCTCCCCCCTCCCTGGGATTCTCCAGGCGGGAACACTGGAGTGGGTTGCCATGTCCTTCTCCAATGCATGCAAGTGAAAAGTGAAAGTGAAGTCACTAGTGACCCCATGGACTGCAGCCTACCAGGCTCCTCCATCCATGGGATTTTCCAGGCAAGAGTACTGGAGTGGGGTGCCATTGCCTTCTCCGTGGACAGCTGGATACTCACATGCAAAAAAATAAATAAATAAACCCAGACCTTGACCTCACATCACCCACATGAATATCAACCCAAAATGGATTTAGTGTAAGAGCTAAACCTATAAAACTTTTGAGGAAAACTAGGAGAATACATCCAATGGGTGAGTTATATGGTATGTAAATTATCATTCAATAAAATGATTTTTAAAAAAGGATTCTGTGATCCGGAAGTCAGTGCTCACAATTCAGGGTGTGAGAACACCCATGGGAACAGGATTAAATCCAGTACCACTCTGAAACATTCATTTTATTCACTGGTAATTTAATATACTAATGTGAAACATGATTGTTTCGTGAAAACAAATGTATGTGCTATAGAAGGTAGTAAAAAATAAAAACACCCCAGATAGGAACAGAGGCCATCTATTCAGAGCTGTGTATAACAAGGGAGTCAGCACTGATCACTTGGGTTTGGCAGAGACTCAGAAGCAGACAGGAATGGACGTGGGAAAGCTTTGTCACACAGAAAAGGGGACGGCATCAGTTATCTCTGATTGGAGGCTGTTGCCATGGTAAAGCTGGAGGCGGATCACCTAGAAAAGGGGCATCTTGCATGATTGATGTGAAGAGTATATTTGACTTTCTCTAGTTGGTCCTGAGGTCAAAGTTGGGGCCAAAGGAGGAAGAGGTCCTCACTGTTCCAGGCTGTTTGTTGCATGGTTTGTGGTTTGGCTTCTGGGCCTGACTGCTAAAAAAACTGGGGTTTGGCATCCAGGCCTTGTAGGTGGGTCGGAGTTCTATTGTCATATTTGCTTGGGCCATCGGTTCTATATTCAGCCTTTCAAGAGTAAAATATAATACCTGGCAAGCAAAAATGAAATCAACATTGCTATGAGGTCAAATGGGCTGTACTGTGCTCCTTTTCTCCTTCTCTCTAAAGTCCCTTGCACCCCCAGCAAACAGACCTCCAGCAGTTGGTTGTAGTAGCTCTCCAAATGATCTGAAATTATCTGAGGTTCAAGCTGCTGTTAGCACTTCTTCCAACTTTGACACGTACTTTTGGTGAAGTGGACAAAAGATTATCTTTAAAGAAAGGCCTTTTGGGCGGATTCCTTGGTGGTCCAGTGGTTAAGAATTCACCTTGCAATGCATGGGACACAGGTTTGATCCCTGGTCCAGGAAGATCTTCCATGCTGCAGAGCAACTAAGCCCGGGCATCACAGCTATCAAGTCTGTGCTCTGCAACAAGCCAAGCCACTGCGGTGAAAAGGCTGCGCATCACAGTCAGAGAGTAGCCCCACTCACCACAACCAGAGAAAGCCCGCATACAGCAACCAAGACCAAGCACTGCCATAAATAAATAAATGTAAGAAAAAAAGACAAAGGGAAGGCCCACCTCTTGTCTCTGGTCTCTTACATTTCCTCTCTCCATGCAACAATGTTAGGGCTCACATTCATGTTTTGTGACTTCTCCCACTTCAATAGCTTTGTTTGATTCTGCATATCATTTTGGCGATTATTCATCATGATGAGAAGAGTCACCAGCAAATTCGCAAGCCTATATTTATTTAATCCCATCTTATGAGAAAAGTATCACCATGATGCCATTTTGAAAATAAGAAAAGTGAGACTCGGTGAGGTTAAATCATCTCTATAAGGTCACCAGGCAAGTGACCTATCAGGAATTCAGCCCCAGGGCGGGCGCTGTGGCTGCAGAGACCGATGCAGAGACATGGGTTTCCTAAAGGAGGAAGCACTGCTGTATCTAGCTGAAGGTTTTTTCCCTTGATTCAAAAGTAGTAGAGCCCTTCTCCCCTCACCCCTTCGGCATGGAGTGTGAAGGCTTCAAATTTCTGTTGTCAGGGGCTATTTTCTGCCCCTCAAGGCACCCCTTGCACTTGGTGAGCTGTGTGAAGGCAATTCTCCTCCGACTTCGAAGTAAAATTCCTGCAAGCATCTCATGGCCCCTGTTAGTAACCTTATGACGGGCAGTTTCTCAGCCCTTAATCGTTCCTCTAGAACAAGTACCGATGTATAAAGATACAGATCAGAGTGCTACTGTGTCTAATTTTACTAGAGCAGTTATCTGGATTTCTGCATGTGTCATTGAAAAGTAGTGACTCAGGAAGTTTTCAAGAATCCTGGGTGTGAAGAAAGGATTTTCTCTCTTGAACATTTTCACCTCTTAACTGGGCTTCCCTGGTGGCTCAGATGGTAAAGAGTCTGCCTGAAATGCGGGAGACCCAGGTTTGATCCCAGGGTTGGGAAGATCCCCTGGAGAAGGCAACCCATTCCAGTGCTCTTGCCTGGAAAATTCCATGGACGGAGGAGCCTGGCAGGATACAGTCCATGGGGTCGCAAAGAGTCTGATGCGACTGAGTGACTTCACTTTCACTTTTCAACTGGCGACTCTAGGGGTCCCTCCACCCCAATCCTATGAAGATAAAGGGAGGGAGGTGGGTCAGGTTACTGAAGGAGCCCTGCACTTGCTGTCATTCCTGTGTGTTATACCCGGGGAATGGCCCACACTCAGGGCTGGCCCAGCTCACGGGGACAGTTAGTCTGTGACAGGTTTCATTAAGTCACTCGTGACTCCATGGATTATTCCTGAAGAGAAGATGTGCAACCTTGGGTACCGAGTTCGAGCAATAGTACAGGCTCTTGTCTTCCTGGTTATATTTCCATCTTACACCCTGCTTTTCTGCAGAGCTAAATCTTCCACAAAGCTCTACTTGGAGGAGTTTTTTTTTATGGGTTAGAAGATTTTAAGTAATGAATGATTTCTGGCTGTTCTGGGTCTTCACTGATGCATGCAGGCTTTCTCTAGCTGTGATAAGCAAAGTCACTCTCCAGTTGCGATGTGCGGGCTTCTCACTGCGGGGGCTTCTTGCTGCAGAGCACCGGCTCACGGTGCATGGGCTTCAGTGCTTGCAGCACACATGCTCAGCAGTCATGGCGCATGGGCTTAGTTGCCAGTGGGATGTGGAATTTTCCCGGAACAGGGAACGAACCCATGTCCCCGGCATTGGCAGGAAGATTCTTATCCACTGGCTCACCAGGGATGCCCCTACTTAGAGGATTAGGTTGCTACAATCAGGCTGTTTGGCTTCACCTCAGTGAGTTTGTTAACAGGCCTTGCTCCCTCGCTCTTTCTGGCCAGAATTGTTCTCTGAGCTAAACCTCCTCCCTTTCACTGCAGTTCCTCTTGGGCAGCAGTCATGGGGATCTCATGGGATTCCCACTCCAAGCCTGTGAGTCAGAATCAGTAGACACATCTGCTAAGGATATTTTCTCTTGCTATTTAAACTCGTTTCCACTGGGATTAGAATTTAAAAAAAAAAGAGAGAGAGAGCTCTGCTGTGCTTGCATGCTTAGTTGCGTCCGACTCTTGGAGACCCCATGGGCTGTAGCCTGCCTTGGTCTGTGGGATTTCCCAAGCAAGAATATCGGGTTGCAGTTTCCTTCACCAAGGGATCTTCCCAACCCAGAGATCGAACCTGTGTCTTCTGTGTATCCAGCATTGCAGGTGGATTCTTTACCCTCTGAGCTGTTCTATTACACCTCAAAATTCTAGGTGCCTTCAACAGACTGTATCCCTTGCAATCCAAAAAGTTCATCTTTTAAAATCATTGAAAAAAATCAAATCAAATCAGTGCCTTCCAGCTCTCAGCTCCATACCCTGGAAAATCCTCAAGCGGTGTGATGTCATTAGTAATGAGGGGTGTTGGAATAATTTTAATAGTAGTAATTAGAATGTCAAGCATACAAATGTTTTACTTTCTCCTACAAATTAAAATAGATTCAAGAATATCACCTGAACAATAGCACTCTCTTTGCGTGCATGCTAAATCATTTCAGTCATGTCCGACTCTTGCAATCCCATGGATTGTAGCCTGCTAGGCTCTTCCGTCCATGGGATTCTGCAGGCAAAAATCCTGGAGTGGGTAGCCATGCCCTTCTCCAGGGGTATCTTCCCAACTCAGGGATCAAACCAGCATCTCTTATGTCTCTTTCATTGGCAGGCACGTTCCTCACTGCTAGCACCATCTGGGAAGCCCCACCTCTCTCACTCACTAGCTTTCCTATCTGCTTTCTAAAATTGGAAGAAGTAGTTGAAGCTACAGGCAGAAAGAATTTGACATAACCTGCAATTTCTTTCTGCTCTTCCATGTCTCTTAGTGAGCCATCATTAGTGATATGCCATTAATAACTAGAGCAATTATGAATCATTACAGTGCTTTTGGTGCTGATTTTGTATTTGCTTCCATTTTCATTTTAGTTTTACCCATGGATGAATTTTCACTAAGAAAGGAGAGATAAAGAGCATAGCAGTGCATCTAGATCATGGGTTTTCAAATATCTTCTCTGTAAAGAAAAAATAAAAGCTTTTTCAAAGGGAGACATTTGTAGAACCCCAATATATAAAGCAAATAAATGTGAAATTCTTTGGATTCAAATGTAGGCAGGAGACCAGGCTGCCCACTCAGCCCCTACATCTGAGGCACATCCACAGAACCCCGAGATTTCACTGGCCATCATCTGAAAACCACTGATCACCAGTGACCTGATACCTGAGCCACAGGGATACCACTGACATTGACTGACAGTCCAAATCAATCAAATGAAGACTAATAAAAATCTGCTGATAATAGCCATGATGCTCTCTTCCTGTGATGAGTTAAAAATCTATAAATGTTTTTAACTGGCAGAAGATCTGCATAACAGTAGCATCTTCTTGAGACTTTCCTGGTGGTCCAGTCCAGTGATTAAGACTCTACCCTTCTGTTGTAGGGGGCATGGGTTTGATCCCTGGTCAGGGAATTAAGATACCCCATGCTGCATGGCACAGCCAAATAGTAAAAGTAATAATGCCTTTTAAAGAGATATCTGTACTCCCATGTTTATGGCAGCATTACTCAAAGTAGCCGAATACTGAAAGCATTTTTATGCTCATCAACAGAGGAATGAATAAAGAAAAGTGTGATGTATATAGATACATATACACAATGTGACATATATATACAAATACAATGCGATATATATATATACAGTATAATATATACAATGTGATATATATAATGTGATATATTTATATACAATGAAAAAAGCCTGTAGAAAGAAGGAAATCCTGCCATATGAAACAGCATGGATGAACCCTGAAGACATTATGCTAAGTAAAATAAGCTAGACAAAGGAAGACAAATTCTCATGAAGAATCTAAAAAATTGAACTCATAAAAGCAGAGAGTAGAGGGTGATTGCAGTGGCAGGGGGCTGGAGGAGGAAATGGGGATATGGTGGTCAAAGCTGCTGTGGTATAATTGTGTACAGTACTTGCTCCTTTATTTCTCCATAACTCTTTTAGAGGGTCAGTATCCGGATATGCCCGTGTGAGTGTTGCGGCAGGAAAAGAACATGTTGACACAACCCATTTCCATTGATTGAGGTACTTATTCTTAATTTACCCTACCTTTATTATCCTTTTATTCAAGGCCTTGATTCAATTGTTATGCAACTGATTCAATGAATTTCCAAAATAGAAAGATGTTATATTTTAAGCAATTTATAAAATTAACCACATACCAAAATGTATCAGGAAGGAAAATTTGTCAGAGAAGGATTTATTCTAAAATAAAATCTTTCATTTAGAAGTTGCCATATTAAAAAAGCAGTATTGATTTCAGCATGCATCATTATTTTTCTAAGATCATTTTTCTCCAAACTATATGGTCAAAACTTTGGAAACAATATCAATACGGTTTTTCTTCTGCAGTACATTTTTCTTATAACTCACTTTATGACACTCCTTGGGATATATAAGCAGTCCCCATAGAAAATAAAGACCTAGCTACACTCTGTACTTTTTAATTTAATAATACAACTGCTTCAATTCATATACAATGAGAAAAATAGGAAGAAAAATATTTCCCCTTTAGTTTAAACCTTGCCTGGAAAATGAGCCGGGTTAGCAATCATAAATTATGAATAAAGTGAAAAATGCAGATAGTAATTCTGTCAAGGACTATCTAAATCTTCCTAAAGGTTCTCTCTCTCAAAATAGGGGCTTACTATTCTTTTTCCACATTCAGTTTTTGTGTGGGAAAAGCAAAAATTATTGATAGTGTGATGGAATGGAAAATCTTTGAGAAGAGACTTATACTTAAATTTTCATTTATCATTTTTGGGATTATCTTCCTGACCCTAAAGAAAAATTCCATTTCAGAGGAAATAAGACTATGACTAGTTAGTAAACCCCAAAAAGGGGATCCTGAATTTCACTAGCAAAGTGCTATTTGAATAATTACTGCTCAATGTACACATTTGTTCAATTTACTGATTAGTACTTTAGATTCCTAAGGGGTAACCTCTCATTGTCTTCATGACAATACACTGGATGGGAAAGAGGACACGAGACGCTGCACCCTAAAGTATTTCTTTTCCTTCTGAGAAGCAAAAGGTAAAACTTCACCCTCAAACTTACTGCTGAGATTCCTCTTCCATTTCACTCATCGTTAGTGTTCTTGCTGGTCCACACACGTTACTAAACTCTCCATATGCACAGAGATAAATTTTAGACAAAGATTAGGCTATTTGTCTTGTAATATTGGTCTGCTAGCATTTTCAATATCATTGCTTAAAGTTCTGTATTTACTCATAACTCACTTCATCCAAAGAGAGTTTGAAGTTTCTTACTCTCCTAAATCCTTTGTCTACGGTTTGATTAACCGTACCCAATACTGACCCAGGCATTGCTGGGGGCAGGGGTGGAGGAGACCTAAAAACATGAATGACCATGTGCCCCTGCCCTCTGGGAAGTAAAAGTCCAGTAAAAGTGAGACGCTGTGTGCTTAGTCGGTCAGTTGTGTCCGACTCTTTGCAACCCCATGCACCGTAGCCTGCCAGGCTCCTCTGTCCATGGGAATTCTCCAGGCAAGAAAGGGGGTTGCCATGCTCTCCTCCAGGGGATTTTCCTGACCCAGTGATCAAACTCGAGTCTCTTATGTCTTCTACATTGGCAAATGCGTTCTTTACCACCTGTGCCACCTGGGAAGCCCAAGTACCTCGAAGAAGAGTCCTTCTATCAAGGTGTCCGCTAGAAGGCATGGCCCTTCTACCTGTATAAGCGAAGGGAACTTGGAATCTGCCCTGATTCGCGTCAATGTCCCACATCTTCTACATCAGAATATAAATGTTCTTATTTATAAGGATGATTTTGAATCATTTATTCTTCAGGCTAAATCTAGAAAATATATAATACAATTTTCAGGATTTCAACATAATTCAGTAGATAGCAAACAATTTTTTAGCTCAACTTTTACCTTTCAGATGTCCAGAGATATCATTTATCCAGAATACCTAATTCTCCAGGACCCTGGAATGGCTAAATGTGACTGTGTGTCCCTATTTTTTCACTGTATGCTTTAAAGCTTTTAAACATTAAATCTTTACGAACTCTCAATAGGATTATACACATTGCCTAATACAGTTCTAGCCATATAATAGGCATTCAGTTTTGTTAATCTGCATACAGTTTTGACTATCTCAATGAGTATTAATTGTGCAAAGTTTAGTCAGATAATATGAACAAGAAAATGCATCCATTACAACTCACTTCTAAAGAAAAAAGTGAAATAATCTAAATACTTTTCAATAGACTAATCAAATAAATTAATGGCAGACAAATACAAAATATAGTGCCTCCTTTAATAAAAATTGAGACACATTAATATATACTTAGGGGCTTCCTCGGTGGCTCAGATGGTAAAGAATCTGCTGCAGTGCAGGAGACCTGGGTTCGATCCCTGGGTTAGTAAGATCCCCTGGAGAAGGGAATGGAAACTCACTCCAGTATTCTTGCCTGGAGAATTCCATGGAGGGCTGCAGTTAATGGGATCGCAAAGAGTTGGACACGACTAAGTGACTAAGACACACACACACACACACACACACACACGTGTAAAATTGGATTTCCAGGTGGTACCAGTGGTAAAGAACCTGCCTGCCAGTGCAGGAGACAAAAGAGATGAGAGTTCCATCCCTGGGTTGGGAAGATCCCCTGGAGGAGGAAATGGCAACCCATTCCAGTATTCTTGCCTGGGAAATCCCATGGACAGAGGACCCTGGCGGGCTACGGTCCACTGCAGTCACAAAAGAGTTGGAAACGACCGAGCAACCAAAGAACAATTTCTCAAACTAAGCCCAACCCAAGGATTGAACCTATGTCTCTCATTTTCTGTACTGGGGGATGGATTCTTTACCACAGAGCCACCTGGGAAGCCCCTAAGCTAAATTAATTCTTTGTCAAATCCATATCTTATCATCTCAAGTAAATGGTTGCTGATTCCTTGTTTTCCTTCCTTCTTTATATGCTATTCACTAATAACTTTAGGCAGCCCTACCTCCAAAAAAAAAATTCTTAAATACATCTACCAGTCTTCATCTTTCCATTTCCCACTTGGACAAGCCCCTCATGGTCTGTCCTGTGGAATCTGCAACAACTTCTCAGTGGTTTCTCTGTTTCCTTTCTTGCCCTTCATCATCGATTTTCCGCACAGAACCAAAAGTGGTATTTAAGTCATAAACCATTTCAGAATGCTTCCCCACTGCCGTTAGAACAAAACCCAAACTCTTTTCCAGGGCTTTAAGGGCTTCGATGGTTTGATTTCTGCCTCTCCTTTCACCTCATCTCCTTCTGCTGTTCTCACTAATCTCCAGCCACAGTGACCTTCCTCCTGTTCATCAACCAGGTCACAGAGACTCCTGAACCCAGGCCCTGTTGAACCTAGCATTCCCTCTCTCTGGAAGATTCTGCTCTCCGTCTCATCATTGCTAGTTCATCTGATCATTCAGTTAAAGGCTCTGACCCACAAAAACGGCCCCATGGAGTCATGCTCCATCACATTCCCTAATTTATTTCCTTTGTAAAACTTAAACAATATGAAATGATTGTATGAATTGTTACTCTTATTGCTTATTATATCCCCAGGGCCCTACAACACTGCCTGGCATAAACAGGTGCTTGGTAAAATACGATGGTAAGTGTGGATATGCAGATGAACGTGTAGAGACATGTGTTCATGAAAGTTGAAAAGATAGCTAATGACTGGAGAGAACAATACTGTGTTGTATAGTTGAAAGCTGTCAAAAGAGTGACTCTGAAAAAATTATCATCACAAGGAAAAAAACATGTAACTATGTGAGGTGATGGTATTAACTAAACTTCCTATAGTTATCATTTTGCAATATACATAGTGTGCTTAAACACATATCGAATGATTATTTTATATACTTTAAAATAAAACAGTGTTATATATCAGTTATATCTCAGTTAAACTGGAAGAAAAATATTTTTAAGTTGGAAAATAAAAAAGTTAGCTAAATATTCTTAGGGGCTTCCCTGGTGGTTCAGTGGTAAAGAATCTGCCTGCCAATGCAAGAGACATAGGTTCAGTCCCCGAGTTGAAAAGATCCTCTGGAGAAGGAGATGGCAACTCATTCTAGTATTCTTGCCTGGGAAATCCCATGGACAGAGGAGCCTGACAGACTATAGTTCAGGGAGTCTAAAGAGTCAGACAGGACTTAGCAACTAAACAACAACAAAAAATCCTTACCTCTCATTTCCTGGATGTCGAAGAGTTTCAGACTCGCTTAAAGGACCAATTGACACGTGAGAAACAAAAGACAGATCACTGTTTTGAGCTCTAGGCTTATTGGGAGAAAGGCAGGGGCAGAGAAAAGTCTGTGTGCTTACGTGACTGAAAAGAAGCTGAGCGCCCGTGCAAGTGGTTTTGTTATCAGTATGAACGTGAGTGTCTCTGTATCATTGTGCCTTCATGCCAGCTGCTGCTCCTCTGAGACATGAGAATGTCAACTTGAAAAAGCTACTCTCTGTAAATCCTATTTAGGCAGCCATCAGGGCTTTTTCTTTTCTTTTTTTTAAGTGGACGTTTCAAATAAGTTTTAGAAAGTAAGGGTATCTCTGAGATGTAAATAATATGTTAATGTTGTGTGACTCTCCAAAGCTGCGTACAGTGATTTGGAATGTGCTGAGCTCCTGGAAAATTGATACCCAAGCCTGTGGTTGCCAGAGGAGGGTTTTTGTCTTGTCTTCCTGAAGAAGAGAAAATACAGGGGAGTCTGGGTCAATTAATTGCCTTCCGGGTCGGTTCCTATCTATTTCGGGCAGGGAAAACTGGAGAGGGTTGACTGGTTTACTCTGAGTAGCTTCTTGCCAGAAGAACTAGATTTCAAAATCCTAGAAACCATATGTATTGGTTTAATCATAGTTTGGCCCCGAGGAAAATTAAAATGAAAGGAAATTCCACAATTAGAAGGTGTGGAAGTGGAAAGCCAAACTAAATAGAGCCCTTAAGAGAGGCAGTGTGGGTTGGTGAGATTACATTCTTAGGATGTATAATCAGCCAAGGTTTTAATTTCCAGATTCTTTCACTTAAGAGCTTAATGTCTGAATTCTAGTGGAACAGAAGCCTGTCTCGACTTCTCTTTCCTCCATTATAAGGGCCTCATCTTTGTACTGATAATTCTTTACCTACAGCTGAAAAAGGGGAGAGCCCCAAGATTGCAAGAGGTCCGCACAGAGATTTGTAACAAAGGCCTGGACAAGGAGCCTAGCTTGAAAACAGGCTTCTTTCTCCTTTTCCATGATTTACTTTCTTTTTTCTTGGGTTGGCTTTCTACTGAAAAAAACTGGAATAATGCAGAGAAGATAATTTCATGGAAGATCATAGGAGGGACTGTTTGCAGTTATTTTGGGGGGATCTCCAGGGGTAACATCTGCTAAAATAACTTGGTTACGAGTTATGAATTGTTCATTGCAAATTAGCATTGACATAGCTTTGTACAGGGCAGTGGTCCAATCAGATGGGATGGGACCAGGGCAGAGCTTGGCTGTGTTCCCAGTAGTGGTGGAGAGATTGAAAGTGAGTTTAGAAGTTCTGAGGGATAAATTGGTCTCTAGTCTTAAAAAACCTAGCTCTAACATATGGTAGTTCTATTTTTAATTTTTTGAGGAACCTCCATACTGTTTTCCATAATAGCCTTACCAATTCACATTCTTACCAACAGTGTACAGGGATCCTCTTTTCTCCCTATTCTTGCCAACACTTGTTATCTTTTCTCTTTTTGATAAAAGATACTTGAGCAGGTGTGAGGTGATAGCTATCTCATTGTGGTTTTGATTTGCATTTTTCTGATAATTAGTGATATTGAACATCTTTTCATGTATCTGTGGGTCATTTGTTTGTCTTATTATGAGAAATGCCCATGCAAATCCTTTTGTTGTTGTTCAGTCACTAGTTCAGTTCAGTTCAGTCGCTCAGTCGTGTCTGACTCTTTGCAACCCCATGAATCGCAGCACTCCAGGCCTCCCTGTCCATCACCAACTTCCGGAGTTCACTCAGACTCATGTCCATCGAGTCAGTGATGCCATCCAGCCATCTCATCCTCTGTCGTCCCCTTCTCCTCCTGCCCCAATCCCTCCTAACATCAGAGTCTTTTCCAATGAGTCAACTCTTCTCATGAGGTGGCCAAAGTACTGGAGTTTCAGCTTTAGTATCATTCCTTCCAAAGAAATCCCAGGGCTGATCTCCTTCAGAATGGACTGGTTGGATCTCCTTGCAGGCCAAGGGACTCTCAAGAGTCTTCTCCAACACCACAGTTCAAAAGCATCAATTCTTCAGCGCTCAGCCTTCTTCACAGTCCAATTCTCACATCCATACATGACCACAGGAAAAACCATCGTGTCCAACTCTTTGTGACCCTAGGAACTACAGCAGGCCAGGTTTCCCTGCCCTTCATTTTCCCTCTGAATTTGCCCAAACTCATGTCCATTGAGTCAGTGATGCCATCTAATTCTCTGTCACCCCTTCTCTTGCCTTCAATCTTTTCCAGCATCAGGGTCTTTTCCAATGAGTCGGCTCTCTGAATCAGGTGGTTGAAGTATTGGAGCTTCAGCTTCAGCATCAGTCCTTCCAATGAATATTCAGGGTTGATTTCCTTTTAGGATTGACTGGTTTGATCTCCTTGCAGTCCAAAATCCTTTGCCCATTGCTAAATCAGATTATCATTATTATTAATATTGTTATTTTACTATTGAGTTGCTGCTGCTATTGAGTTCCTTACATATTTTGGATATCAACTCTTTATCAGACATATGATTTAAAAATATTTTCTCCCATTCAATGGATTGCTTTTTCATTCTGTTGATTGTGCTCTTTGAAGAGCAGAAATGTTTCAGTTTGATGCAACACCACTTGTCTATTTTTTGCTTTTGTTGCCCACACTTTTGGTATCATATCCAAAAAGTTATTGCTAAGACTAAAGTCAAGAAGTTTTCCCTCTGTATCCTAGATTTTTATGGTTTGGGGGTCTTACATTTAAATCTATATAGAGTTGACTTTGGTTTATGGTGTGAGGTAAGGGTTTAATTTCATCCTTCTGCATTTGACTATCCTGTTTTCCCAACACCACTTAGGAAAGAGACCATCCTTTCCCCATTGCTGTTCTTAACACACTTATCAAAGATCAGTTCAGTTCAGTCACTCAGTCATGTCTGACTCTTTGCAACTCCATGAATCACAGCACGCCAGGCCTCCCTGTCCATCACCATCTCCTGGAATTCACTCAAACTCATGTCCATCAAGTCGGTGATGCCATCCAGCCATCTCATTCTCTGTTGTCCCCTTTTCCTCCTGCCCCCAATCCCTCCTGGCATCAAAGTCTTTTCCAATGAGTCAACTCTTCGCATGAGGTGTCTAAAGTACTGGAATTTCATCTTTAGCATCATTCCTTCCAAAGAAATCCCAGGATCTCCTTGCAGTCCAAGGGACTCTCGAGAGTCTTCTCCAACACCACAGTTCAAAAACATCTATTCTTCGGTGCTCAGCTTTCTTTACAGCCCAACTCTCACATCCATACATGACCAGTGGAAAAACTATAGCCTTGACTAGATGGACCTTTGCTTGGCAAAGTAATGTTTCTGCTTTTGAATAATGCTATCTAGGTTGGTCATNATCTATTCTTCGGTGCTCAGCTTTCTTCACAGCCCAACTCTCACATCCATTCATGACCAGTGGAAAAACTATAGCCTTGACTAGATGGACCTTTGCTTGGCAAAGTAATGTTTCTGCTTTTGAATAATGCTATCTAGGTTGGTCATAACTTTCCTTCCAAGGAGTAAGCGTCTTTTAATTTCATGGTCACAGTCACCATCTGCAGTGATTTTGGAGCCCCCCCCCCCAAATAAAGTCTGACACTGTTTCCACTGTTTCTCCATCTATTTCCCATGAAGTGATGGGACAAGATGCCATGATCTTCGTTTTCTGAATGTTGAGCTTTAAGCCAACTTTTTTGCTNGTCATCTGCATAACTGAGGTTATTGATATAAAGTCTGACACTGTTTCCACTGTTTCTCCATCTATTTCCCATGAAGTGATGGGACAAGATGCCATGATCTTCGTTTTCTGAATGTTGAGCTTTAAGCCAACTTTTTTGCTCTCCTCTTTCACTTTCATCAAGAGGCTTTTAGTTCCTCTTCACTTTCTGCCATTAGAGTGGTGTCATCTGCATATCTAAGGTTATTGGTATGTCTCCCAAAAATCTTGATTCCAGCTTGTGCTTCTTCCAGCCCAGTGTTTCTTATGATGTACTCTGCATGTAAGTTAAATAAGCAGGGTGACAGTATACAGCCTTGACGTACTCCTTTTCCTCTTTGGAACCAGTCTTTTGTTCCATGTCCAGTTCTAACTGTTGCTTCCTGACCTGCATACAGATTTCTCAAGAGGCAAGTTAGGTGGTCTGGTATTCCCAGATCAGTTGTCCATAAATGGGTGAAGTTATTTCTGCACTTGCTTTTCTGTTCCAGTGTTCTGTCTATTTTATCTTATCCCCCTTCTGACTATATATTTAAAGGGAATTAACTCAGGATCTCAAAGAGATATCTGCAGTGTCACATTCATTGCAGCATTATTCACAGTAGACAGCGTGTGGAAACAACCTAAATGTCTGTCAACAGATATGGATGGATAAAGAAAACGTAGTATATGTAGTGGGGCATATTATCCAGCCTTAAAAAAGAAAACTCTGCCATTTCTGTCAAAATGGATGAACCTGGAGGCCATTATGCTAAGAGAAATAACCCAGGCACCAAAAGACACATACTGCATGATCTCACTTCTACATGGAATCTAAAGTAGTTATATACGTGAAACACAGAATATAATGGCTGCCAGAGGGTGGAGGTTGGGAGAAATAAGGAGATGCTGGTCAAAGGGTACAAAGTTTTAATTATGCAAGATGAATAAATTCTGGACAGCTGATGGACACCGTGGTGACAACAGTTAAGAATATTGCATTATATACTTAAAATTTGCTGAGAGGGTAGGTCTTAGGAATTTCCATCCCCTAAAAAAGTGCTGGCTACCTGATGTGATAGATCTGTTGAAGAGTTCGCATGTGGTGATCATTTCACGATACACGTGAGTGTGCATGCTCTTAGTTGATCAGGCCTGTATGACTCTTTGGGACCCAGGGAGTATAGATCCCCGGGCCCCTTTGCCCATGGAATTTTTCAGGCAAGAATACTAGAGTGGGTTGCCATTTCTTTCTCCAGGGGATCTTCCTAACCCAGGGATTGAACCTTTGTCTCTTGTGTTGCAGGTGGCTTCTTTACCTGCTGAGCCATCAGGGAAGCCTGAGATATACATTCAAGACATCAAGTTGAACACCTTAAATATATACAACTTTTGTTTGTCAATTATACCTCAGTACTTGGCTTTCCAAGTGCTAGTGGTAAAGAACCCACCTGCCAATGCAGGAGATGGAAGAGAATAGGGTTTGATCCCTGGAAGATCCCCTGGAGAAGGAAAGGACAGCTCACTGCCATTCATGGTATTCTTGTCTGGAGAATCTCATAGACAGAGGAGCCTGGAGGGCTATGGTCCATGGGGTCACAAAGAGTCTGACATGACAGACGCGACTTCACATGTGTACATACCTCAACGCAGCTGAAAAACAGTTAGGAAAAAAAGAAACCTAACACTAACAACCTTAATGTGGGTGGAACACTTAATAAAAAAATTAAATGGCACAAATGAAACACAACAGCCTGCTAAATGAGTAACTAGTAGATGGTCTAGAAATTATTTTTTATTGTTCACAATTTAATTACATCTTGACTGTCTCAACCATTTTTGGGAATTCTATTCCAGGGCTCATTTCTTTCACCACCACTTTCTCATCTTCCTAAAAATACAGGAGTTGCTTGTCCATTCACAAATGACCTTCAGTGTACCATTTGTTATGTACTGGGAGTAGAGATGAATAAATACCCTCAAGGTATTTACATTATCTAGGTAGGTAAATGTACATGTAAACAAATTCAACTTTATGCAATATCTTAAGTATAATATTAATAATATAAGAATGTTTAAGGGGTTGAGCTAACCTTGATTAAAAAAAAAACAGTTAAACTTATGTGAGGTATGTGAGATCTTTCAATGCATTTAGAAAGAAGACCATTAGCTGATTGATTCCTATATTATTTTTGGCTTGATTTTCTTTCTTTATCAGAGGGTAGAAAGTCTAACATTGTCTACTTCTGTTCTATTCATTTCTTAGACACAGGCCTTTTGGACAAAATTTGAAATCAGTGATGATGTGGTAATTATGTAGCTCCACTTTGTTAATTAGAGTACAAGCTTTTAAATGAGAATGTCAGTGACATAAAAGAGGTTCTTTTTGACACAATAAATAAACATGATATTCTGTTGGTTTTTTTTTTTTTTTTGCATGGTTTGTCAGTTTTAATTCTTGTTGGTACTGAAGTCTTCTCTTTTGATCTAGAATAAGAATGTATTTTAGAAAAGAAATGCACCAATGCATGATAAAACTCATTTTATAAGTGGACTTAAACCAAGACTTGGCTTAGACTCATTTGTTCAAGCTAAGCTCCTTTGAACTTTAACTTCTCTGCAGTGCTTTGACTGCATAAGCAGGGATTTATTTGAAGCTGGTACAAAGAACTAAAATAGTTATTAGATTACCTTAAGTCAAAATTATGTGGTAATTCATGCTGAAATTAGAAGAATTTGAAGTAAGTTCTTCCTCTTCCTTTTATTCAGGAATGACTTCAATTTAAATTATGTTATTCAAAGGGTACTAGAGCTTTCATAAATTATTCATTTGCAAAGATCTTGCTATTTCAAGCCACATTCCCTGAAAGAGAATGAGTTGAGTAAAATTGTTTCATTTTTCCTAAGCATTTATAAATATCCCTTTGTCTTACTTCTGCAATGAATTTGCATGTCTGTTGGCTTACAGGACACACTTCTTGCCAATAGGTTATCCTGTCTAATAGTTCCCTTTCTAGAACAATTTGGGCATGAACATTTTCTCATTCTGATGATCATACTAACTTCAAAAGAGAAGAAAAAAGATCTACATCTCCGGGGATTTCAATAACTGCTAATTCTTCCTACGCAAGTCAGCCTTTACCTTGACATTTGGGATCTTAAGTTTTTCAGGAGTGGCAATACCTGATTTCCTCCTTTTCTGCATCTTTCTGCTTACATAGATTTCTATAGTAACAGGCTTATTCCCTGAGATACTTTTTTCATACATTTTTGCTACAGGTAGTCTGACTACACATTAATTAAGAATATTTATAAGCATGATATTTTCTGGGTGTGTTTTCCTTAGAGTGGACCAGCCTTCTCTCTTGTTGGACACAGGTGCTCAGCTGGTAATCAATCACCTGTCATTATGCTTTGGGAAAACCTCTCATGCAGCGATGCTCAATTTGTAGTCAGAGCTGCAATTTGCAAGTAATTCCACAAAATGTGTATTCTGTAATCTGCTTGAAAGATTAACTCAGTGACTGTAAGATTATTTCTCTTCCTGAAAGCCAAGATATTTTGTGCAAATGGTGTTATTTAGTGCAGTATGATTAAGCTTTGTTTGTTGGTTTCAAGTTCTGGGTCATTTATCCTTTCCCTCTTTTCCCCCTTTCGTGCAAAATCCCTTGATGGTAGGCTCTGCCATAGATTGACTTTGTGGTAAGTGAGAACTGGACACAGGCGGGGTGAAAGATTAGACAATGAAATAGGATTTCCTTAAGAACAGGTTAAGAGCAGCCCAAGAGAACATGAACCGTGGGACTCAGCACAGTGAGAAATACTGAAGGTGGAACAACTAGTATGATAGTGAATGAACTACACACCATAAAGGCTGCTGGCTGTGGGGCCCAGGGTAGAAAAGGACTAGGTGCCAGGCTGGGTTTTGCAGAACCGGAAGAGCTGAGGGTTTAATGACTGAGGACAGCATGGATGCTCAGTGGGAGAAGCAAAGCAGAGAGATGGGGAGAAGGAAGGGAGCTGTCTACATTTCACGTTTCTTAGGATTTCTTATGGTGGCAGAATAGCCTTGAGTGCCAAAGTGGGAAGAAATAAAGACTGAGATTAAACAATACAATTTTTTAAAATTTTTTATTTTTTTTATTGACAATATTGTGTTAACCTCTGTTGTACAGCAAAGTAATTCAGGTATACACGTAGAGACATGCTTTTTTTTTGATAGTCTTTTCCATGATGCTTTATCACAGGATAGTGAATATAGTTCCCTCTGCTATACAATAGGACCTTGTTTATCCACCATATATATAATAGTTTACATCTGCTAATTCCAAACACTTTCTTTGTTACGTTAATAGTTTAAAATTCCTTATTACATAATTTAAGAAGATTTTAACAAATGGAAAGTATAGTTGGTGACTGCATGGTATTTCCCTACTTTAATTACAGAATATTATCTAGGGACAGTAGATGTTGGCTCTTTCCAGATGCCTAGCAGGGTGCAGAGTATTTGGAGCCCTGAAGTTGCAATTGGGAGATCTTCATTATAAGCCCAGGCTCTGTACTTGCTAAATGGGTAAACATGGGCAATTTGCATAACCTCACTGAGCTTTTATCTTACACAGTTCAGTTCAGTAGCTCAGTTGTGTCCGACTCTTTGCAACCCACGGACCACAGCATGCCAAACCTCCCTGTCCATCCGAGTTCAGCCAGACTCATGTCCATTGAATCAGTGATGCCATCCAACCATCTCATTCACTGTCGTCCCCTTCTCCTGCCCCCAATCCCTCCCAGCATCAGAGTCTTTTCCAATCAGTCAGTTCTTCACATCAGGTGGCCACAGTATTGGGGCTTTAGCTTCAGCATCAGTCCTTCCAATGAATATTCAGGACTGATTTCCTTTAGGTTTGGCTGGTTGGATCTCCTTGCAGTCCAAAGGACTCTCAAAAGTCTTTTCCAACACCACAGTTCAAAAGCATCNTAGCTTCAGCATCAGTCCTTCCAATGAATATTCAGGACTGATTTCCTTTAGGTTTGGCTGGTTGGATCTCCTTGCAGTCCAAAGGACTCTCAAAAGTCTTTTCCAACACCACAGTTCAAAAGCATCAATTCTTTGGCACTCAGCTTTCTTTACAGCCCAACTCTCATATCCATACATGACTACTGGATAAACCATAGCCTTGACGAGATGGACCTTTGCTGGCCAAGTAATGTCTCTGCTTTTTAATATGCTGTATATGTTGGTCATAACTTTCCTTCCAAGGAGTAAGCGTCTTTTAATTTCATGGCTGCACTCCCATCTGCAGTGATTTGGAGCCCCCCAAAATAAAGCCAGCCACTGTTTCCCCATCTATTTCCTATGAAGTGATGGGACAGGATGCCATGATGTTTAGTTTTCTGAATGTTGAGATTTAAGCCAACATTTTCACTCTCCTCTTTAACTTTTATCAAGAGGCTCTTTAGTTCTTCTTCACTTTGTCTTACACAGGTGAATGATAATAATACCTTTTAGGATTAGATTTAAAAATGCAAGGGTTCTTTTCAACTACAAATTTAAATGTTAGGTAATATTTCACAAATATTGAGTAGACATGATACTATCCCTTNCTTTAGTTCTTCTTCACTTTGTCTTACACAGGTGAATGATAATAATACCTTTTAGGATTAGATTTAAAAATGCAAGGGTTCTTTTCAACTACAAATTTAAATGTTAGGTAATATTTCACAAATATTGAGTAGACATGATACTATCCCTTCAAGAACATTCAACTTGAAAAAGAGATTTGCTTCATATTTAGTTAGACATTGGTATAATTAAATGAAAGTATGTTAATTACATTTATTAGTTTTATTACATTAATAATTACAAATATTTGAATGAACCTAACTACTATTTCTCGGCCTTACAAAAAAGATCTTCATGAC
The DNA here is from genome assembly GCA_006410875.1 of Neotragus pygmaeus. NCBI lineage: Eukaryota > Metazoa > Chordata > Mammalia > Artiodactyla > Bovidae > Neotragus > Neotragus pygmaeus. The sequence continues at coordinate 190,596 of SJYV01049133.1, read as the reverse complement.
CAAAATAATCACGATGGTGTGATCACTCACCTAGAGCCAGACATCCTGGAATCTGAAGTCAAGCGGGCCTTAGAAAGCATCACTACGAACAAAGCTAGTGGAGGTGATAGAATTCCAGTAGAGCTATTTCNGTGTGTGTGTGTGTGTGTATGAAAGCTAATGGCAATTCTGGAATTGAAAAGTAAAGAAACTGAAATTAAAAATTCACTAGAGGAACTTCCTGGTGGCCCAGTGGTAAAGAAGTTACCTGCCAGTGCAGGGGACACAGGTTCGATTCCTGGTCCATGAAGATTCCACATGCTATAGAGCGGTTAAGCCCATGAGCCACAAACTACTGAGCCCGCTGTTCTCTAGAGCCTGTGCTCTGCAGCAAGAGAAGGTGCTGCAATGAGAAGTCTTAGCACGGCAGCAAAAAATAACCCCCTCTCACTGCAACTAGAGAAAGCCCGCACGCACAAAGCAACAAAGACACATCACAGCCAAGAGTAAAATAAAGAGTATCTTTTTTAAAAATTCACTGCTGCTGCTGCTAAGTTGCTTCAGTCGTGTCCGACCCTGTGCGACCCCATAGACGGCGGCCCACCAGGCTCCCCCGTCCTTGGGATTCTCCAGGCAAGAACACTGGAGTGGGTTGCCATTGCCTTCTCCAGTGTGTGAAGGTGAAGTCGCTCAGTTGCGTCCAACTCCTAGCGACCCCATGGACTGCAGCCCACCAGGCTCCTCCACCCATGGGATTTTCCAGGCAAGAGTACCGGAGTGGGTTGCCATTGACTAGAGAGATTCACTAGCATCTTTGAGCTGGAATAATAAAGAACCAGCAAACTTAAAGATAGATCAATTGAGGTTATTTGATTTAAAGAACAAAAATAAAAGAGGAATGAAAAAAGTGAACAGACCCTTGAGTACTTGTGTAACATTGAACACACTATACACTCAATGGGAGTTCAAGAAGAGGAGAGAATTAGAAAAAAATTTTTGAAGAAATAATGGTCCAAAAATCCCCAATGTTTTGATGAAAAACATTAATTTACACTTCTAAACAAAGCCCAAGTAGACATGGGAAAACTGCTGAAAGAGACAGAGAAAATCTTGAAAGCAGTAAGAGGAAAATGATACATCATGCAAAGGAGCAACAGTAAAGTGAAAGTGAAAGTGAAAGTCACTCAGTCGTGTCCAACTCTTTGAGACCCCATGGACCATACAGTCCATGGAATTCTCCAGGCCAGAATACTGGAGTGGGTAGCCATCTCCAGGGGATCTTCCCAACCCAGGGATCGAACCCAGGTCTCCTGCATTGCAGGTGGATTCTTTACTANTTTGAGACCCCATGGACCATACAGTCCATGGAATTCTCCAGGCCAGAATACTGGAGTGGGTAGCCATCTCCAGGGGATCTTCCCAACCCAGGGATCGAACCCAGGTCTCCTGCATTGCAGGTGGATTCTTTACTAGCTGAACCACAAGAGAAGCCCAACCAGAGTAAAGTTAACAGGTAATTTTGTATTAGAAACAAGAGAAGCCAGGAGTGAAGTGGCATGTTCAAGTACTGAAAGAAAAACATACTGTCAATCAAGAGGTCTCCGTCCAATAAAATATCTTTCAAAAATGAAGATGAAATAAAGACAATCCCAGAAAACAAAGCATGAGAATTTGTCGCTTATAGGCAAGCCTTAAAAAAAAAAAACAAACCTAGATGTGAACTCCCTGGTGATCCAGTGGTTAAGAAACCACCTTGCAAGCAAGGAACACAGGTTCGATCCCTGCTCTGGGAAGATGCCACATGACGTGGAGTAACTATCCCCGCCTGCCCTAGAGCCTGCGCTCTGCAATAAGAGAAGCCGCTGCAGTGAGAAGCTCGCATACCACCGTGAAAATTAACCCCCCACTTGCCACAGCTAGAGAGAGTCCACACGCAGCAACGCAGACCCGTGCAGCCAAAAATAATACTACTAAGGGACACCCTTGGGGTAAAAGGAAAGGACACGACAGTAACTTGAATCCACATGAAGAAATAGCACTAAGAAAGGCACCCTGTAGAAGTAAATTAAATACAAGGACACTGCAAACATATGTTTCTCTTTTATTCTCTTAATCAAGTTTAAAAAACAATCATCAGGTGAGTAACAGAAAGAGAGAATAGAGGGACTTTCCTGGTGGTCCAGTGGTTAAGAATCACCTTGCAATGAAGGGAAGGCAGGTTCGATCCCTGGTCTGGGAACTAAGGTCCCACATGCCAAGGGGTAACTAAAGCCGAATAACACAAGGAAAGATCCTGAAGGACACACAAAGATTCTGTGTGCCACAACAAAGAGTCAACACAGCCAGATAAATTAAAAAAAATTTTTTTTAAGGGAGAGAAAAGAGTTATACCAGAGAAAGGAAAAGACACCAGACGGTAACTTGAATTCATTGAAGAAAATGAAAATAGCACCAGAAATGATAAAGATGTGGGTTAATATAAAAAAATTCTATAAATATATTTTTCCTTTCTTTTCTTAAATTTTAACAAGACAGAAGATTATATAAAGCAATCATTATAACACTCTCCTTGGGTTTATAACATATGGATATAGTATGTGACAATAATAGCACAAAGGGTAAGTGAGGGAGGTGAACTGAATTAGCAAAATTTTGATAATTTAGTAGAACTGAGTTAGTATTAATCTGAAGTATATTCTGATAAGTTACATATTGTAATGGAACTGAGATTAATAACTCAGTTATTATCTCTGGAACTGAGATTAATAACTCAAAAATGTAATAAAGAAACAACAGCAAAAGTGTTAAAAAGCACATTAGAAAAGTATTTAGCATGAAAGAAGACAGTAAAGGAAGAAGCACAACAAAAGGCAAAAAAAGACATGAAAGATACAGAAAAGAAAGCTTTGTGAGAAACCCAGCTATATCAATAATTATACCAAATATGAATAACTTAAACAAGCAGGTTAAATGTGGATGACTTAATCACTACTGGACCAGATTTTTTTTTTTTAAAGATTCAATTTTACACTCCTTACAACAGATATTTTAAATCCATAGACATAAATAGGTTGAAAGCAAAAGAATGAAAAAATATACACCGTTTAAACCTAAACCATAGGAGAAGCAGAGTGTCTACAGCAGCATTAGATAAAATGGACTTTAAGACCGAAACATATACTAAAGGCAGAGATATTTTGTAATGATGAAAGGGTCAGTTCATCAAAATGATATAATAATGAGCATCTAACAATGGAGCCCCAAAATACATGAATAAAGCCTGACAGAATTGAAGGGAGAATTCCATGATAGTAGCTAGAAAGACACACTACTGAACAGAAGAAAACATTTGCAAACGGTATGACTGATAAGGGGTTACTACCCGAAATATATAAATAGCTCATGTAACTCAACATCAAAAAAAGAAAGAAAGAAAGAAACTTAATTTAAAAATGGGTGGAAGACCTGAATAGACATTTTTCTAAAGAGGAAATTCAGATGGCCAGCAGGCACATGAAAAGATGTTCAATATCATTAGTCATCAGAGAAATGCAAATTAAAACCACAATGAGATATTACCTCAGACCCGTCAGAATGGTGACATCAAAAGGAAGGTCAATAAGAAATACCGGCGAGAATACGGAGAACGGGGCACCCTGTAAACCGCTGGTGGAAATGTAAATTGGTGCAGCCACTGTGGAAAAGAGTATGAGGTTTTCTCAAAAAAACTAAAACTAGAACTACCATGTGACCCAGCAACTCCACTCCTGGATATACATCCGAAAAAAAAATGGAACCACTAATTCAAAAAGATACATGCACCTCAGTGTTCACAGCAGCAGCATTTACAATTGCCAAGATATGGAACCCACCTTAGTGTTCATCAATAGATGAATGGATGAAGAAGATGTATTGTATATATATACACACACATATATGTTTTATGTATATATAAATAGTATTCAGCCATAAAAAGGAATAAAATTTTGCCTTTTGCAGCAACATGGATGGACTTGGAGGGTATTACGCTAAAAGTGAAATAAGTAAAACAAAGAAAGACAAAATACTATATGGTATCACTTACATGTGAAATCTAGAAAAATAGAACAAATTAGTGAATATACCAAAAGGAAACAGACTCACAGGTATAGAGAACAAACGAGTGGTTACCAATGGGGAGAGGCAAGAGGGAAGGGACAAAATAGGTTTGGGGATTAAGAGATACAAACTTAATGTATAAAGTAAAGCTACAAGGATATGTGGTACAACATGGGGAACGTAACCAATATTTTATAATAACTATAAATGGGGTATAAACATTAAAAATTGTGAATCACTTTGTCATACATCATAACTTATAAGATATTGTACATCAACTATTCTTCAACAAGAAAATTTTAAAATTAAAAAAGTTAAGTGGTTAAATGGATAAATAAAAGCCAAAAGAGAAAAATTTTAATACATGCCTTTCAAAGTACTAGGGGAAAAACTCAAGAACATGCAACCCATACAGGGGAAAAAAAAGGAAAAACAAGAGTAGTTGAAATTTCAGAACTTCACTTTCAATAATGTGTGAAACAGCCAGCCAGAAAATGAGCAAGAATATGCAAGACTTGAACAATACTTCAAACAAATTAATCTGCAATGTATTAGAACACTACCCAACAGGGGGTAAAGAATCTGCCTGCAATGCGGGAGACCTGGGTTCACNTCACTTTCAATAATGTGTGAAACAGCCAGCCAGAAAATGAGCAAGAATATGCAAGACTTGAACAATACTTCAAACAAATTAATCTGCAATGTATTAGAACACTACCCAACAGGGGGTAAAGAATCTGCCTGCAATGCGGGAGACCTGGGTTCACTCCCTGGGTTGGGAAGATCCTCTGGAGAAGGGAAAGGCTACCCACTCCAGTATTCTGGCCTGGAGAATTCCATGGACTGTGTAGCCCATGGGGTTGCAAAGAGTCAGACACGACTGAGTGACTTACACTTTCACATTTTCACCCAACAACAGCAGGATTATACATTATTTTCAAGTGCACAATGAATATTCACCAAGATAGACAATATGCTAGGCTATAAAAACAAGTCTCAATAAATTGAAAAGGATTAAAATCACACAAAATATGTTCTCGAACCAAATAGAATTCAATGAGAAATGAGCAACAGGAGAAAATTTGGGAAATCCCCAACTCTTTGACATGAAACAACCTATTTCTAAACAATTCATGAGTTAAAAAGGAAATCCCAAGGCAAAATTTTAAATATTTTGAACCAAATGACCACACATAATCCCAAAATTTATACAGTGCAGTTAAAGCAGTACTTAGCAGTGAATTCATAGCTTTAAAAATTTGTACTATAAAAAGGTGTCAAATCAAGAACCTGAACTTCTACAGTAAGAAATTAGAAAAAAGAAAAGCAAACTAACCCCAAAGCAATCACAAGTAATGAAATAGTAAAGATTAGAAATCAATGAAATAGAAAGCAGAAAAACAAACAGAAAAAAAAAAAACCTAGTGAAATTAAAATTTAAGATTAACAAAACTGACAAACTTTTGATTGACCAAGAGAAAGGAGGGGGAAGGAAAAAAACAAAATACAACTTACCCAAATAAAAACCAAGAGGGAATAACTCTAATAACCCCACAGAAATTAAGTGTGATAAAGGAATACTATGGACAACTTTATGCCAACAAATTAGACAACTTAGATACTTAATATCATCAGTCTTTGTGTGTTAGTCACTCAGTAGTGTCTGACTCTTTGTGACCCCATGGACTGTAGCCAACCAGGCTCCTGTGTCCATGGAATTCTCCAGGCAAGAATCCTGGAGTGTGTAGTCATTCCCTTCTCCAGGGAATCTTCCCAAGACCAAACCCAGGTCTCCTGCATTGCAGGTGGTTTTTTTATCCCCTAAGCCACCAAGGAAACCATTAGTCATTCAGTTCAGTTCAGTTCAGTCGCTCAGTCGTGTCCGACTCTTTGCGACCCCATGAATCGCAGCACGCCAGGCCTCCCTGTTCATTAAAGAAATACGAATTAAAACCACAATGACAGCCTCACCTGGCTGTCCAGTGGTCAAGACTGCACTCCAATGCGGGGAGCAAGGGTTTGATCCCTCGCCAGGGAACTAAGATCCCATATGCCACATGGCATAGCCAAAAAAACCCACCAAAAACAATGAGATATCATCTCAGATCCACTAAAATGGCTATAATCAAAAGATAATAACAAGTGTTGCTGAGGATATGGAGAAATGGGAACCTCTAGAAAGCTTAACATAAATTTACCCTACGACGCAGGAATTTCACTCCTAGGTATATACCCAAGAGAAATGAAAACTTATGTTCACATAAAACCCAAAAATGTTCATAGCAGCATTATTCATAACAGTCAAAAAGTGGAGACAACTCAAATAACCAGCAACTGGCAGATGGATCAATAAAAAAATAAAAATAAAACAATCTAATCACACAACAGGATACTATTCAGCTGTAAAAAGGAGTGAAATACTGAGGCATGTAAAAACATGAATGAATCGCAAAAACATTATGCAAAGTTAAAAAAAATGCAAAGTACCATACATCGTATGATTCCTTAAAAAAAAAAAATTATTTATTTGGCTGTGCTGGGTCTTAGCTGTGGCATGTAGGATCTTTGATGTAGCATGTGGGATCTTTAGCTGTGACACGTGGAATCTAGTTCCCTAACCAGGGGTTGAACCTCAGCACTCCTGCATTGGGAGTGCAGAGTCTCAGCCACTAGACCAGCAGGGAAGCCCCTGTATGATTCCAGTTACATGAAATGTCCAGGAAATGTAAATCCACAAAGACAAGGAAGTAGATCAGCAGTGGCCTGGGGGCTGACTACAAATCAGCAGGAGGAATCTCTGGGTGGGTGATGGAAATGTTCTAAAATTGGATTGTGGTGATGGTTGTACAATGAATCGCACATTTAAAATGGGTGAATTTATGGTATATAATTCATACTCAACAAAGCTCTCTCAAAATGATGTATGAAAGTGTTAGTCACTCAGNGAGTGCCGAAGAATTGATGCTTTTGAACTGTGGTGTTGGAGAAGACTCTTGAGAGTCCCTTGGACTGCAAGGAGATCCAACCAGTCCATTCTGAAGGAGGTCAGCCTTGGGATTTCTTTGGAAGGAATGATGCTAAAGCTGAAACTCCAGTAGTTTGGCCACCTCATGCGAAGAGTTGACTCATTGGAAAAGACTGTGATGCTGGGAGGGATTGCAGGCAGGAGGAGAAGGGGACAACTGAGGATGAGATAGCTGGATGGCATCACGGACTTGATGGACGTGAGTCTGAATGAACTCTGGGAGATGGTGATGGACAGGGAGGCCTGGCGTGCTGCAATTCATGGGGTCACAAAGAGTTGGACACGACTGAGTGACTGAACTGAACTGAACTGAAACAAATGGTTAAAGGTTATTTGGGGGGTTGTGGGGAAAAACGATTACATTTAGTTTTAAAACTCTAGTTTGGGATTCAGAGGGAAATGTAGGTGATAAGCCTGGAGGCAGGAAGAGCAGTTAGAAGGCTGTTGCTATAAACTGGGAAAGTTGAGATTGAAAGAAGGGGATGGGTTTGAGAAGAGCAGTTTGGCTAGTAATAGGTTGAATGTGGAGAATAAAGGAAACAGAACAACTGAGTTTTCCCCAGCGGGCAGCTGAGTGGATCTGGACCCTGTTTGTTGACTAGAGAATGCAGAGGAGGGGATCTTGGAGTTTGACTTGACAATGGTGTCTCTAAGCAATGAGGTCCACTGAGTCTTTAGAGGTTAGGTTGTAGGACTTATGAGAAGTGCCTGGGCTGGAAATACACACCTGGATGGAGACTGAAGTGAGTTAAGCTTATCTAGGCAAAATATGGGCTTTGCTGTTGTCTCAGAAGGTGAAGCGTCCACCTGCAATGCAGGAGACCTGGTTAAATCACTTTGGCCACCTGATATGAAGAGCCAACTCATAGGAAAAGACCCTGATGCTAGAAAATACTAAGGGCAGGGTGAGAAGGGGCAGTAGGGCATGAGATGGTTAGATAGCATCACTGAATCAGAGGACATGAGTTTGAACAAACTCCAGGAAATAGTGAAGGACAGGGAAGCCTGGCACATGCTGCGGTTCCTGGGGTCCCAATGAGTCAGACACGACTTAGTGATTGAACAGCAAAGCTTTTCAGGTATATGAAAGGCTAACCTTTAGGTGCATTTTTTCCTAGGAACAATGATTCTGAGATTTCAGGAAATTCTCAAGGGTGCCTTTTACCCTGAAAAGTTTAAGGACCACTAGAGTAGAGTGTTTAGATCAGTGATAGATCAGTGATCAATGCAAAGAAATAGAGGAAAACAACAGAACGGGAAAGACTAGAGATCTCTTCAAGAAAATCAGAGATACCAAGGGAACATTTCATGCAAAGATAATCACAATAAAGGCCAGAAATGGTATGGATCTAACAGAAGCAGAAGATATTATGAAGAGGTGGCAAGAAAACACAGAAGAACTGTACAAAAAAGATCTCTATGACCCAGACAACCATGATGGTGTGATCACTCACCTAGAGCCAGACATCCTGGAATCTGAAGTCAAGTGGGCCTTAGGAAATATCACTACAAACAAAGCTAGTGGAGGCAATGGAATTCCAGTTGAGCTATTTCAAATCTTAAAAGATGATGGTGTGAAAGTGCACCACTCCATATGCCAGCAAATTTGGAAAACACAACAGTGGCCACAGGACTGGAAAAGGTCAATTTTCATTCCAATCCCAAAGAAAGGCAATGCCAAAGAATGTTCAAACTACTGCACAATTACACTCATCTTACATGCTAGCAAAACAATGCTCAAAACGCTTCAAGCCAGGCTTCAACAGTACATGAACAATGAACATTCAAATGTTCAAGCTGGATTTAGAAAAGGCAGAGGAACCAGAGATCAAATTGCCAACATCCACTGGATCATCAAAAAAGCAAGAGAGTTCCAGAAAAACATCTACTTCTGCTTCATTGACTACACCAAAGCATTGACTGTGTGGATCAAAACAAACCATGGAAAATTCTTTAAGAGATGGGAATACCAGACCACATGACCTGCTTCTTGAGAAATCTGTGTGCAGGTCAAGAAGCAACAATTAGAACTGGACATAGAACAACAGACTGTTTCCAAATTGGGAAAGGAGTACACCAAGACTATATATTGTTACTCTGGTTATTTAACTTATATGTAGAGTACATTATGAAAAATGTTGGGCTGGACGAAGCACAAGCTAGAATCAAGATTGCCAGGAGAAATATCAGTAACCTCAGATATGCAAATGACACCACCCTTATGGCAGAAAGTGAAGAGGAGCTAAAAAGCCTCTTGATGAAAGTGAAAGAGGAGAGTGAAAATGTTGTCTTAACACTCGGAAAACGAAGATCATGGCACCTGGTCCCATTACTTCAAGGCAAATAGATGGGGAAACAATGGAAACAGTGTCAGACTTTATTTTTGGGGGCTCCAAAATCACCACAGATAGTGACTGCTGCCATCAAGTTAAAAGACTCTTGCTCCTTGGAAGAAAAGTTGTAACTCACTTAGACGGCTTATTAAAAAGCAGAGATATTACTTTGCGAACAAATGTCCATCTAGTCAAAGCTATGGTTTTTCCAGTAGTCATGTATGGATTTCAGGGTTGAATTACAAAGAAAAGCTGAGTGCCAAAGAATGGATGCTTTTGAACTGTGGTGTTGGAGAAGACTCTTGAGAGTCCCTTGGACTGCAAGGAGATCTAACCAGTCCATCCTAAAGGAGATCAGCCCTGAATTTTCACTGGAAGGATTGATGTTGAACCTGAAACTCCAATACTTCGGCCATCTGATGAGAAGAACTAACTGATTGGAAAAAACCTTGATGCTGGGAAAGATTGAAGGCAGGAGGAAAAGGGGATGACAGAGGATGAACTGGCTGGATGACATCACCGACGTGATGGATGTGAGTCTGAGCAGGCTCTGGGAGTTGGTGATGGACAGGGAGGCCTGGGGTGCTGCAGTCTATGGGGCTGCAAAGAGCTGGACATGACTGAGTGACTGAACTGAACTGAGAGCAGGGTATGAGGCTTCCCCACTGGTGCTAGTGGTAAGGAACTTGCTTGCCAAAGCAAGAGACAGGAGACATGGGTTTGATCCCTGGGTGGGGAAGATTCCCTGGAGGAGGGCATGGCATCCTATTCCTGCATTCTTGTGGAAAATCCTATGCCTAGAGGAGCCTGGAGGGCTACAGTTCAAGGGGTCACAAAGAATCAGACACAACTGAAGCCACTTAGCATCCACACAGGGCAGACTGTGAAAAGAGGCCAGGACACTGACAAGAAGGTAAGTATTGGGTTGGCCAAAAAAATTTCTTCTTACAAAAACCTCAAACAAACTTTTTTGGTTAACACAATAAAAAAGACAATCAGAATTTCAAAATAGACCCTTGGAAACTGGCAACATCAGGGAAGCCTCATCAGGTGTTGCCAGGCCCTGGAACTTCACCTGCCTTTTATATTCTGCCTCATTGTTCCTAGGGAAGAAGATTCTGGGGACAGAAAAGCCTTGTGTCTGGAAGATGGGCCCACAGACACTGATGAGGTTTGGGGGTAGAAATAACAAATTAGGAGAAGATGAGTGAGCATTGAGTTGAGAGTCAGGCCTTGGGATTTTTGGAGAGACTATGCTTAAGTTTTTCTGAAACCTAAAAATTTCCAACTACATCTCCAGTAAGCAAAATTAAATAAATATAATCCCTTAATATAAAGAATTCTTATCCATAGAACATGTAATTGCTTTTTATTCATTAGGCTGTATGGAATAAGATGAAAGCAGAGTCCAGCACTGGCATCACCTGGCAGAATTAAGATAAAGGATCAAATGTCTTTTGAAGTACAAATAGAATATTCACAAAGAACGTGTATTCNGAACATGTAATTGCTTTTTATTCATTAGGCTGTATGGAATAAGATGAAAGCAGAGTCCAGCACTGGCATCACCTGGCAGAATTAAGATAAAGGATCAAATGTCTTTTGAAGTACAAATAGAATATTCACAAAGAATGTTCTTTGCAAATACACCGTGTTTTGGAAGGTTTTCACAAAAACAATTCAAGCTTGATCTTGTATCTTTTTTTTGCTTTCCACTTTAACTTTATCCTCACAACTCAATTTGCTACTCATCTTTATAACTTTAGGGCAGAAACTCAGGGATTTTGTTAGAATGCTAAAAAATAGATGATATCACTAATTAGGAAAAAGAAGTATAGGTATCTCTATCATCAATAATTTTCTGACTAGAGTATCTACTCATTGGCCAAATATCTTGCTCAACTGTCTTTCTATTGGTAACTGTATTAGTTTTCCAGGCTGCTGTAACAAATTATTTCTAAGCCAAGTGGTTTAAAGCAAGCAGGTTTAAAGAAACCAAGAGGTTTAAAGAAACCTCATGGTTTCTGTGAGTCAGGATTTTTGCAAGGGGCTTGGTCATCTGGAAGCTTCTCTGGTCTGTGGACCTGGCTCCAAGACGGCTGTTGGCAGAGGGCCTCAGTTCTTCATGTCAGCTTCTCTCCCAAGTTACTCAAGCTCATGTTGGGAGCATCCTCACAGTGTGACACCTGGCTTCCTTCAGATTGAGTGATCCAGAAGAACTTGGTGTCTTTTATCACCTAGCTTGGAAGTCATGCTCTGCTATTTCAGCAACTTCCTCTTGGTTACAACTGTCTGATCTATGCAATGTGGGAGATGATTCAAGGCTACACAAAGATGCAAATACCAGAGGCAGAGACAGCAGGGGCTCACGTGGAGGCTGGCTACCACAGAAGTGAAAACTAATTTTTAAAAAATGTGTTCTCCTGGAGTACTGAGGTTACAAACTCCATTATAACCACCGTCGTCTCCTCTACTACCACCAACCACGCTATTTTTTCTCTCAGTTTTGAGAAATAATTGTGATGTATTGAGATACAGTTGGCATACTGTTTTTCAGTCTCTAAGTCCTGTTTGACTCTTTGCCACCCTCTGGACAGCAGCATGCCAGGCTTCCTTGTCCTTCACTATCTCCTGGAGTTTGCTCAAGCTCATGTCCATTGATTTGGTGATGCCATCCCACCATCTCACCCTCTGTCACCACCTTCCCTCCTCCGGTTAACATATAGCATTGTATAATTTTAAAGTGTACAGCATAGTGATTTGATATATGTATACATTGTGACATGATCGCCACACTTATATTTAGTTAACATCTATCGCCCAAGCATGCCTCTTTAGAGGTATGTTGAAGGTCTGCACAATCACTAAATAAGATCAAGATGCCATTGGGACTCGGAGTAAAGCTATTGTCAATGAAGAGACAATAAAGCTATTGTCAACATCATGAAGAGAAACAGCACCTATGTGTTTTCACTTCCATTTTTAACATAGCCAGTGACCTCTAAATTGAGAACCTTAGATTTCATTGTAAGTCAGCTTTAATGGATGGTAGGGCCAGGTAAAGTTGGGGTTCAGCAGAATGGTTAATGGATATATTTTCAGTAGATTGAACTTGGCAAGGGATTAGCAGCTTTTAGTCAAGAATTTGTACCCCTAGGAGAATTAAGCCTTTGTTCTTAATTACTCCATCTCTTCCTAATCCATACAATCTATAAAAGGCTAGTCTATGAAAAGTACCAGGAGTTTCATAACCCTTTAAAAAGACTCCTCTGTTTACCTTCCTTTTTTGGGAAGGCAAAAATGCAGTTTTTTATTCAAATGTGATTAAATTACAAGTCAGTTTGTGGCAAATTGTGAACCTGGAATTAATGTTGTGAACTTAACAAGATGCCTTTTAAATGTTCCATTAGTGGTTAATGAAGATAGGAAGTACATAAGGAAAACTCAAGTTAGGGTGTGACACAGATCAGGGTGAAACCTCATCCTATAGTGTCTCAAGCAGCTGCGTTTTGCAGCTTGTTTGAATCACATGAAAAGGAGTCATTCCATTCTGTCAGTGTGAGTTCTGCCAAGAACTGTGGGTATGTCTGGAGATCTCTCCATGTGGTGGGTTCCATGCTTCTGGATCCAGAAAAGGAAGTGTGTGAGGAGAGAAGATATTTTCTGGTGAGCATTGCTCGCCTCTGTGATACTGGAGATTAAGGAGTGCTCTTTAGAAATTTAGAAAGAAATCTTAGTTATGGTTTTATTGCAGCTTTCTTGTTCTGTCAAATATGTAAGTGCTAGTTATATTTTAGAATGGTTTGTTTTTACTACCTGAGAAATTAATCAAGAAGAGGGGGAATTTTTAAATGGGCTGCCTAGTGTGTGGGGCAGGATTTAGCAAGTGTGACTAAATCACTACCACTCTAGTGACACTGGCTGTATTTATTTCTGAAAGTAGAGATGCAACTAAATTCACTTTAATTTCAAATTGCGACATAGAAATTCATACTTGTTTTTATCTATTGATAAAATAATGCAAATGTGCCTCTTAGATTCTTATGGGAACCCAACTCCTTCTTTGATGAATTTATTCCCCATTTTGTGGGTAAGATATTTGTATAATTCTCAGAAAAATATTACCTTGGTGATTCTTAGAACATATTAATAAAGTGGAAAAGTGGCAAGTGGGAGCTCTCCCATCTGTGCCTGCAAGTAATTTAATCAAGGTCACACAAATACAATGGGCAGGCAACTGTATGAGTTGAATGAATATTAGTTGAATATTTGTTGAATGAATGGATAAGATTGTCACTTTAATAAGACTGTTGTCTAAAGATGCAAATATGTACAAAAATACTTTGAAGTGTTGAAAGAGAATTATAAAACCTTCTGCTAATTTGCTAATTCCCCATATGAAATAATATTTTTTTCTCAGTTGGAGAAATCTGGGGATGATTCCAATAGCTTGGGCAGGCTGACCCTTTCTCCAGGATGCTCCATCAACTGGCCATACACTTGTCATTGCCTATTGTTTAGTGAGGCTGATACATCCTGGCCCATCAACCCAGGGTATTTTCCAGGACTAGAGAAGGCCATTTAGGTGAAGGAGATTCTAGGGAGCCGGTGACATCACTGAAATGGTTGAAATCCACAGTTGTCAGGAGGCAAGTGATCTTAGAGGAGTGTGGCGGGTGGGAAACAAAAGGACACAAATTCACAAGCTCCTCAGTCTCTCTGCAGCTCCTCATCTATCAAAGGAGTCTGATGAAGGTGATCTATGTGAAAGCGCCTGGCATGACATTGTTGCTTAATGATGGAGTAGTGTGTACCGAAATCAATAACAGGCTCTCAATCAATACTGCGTGAATGTGAATCTGGAAGGGGGTAATAGAGTGGAATAATAAAGAATGACCAAAGAACAAATATCATTCCACTGGGCTCATAGACTGGAGCTTAATGGAGGGGTCAATCTGAAGACTCAGACTTTGTTCACTTACACGTTAGGACTTCTTTTGAACCAACTCTTCTTATTTCACTAATGGTTCTCATTCTTTCTATAATTCTTACTGTACATAAATCCAGTGCCTGGACATGCCACAGTCATGGTGGGACTGTGACATGTCTGCTTGCCTTATTTGAACTGTCTGCTTACAGGGAGTATTGTGTGTTTCCCTAAATCTGTTCATGCTTGTTGCACCTGAAATTATGTAATTTATTTAAATATTACATTAATGGTTGAATGTAAATGCAAAAACAAAAGCATATTGTTTCTATGAAAATTTAAGTTGAGTGATGCGTGGAGATTCAAGAACACTTAATTGTAAAAGAGATTGCTCTCCTAATAGATGCAGCTGAGAGAAACAGAGAGAATTGAAAAAAGAAAAATCGAGTTTCTGTACTTGGGTTTTTGTTGTTCTGTTTTGCCTGGTGCAGTATCCTGGTGAGGATAAAACTGTGGACTCTGGTGCCAAGTCTGCCTGAGGTGAAACCTGCTTTCCCCCACTAGGCAGCTGGGTGGCTTTGGCCCTGCTTCCTCATCTGTAAAGCAGGGATGAGAAAGAGCCTCAGTCTCATTGGGTGATGCAATGATACCAACTGCCCAGAGTGAGGCCAGACCTCATAGGTTAATGGCAGAGTCCTCTCACTTTAGACATCAGCCACAAGCTTGGGGTCCCCAGGGCAGCCTCACTTCTGAGCAGCTGACTGAAAATGGAGAGTTTTCCACTCTCAAGTTTGATAACTCACTGGAATGACTCACAGAATTCAGGAGAGTGCTATCCTTATGACTGCGGTTTTATAATATCACAGCGGAAGGACACCCATTAGAACCAGCTGAAGGCAGAGGTGCATGGCGAGGTCTGGGGGGACCCCAAATACAAAGCTCCCTCTCGTCCTGTCCACAGGGAGACAGACCCGTCCTGGACAGTAACCCTCCCCTGGACACGGTTCTTGTGAGATGGGAAAGGGTCTTGTGGTCAAGTGTGCTTGGGAAATAGTGGGGTATTTTTAACAGTTTTTAAAAAAGTTAAAATGTGTTATAAATATTCAAGACTAAGGAATAAACAGCATGCATCATTTCCCAGATGTATTTGCCCATGCAATTCTTCCTCAGTGGAATGCCCATTAATGTCCCCAAAGAATACCAAAAAAGGGCAAAAACCCCCCAAAACAAAGAAATTTAAAAATATTTCCAAACCCCAAATCCTGTTTCCAAGTAGCTCCTAATCAAAGACAAAGTACCCTTGACATTCTGACAAAGAAAGAATTTGACTTGTGTTTTCCAAGTTGTTCTTGATACTTTGACTATTTTATTTCTAGTTGACAGCTTTTGAAAGACTCATGTATAATAAATATGAAAAAATATATACAAGAGTATGAAAAAACTTTTAAAAAGCCAAAAAATATCAGTAGGACAAGTGTCTAATGCAGAATGAGGAAGCAGAAATTTAAAAAATAGACGTAGAACTTTATTTTTGCACAGAATATATCAATAGATGTTCACAGTATGAGTGTGTATTAAGGAGAAGTTAAATTATGTCAAGGCGTTTGTATAAGATGAAATCATTCACAGAGCAGAAGTAAAGACACCGATGCAGAGAAAAAAACTTAACAGATATCAAAGAGGAAGCATAGATTGGGGTGAATTGGGAAATTAGTATTGACATATACACATTACTATGTGTGAAATAGATAGCTAATGAGAACTTACTGTATAGCTCAGGGAACTCTACTCAGTGCTCTGTGATGACCCAGATGGAAAGGAAATCTGAAAAAGAGGGGAGATGTATACACATGGCTGATTCACTTTGCTGTACGGTAGATATTAACATCCTGGAAAAGGAAATGTCAACCCACTCCAGTGTTCTTGCCTGGAGAATCTCATGGACAAAGGACTCTCTTGAGCTACAGTCTATGGGGTTGCAAAGAGTCGGACACGACTAAGCAACAACCCCTCCCCCTCAACACACACACAGAGATACTAACATGGCATTATAAAACAGTAATACTCCATTAGAAATTAATCTTAAAAAAACACATTTTGGAGAGGTATCTGTAAAAAACTGATTTAAAAATCCTTTAAAATCTCTGTCTTGCTGGTGAACTGAAGTTACCTGGAAAATTAATGAATACTTTCCAAAAAAACATCTATTTCTGCTTTATTGACTATGCCAAAGCCTTTGACTGTGTGGATTACAATAAACTGTNAGCCAGAGCTTACAGAAATTCTTCCAACAATGGCATATTTGTCATAACACCTGAATCCCACATAACCCCCAGGGACAAGCCATAATTGAATGCCACCATCAAAATTTAAAGGCTCAATTACAAAAACAAAAAGGGGGAATAAGCCCTCACCAGCAGCTTGGAATGGCACTTTTTACTCTAAATATTTTAAATTTCTCAAAAAATGAACCAATACCATGTTTTCAAAAACATTGGTCTAACCAAGAAATAAAACCTGAAATACAAGTGAGATGGAAAGACCCCATCACTGGTCAGTGGAAGGGGCCCCATCCACTCCTTACGATGGGGAGAGGATTTGGATGCATATTCCCCACTGGGGACCCCAGCCCTATATGGGTGCCAGCAAGGAATCTTAAATTTACACCACAAGAGAGAGGTCAAATCTCAAAACCTGACACAGATTAAAGAGACACTCATCATGTTGAGCCCAGGAACAAAAAGTTCCTGAGGCGATCTTTTCTTCCCTTTCAGATCGATGCAGCGACCCTGCTGGACACTGCTCCTGGTGATCGTCGGATTACCTATCCTCTCCTTCCTGACCTCCCATCATCGCCACAGCTGTGCAACAGTTTTTAGAAGCTTTGAAGCCTGGGTTTAGCAGTACACGTGTCAGCATTTGTGCTGAAAGTTCAACAAGCTCAAACCATCGAGGTTGTAAGCAACATATCTACTGCCTCTGTTCAAGGATTTCAAACCAGTTTACACCAGTTTGAACACCTGAGATCCACCATAACGGGACTCCAACAACAGCTTGATCTCCATGCCAGAGCTATTGAGACGTTGAGTATTCTGGCGTGCATAGACTGATGTGAGACGCCCCAGCTTTTGTCTGACAGCTTTTCCAGTGTTGAATGAGACTCTTAACAGGTGCAAAAGGGAGCAAGCAATGGATTTGTGGGACTGGACACAAAGTCCATTTACCTGGTTCAAAAATGGCTTCTACTTGCTTGTATTTGTTGTTCTGCTTGTTGTAGTGTTAAAGGTAAAAAATCTCACAGCCCGCAATAGGCGCTTACAAAACAAAAAACAAAAAACGTATGCTTGCCCAAGTCATGGAAGAGGATCCCCACTTTGGGGACCCACAAAACCCCTGTTAATTTAGCCCTTCAAGAGATTAACCAAGACAGATAAATAAGAGTTCTAGATGCCCATCATCTAGAGAGATTCTGCCTAGCCCCCAAGAAGTGGCTGGATAGCCAATGACGGGTAAGACCCTCAGAGGAGGGCAACCTAAGACAGGCACAGCCATGAGAGGGGCTGGCGAGGCTGGAGGTTGGCCGCCTACATACAGCTTTATGCCTTGCTCTATAGAACCTCAATGCAAATGTCTTGAGGGCTTAAATAAAATAAAAAAGGGGGAGATGTGGGGCCCTAAATGGGAAACCTTAAAAAAGAATGGGCTAGCTTTGTGGTCGGAAACTAAGATAGCACCTACAGGAAGGAGTGGGCGGCATAGTTTATGTTGTTAAAAGTTTTTGATCTGCTCTCTTAACTTCCGTGCATGTGGGCGGCTTGTGATCACTATAGACTTCTATTACAATGAAGGCACATGATGACTTGACCTTTAATGTGATTGGTGCAACTGAAGGCTGACCTTTAATGCGATTGGTGCAACTGGAAACATAATGACTTTACCTTTAACTTGATTGGTAGAACTGTGGAAAGTCCCTCCCTGCTTGCCTATATAAGCTGGAAGCTTGCAGTAATAAAGCAGAACTGCTTTGACGGAACCCCTGTCACGTCTGATTGTCTCTCGCTCTCTGGGGGGCTAGGTTGGCGGACAGCAGGCTCACCTCTCCTCGGGACCCCTCAGCTTTGCTGAGGGAAGTTCCACTGCCTCTCTTTCTGTGGAGCGCCCCCCGCAATGCTTGCCTGTGGGGGGGTTGGGAGAATAACAGTAAAAATGAGGGAGCTTTCTGTGTTAATGAAAATGTTCCAAATCTTGATTGTGGTAATGGTTACACAGGAGAATACATTTATCATTACTCCTCAAATTTTACATATGCTTATGGCTTTTGCATTTCACTCCTCAACAAAAAGGGAACTCATTTTTCTTAAATTCAGTTCTGTGCTAAATGTGTGAATACAGCCCATTCTGGTGTTAAAACCAGCATCAGTGATAACAGAGAGGAAATGTTGCTTGTGCTGTATCTTACTCCTTGATGAAAGGTTCCATGTGGAACCTAGTATCTTACATCAAGATATATAACAGTTTCCTTCTGCCAACAAGTTCCAAAAATAATGAAGAGTATTATTCCAAGCATCTCTGATTTTCCTAAAGGAAATCAACTCTGAATATTCATTGGAAAGAATGATGCAGTAGCTGAAGCTCCAATACTTTGGCCATCTGACTTTGGCCACCTGATGTGAAGAGAAGACTCATTAGAAAAGACTCCGATGCTGGGAAAGATTGAGAGCAGGAGGAGAAGGGGACGACAGAAGATGAGATGGTTGAATGGTATCACTGACTCAATGCGTTTGAGCAAGCTCTGGGTGTACTGCAGTCCTGCAGTCCATGGGATTGCAAAGAGTGGGAAACAATTGAGGGACTGGACAACAACTTGAGAATTTCTTAGTAGTATATATATATAAAGCAGCTGAGCTATGGTGAATTCCCTGGCTCTCCAGAGGTTAGGGTTCTGTGTTTTCACTGCCAAGGGTGTGGGGTCAATCCTTGGTCAGGGAAGTGAGATTTTGCAAGTTGTGTGGTATGGTGAAAAAAAAAACACAACAACCCAGAAAACTGAAATGGGAAATGGCAGCTGCGGTCCAGCCGAACACAGTGGCATCTTGCGTTGAAACCAAGTTGCTTCCCTTTGAAAGGACTGCATTCATATGCGTTAGGATCATAGTCTCTTCATTTCCTAAGCAAGCCTGCTCTGTAAGTAACCTCTGATGTGTGTCTCTCAGTAATGCTGATCAACTGCAAACTGAATAAAATGCCTTCTCAAAATAGACAGCTAAAGCCATATTCTAAAAATGACATACATCTGGCTTAGCACATGCCGAATTTTTAATAACTGCTTCTTCCAAATGGTCAAAGTTGAGTCCTGCTAGAGCTGAGGCAGAACAATCAAGCTTAAGAAGCTCCTGGTGCTTCAAGATGGCGGCTGCACCTACAGCTTCTTGTCACGAGCCATGGATTTCTTCACGTCTTCTGCTTGTCTCTCTTCATTTTCCACAATCAAGGACATTGAAGTCTGAAGTTGCAGAATTAGAACATCTCTGTTATTAGAACCTACTGAGATCCAGATGGGACCCTGGCCACCTCCCTTGATAGAGGGAGATCAAGAGTCAGATGAACACCCATGAGGACCCAAGTTAGGTACCCTTTGATCTTACCTGGTTCATCTAGTTACTACAGATTTAAGCCCAAGTTAGAGAAGGCAATGGCAACCCACTCCAGTACTCTTGCCTGGAAAATCCCATGGGTGGCGGAGCCTGGTGGGCTGCAGTCCATTGGGTCGCATGGAGTCAGACATGACTGAAGCGAGTTAGCAGCAGCCTAAGTGGTCTCTTGGAACCCTGTGCTTTCAAGAGCAAGGGCTTCAAGGCATAAGGAATGAGGGCTCATCCATGTACACTGTCAAGGTAGACCGCCCGCCCCCCCCACCCACAACTCTGAGGGTCTGAAACTGAGCTTCACTTACTGGATTACATCCCTATTTTTGCCTCCAAATTCAGCCTGGGATCTTGGGCCAATTATATATTGAATGCAGGCAGATATGGAAGGGCGGAAAACATACAAATCATAACCACAATAATACTTTTGGGGGAGGTCTTCCTTCTCATTTCTAATTGAAGATACGAAGCATTTACCTGCAAGGGCAAGGTGATGTGACAAATCATTATACTTATGCAGCTTTCGATCCGCTCATAACTTCTATTACAGCACTTCCCATTTTATACTTTCCTATGTCAGCACAAATTCCTGTGAGACTGTCAAGTGAGATTATCTTATTCTGGAATCAAGACTAATGCTCAAAGCAGAGAACAAACAAAAACCCACAAGCATTTCACATTCTAAATAGACTCCAGCCCCTGTAGAATGGGCTACTCATAGCCCCAGGGGGATTACTGAGAAGGCAAGAGTCCGAATAGCCCAAAGGAAGAGGCTTTCTCACTTCCAACAATGTAAAGGGAAGCCCAGGGAGAAGGAAGTCATCCACTCCATAGGGTGTGCAGTGCCTGTTGAGAAAGGTGATTTTCCCTCCCTTCCCTGCTGAAGATGGAAAGGAAATGCATTTATCTCACAGAGAAGGGGGCAGCAGAGGATGAGATAGTTGGATGGTATCACTGACTCAATGGACAGGAGTTTGAGCAAGCTCTGGGAGACAGTGAAGGACAGAGGAGCATAGCATGCTACAGTCCTTGGGGTCATAAAGAGTCAGAAATGACTTCATAACTGAAGAACAGCAACCCCAAACTAAGAGAGCTCCAAGAGAACTTAATAAGGAAACCTGTAACAAAGGAAAAGTGACATCTCCCTCCTCAACTAGGAGCCTACTGAGCTGCAGCACTGCCCCCCTCATTCCCTTTGGTATTTTATATTTTAATGGTTTTTCTTTTCTAGAAAATATGCATAATAAAATATACATAACATAGCACTCCACTCCAGTACTCTTGCCTGAAAAATCCCATGGATGGAGGAGCCTGGTAGGCTGCAGTCCATGGGGTCACTAGCAACTTCACTTTCACTTTTCACTTGCATGAATTGGAGAAGGAACTGGCAACCCACTCCAGTGTTCTTGCCTGGAGAATCCCAGGGATGGGGGAGCCTGGTGGGCTGCCGTCAATGGGGTCGCACAGAGTTGGACACAACTGAAGCGACTTAGCAGCAGCAGCAGCAGCAACATAGCACTTACTCCCTTCACCAATTTAAACTACAGTTCTGTGCCATTAAAATAACATTCAAACAGGCAAACCATTACCAATGGCAGTCCTCAGTCATACTGACAAGTATGTACTGATTTCTGGATCACCCAGGTAATGTCACTCACACTGCAAGAGAGATGTGGGGAAAGAGTTTGGGAATCTAGGAACTGAATGTCCTTGACACTCCGCTGGGAGGAGAAAAGTGCCTGTCATAAGCACTCTCAGATTTGGCAGAGAACTTGAACCAAAAAAGAGACTGATGCTGAATTCTGGTCTTTTGGAGGTAGGAGGCTGGTTATCTGCCTTGGGAGGGCTTGAAAACTGTGGGATAGAGGGTCTGAGGGGCAAAATGCCAGAAAATCGGGAGGGTAAGAAAGAACACCTTGGGAGTTGTTGGGTAGCTCCACACAAAGGAGAGTGGAAGGACAGGGATGAATGGAAGGACAGAGCCATAAAGCCTCTCAGGCAGCCAGCAGGGGAAGCAAATGGTGATCCCAACCCATGGAAGTTTCACTCAAATTATGAGACATGACTTCTTAATGGGATCTCCTCAGGGACAGAGGCACCAGGTGAAACCTACATGGAAACCACATCAGAAAAGCCCACTAGAATCAGACTAAATAGGATTGACTGCTGTTTCTCCAATCTTCTCCCTGTTCTAAATACGAAAGCTACAGTGACTGAGAAGAGATATAAAGAGCAGATGCTCCCAAGCCAGACAACATCTTTCTTGGGCTGACTTGAAGATTTCAGTCATGGGGACCAGTGGATACAGCTGGGAATTCAGAGTCAGATACTGATTTCTGTGGTCAACTGATTTTGAAAGGTGTGCTAAGATGGTACAAGGGGGAGAGCCCTTTGGGTCCAGCTTTTCCTTCTTTTATTTATGTATTAAAATGTATATTTTCAGTACATTAAATTTACTCATAAAAGCATTCTAAAAATGTAAAATTTTTCCTTTTTAACAAAATATAATAAAATATAAAAGCCCCCCAAACAGAATACTTGACATTTACAATTCAAAATCAAATTAGCAGGATATTAAATATTTACAAAACTGTCTCTCTTAAAAATATTTATGAAGTTACATGCAGTTTTGTAGACTTGACATAAAAGAATAGCTCAAAAAAAATGGGAGAATTTTTCCTTCTCTTAAATGAAAATATGTCCAATAGAAGCTATGAGGATTTTTGAGTACACAAGGCCTTTTATTTATTTATTTTTCATTTTAAATATAAATTTATTTTAATTGGAGGTTAATTACTTTACAATATTGTATTGGTTTTGCCATACATCAACATGAATATTTATTTTTAAAAATTTATTTTTGGCTGTGCTGGGTCTTCATTGCTGCACAAGGGCTTTCTCTAGTTGTGGCGAGTGGGGGCTACCCTCTAGCTGCAGTCTAGAGGCTTCTCTTATTGTGGAGCATAGACTGTAGAGCTCAGGCTTCAACAGTTGCAGTGAATAGGCTCAGTAGTTCTAATGCACAGGGTTATTTGCCTGAGACATATGGAATCTTCTCTGAGCAGGGATTGAACTCTCGACCCCTGCATCGGCAGGCAGATTCTTAACCACTGGACCACCAGGGAAGTTCTGGGATTTTCTTGTTTTGTTTTGTACTGATTTGTTCTTCCCAATTTAACATCTTTCTTATATATCATTCAGAATTTGTCTTNCTGAAACTGAGCTTCACTTACTGGATTACATCCCTATTTTTGCCTCCAAATTCAGCCTGGGATCTTGGGCCAATTATATATTGAATGCAGGCAGATATGGAAGGGCGGAAAACATACAAATCATAACCACAATAATACTTTTGGGGGAGGTCTTCCTTCTCATTTCTAATTGAAGATACGAAGCATTTACCTGCAAGGGCAAGGTGATGTGACAAATCATTATACTTATGCAGCTTTCGATCCGCTCATAACTTCTATTACAGCACTTCCCATTTTATACTTTCCTATGTCAGCACAAATTCCTGTGAGACTGTCAAGTGAGATTATCTTATTCTGGAATCAAGACTAATGCTCAAAGCAGAGAACAAACAAAAACCCACAAGCATTTCACATTCTAAATAGACTCCAGCCCCTGTAGAATGGGCTACTCATAGCCCCAGGGGGATTACTGAGAAGGCAAGAGTCCGAATAGCCCAAAGGAAGAGGCTTTCTCACTTCCAACAATGTAAAGGGAAGCCCAGGGAGAAGGAAGTCATCCACTCCATAGGGTGTGCAGTGCCTGTTGAGAAAGGTGATTTTCCCTCCCTTCCCTGCTGAAGATGGAAAGGAAATGCATTTATCTCACAGAGAAGGGGGCAGCAGAGGATGAGATAGTTGGATGGTATCACTGACTCAATGGACAGGAGTTTGAGCAAGCTCTGGGAGACAGTGAAGGACAGAGGAGCATAGCATGCTACAGTCCTTGGGGTCATAAAGAGTCAGAAATGACTTCATAACTGAAGAACAGCAACCCCAAACTAAGAGAGCTCCAAGAGAACTTAATAAGGAAACCTGTAACAAAGGAAAAGTGACATCTCCCTCCTCAACTAGGAGCCTACTGAGCTGCAGCACTGCCCCCCTCATTCCCTTTGGTATTTTATATTTTAATGGTTTTTCTTTTCTAGAAAATATGCATAATAAAATATACATAACATAGCACTCCACTCCAGTACTCTTGCCTGAAAAATCCCATGGATGGAGGAGCCTGGTAGGCTGCAGTCCATGGGGTCACTAGCAACTTCACTTTCACTTTTCACTTGCATGAATTGGAGAAGGAACTGGCAACCCACTCCAGTGTTCTTGCCTGGAGAATCCCAGGGATGGGGGAGCCTGGTGGGCTGCCGTCAATGGGGTCGCACAGAGTTGGACACAACTGAAGCGACTTAGCAGCAGCAGCAGCAGCAACATAGCACTTACTCCCTTCACCAATTTAAACTACAGTTCTGTGCCATTAAAATAACATTCAAACAGGCAAACCATTACCAATGGCAGTCCTCAGTCATACTGACAAGTATGTACTGATTTCTGGATCACCCAGGTAATGTCACTCACACTGCAAGAGAGATGTGGGGAAAGAGTTCTGGGAATCTAGGAACTGAATGCCCTTGACACTCCGCTGGGAGGAGAAAAGTGCCTGTCATAAGCACTCTCAGATTTGGCAGAGAACTTGAACCAAAAAAGAGACTGATGCTGAATTCTGGTCTTTTGGAGGTAGGAGGCTGGTTATCTGCCTTGGGAGGGCTTGAAAACTGTGGGATAGAGGGTCTGAGGGGCAAAATGCCAGAAAATCGGGAGGGTAAGAAAGAACACCTTGGGAGTTGTTGGGTAGCTCCACACAAAGGAGAGTGGAAGGACAGGGATGAATGGAAGGACAGAGCCATAAAGCCTCTCAGGCAGCCAGCAGGGGAAGCAAATGGTGATCCCAACCCATGGAAGTTTCACTCAAATTATGAGACATGACTTCTTAATGGGATCTCCTCAGGGACAGAGGCACCAGGTGAAACCTACATGGAAACCACATCAGAAAAGCCCACTAGAATCAGACTAAATAGGATTGACTGCTGTTTCTCCAATCTTCTCCCTGTTCTAAATACGAAAGCTACAGTGACTGAGAAGAGATATAAAGAGCAGATGCTCCCAAGCCAGACAACATCTTTCTTGGGCTGACTTGAAGATTTCAGTCATGGGGACCAGTGGATACAGCTGGGAATTCAGAGTCAGATACTGATTTCTGTGGTCAACTGATTTTGAAAGGTGTGCTAAGATGGTACAAGGGGGAGAGCCCTTTGGGTCCAGCTTTTCCTTCTTTTATTTATGTATTAAAATGTATATTTTCAGTACATTAAATTTACTCATAAAAGCATTCTAAAAATGTAAAATTTTTCCTTTTTAACAAAATATAATAAAATATAAAAGCCCCCCAAACAGAATACTTGACATTTACAATTCAAAATCAAATTAGCAGGATATTAAATATTTACAAAACTGTCTCTCTCAAAAATATTTATGAAGTTACATGCAGTTTTGTAGACTTGACATAAAAGAATAGCTCAAAAAAAATGGGAGAATTTTTCCTTCTCTTAAATGAAAATATGTCCAATAGAAGCTATGAGGATTTTTGAGTACACAAGGCCTTTTATTTATTTATTTTTCATTTTAAATATAAATTTATTTTAATTGGAGGTTAATTACTTTACAATATTGTATTGGTTTTGCCATACATCAACATGAATATTTATTTTTAAAAATTTATTTTTGGCTGTGCTGGGTCTTCATTGCTGCACAAGGGCTTTCTCTAGTTGTGGCGAGTGGGGGCTACCCTCTAGCTGCAGTCTAGAGGCTTCTCTTATTGTGGAGCATAGACTGTAGAGCTCAGGCTTCAACAGTTGCAGTGAATAGGCTCAGTAGTTCTAATGCACAGGGTTATTTGCCTGAGACATATGGAATCTTCTCTGAGCAGGGATTGAACTCTCGACCCCTGCATCGGCAGGCAGATTCTTAACCACTGGACCACCAGGGAAGTTCTGGGATTTTCTTGTTTTGTTTTGTACTGATTTGTTCTTCCCAATTTAACATCTTTCTTATATATCATTCAGAATTTGTCTTTCTTCTTGAATCAGTTTATTAATTTATGTCTTTCTAGGAATTTGTACATAATATTAAATTTATCTAATTTGTTGGCATACAGTTTAAAAAAATAGTATTCTCCTTTGTGCTATTATTATTATATGTAATTCATCTATATATGTTACAGACCTAATGACACAATGCTATAATTATTAATTTATGTAATTTTATGTTTATTAAAGAAGTTGACAAAAGAAAAAAGAAATGAAATTTTGAAACAAACAATGACCTGATTTTGAGTCCAAAAGAAAATGCTTTTTAAGGGATCAAAACTTCTTCTTTTTTTAATATTTATTTTTATTTGGCTCCACTGGGTCCTAGTTGTGTTATGCAGACCTTTCATATTTGGTGTGCCATGTGGGATCTAGTTCTTTGACCAGGGATTGAACCCAGGCCACTTGCATGGGAGTCCAGAGTCTTAGCCACTGGACCACCAAGGAAGTGCCCAGGCTGATTCTTAAACACTGAAATTGGTTTGTTCTAGCAAAGATGACCAGAAAGTTGTGGGATCTTGATAAAATTTTAAAGAATGATTGTCCAATGGGAAAAAGGAAACTTGTTAGAAGGGATATTTCAAGAATTCACATTTATGCTCCAACAAGGTATACTTTCTCAATAAACCTACTACAAGGAGGGTGGGAGTGTGCTGGCTGAGAAATAAGACTGCTGGAAAACAGTAGTGACCAGGAAACAAAGAAAGATTGTGTTCCAACCCAATGCAACAGAAAACCTCTGAAGGGTATGATGTAATTCAGGGTACTAGAATGACAGTAATGTAGAGCATTGTAAAGGAGAGGTGAGAGAAAAGGAAAACCTACTGAGATTTGAGTCATGGGGACCAGTGGATACAACAAAAATGATAAAGATCTGGACCATAGCAATAATGAATGAATGAATGCTAAGTTGCTTCAGTTGCATCTGAATCTGTAGCCCACCAGGCTCCTCTGTCCATAGGAGGGATAAAACCAAGAGGAGGTAGAAATGACAGACTTGAGAACAAATTAAAAATAGGAGTTTAGAAAGAATGTATGGTCTAAGAAAAAGTCTAGGCTTTTGGCTTGGTTGAGTGGACAAATGACAGCGATCTATCTCTTTAAGAGAAGAAATATAGACACAGAGAACATTTCTTTGTGTATTAAGATGACCAAAATTTCCATGAATGTAGGATTATGTATATCTTGTGGATATAGTAGATACTATTTGTTAAACAAATATGCTTAATTTGGGGCAAGTTTGGAATGAGATGCTCATGGCACAGCCAAGTAGATATGGGTAGTGGAGAGTTGGATATGACAGTCTTAGAGTTTAGGATATGGCAAAAGAGATTTAAGACCATCAGGAATATATGTTTGTGGATAAAGGAGCACCAAGGTCAGAAACTTGGGGAATAACAGTATTTCCAGAGCTGGACAAAAGGAGGGAAGCTGTCAAATAGAAGAGGTCAGAGAGAATCCTGAGAAGCCAGTGGGAAGTGGTATCTCAAAATCCAAGAGAAGACCCAGCTTCCAGGAAAGCATGGTCAGAAATGGTAAATGCTACAGAAAGGTCTAGTGAGATAAGAACTGGACAGTTCTGACTGGTGTAGAAAGTCTTTGGGAACATTAGAAATAGCAATTTCAGTGCAGGGTTGAGAGCAGACGCCAAATTGCTATGAGTTGAGAAAGGGAGGTATAGCAATATAGGCTGTCAAGTGTTGACTGATGAAGTTTAAATTCAAAGGGGAGCATGAAGGCAGGCTGTTAGCATAGTGGTTGTGAATGGAATTGGGGGGGGTGCAGTTAGAAGAATGTGGAGAGAGTATGGCACAGAAAGACAAACCATTGTAGATATTGTGCTTGGTTTTCTGGTTACTGGTAGCCACTGAGAATGTTCATAGATTCGGGGGAGGAGCCACCAGTAGGGTAGAGATTGAAGCCATTGGATGAAAAGGATAACAAATAGAAAAGAACAGAGAAGAGACTCAAGGTTATGGGATCAAGAACATAAGTAATGGAGTTAGTCTGCAAGAAGAAGAGCTAAGCGTGGATACAAGAGAAAGCCTCCCTCTCAACAGGAAGAGCAGCACCCATATTTCAGAGAGGTGAAGAGTAAATGAGATCTTTGTTATTTAGTCTCTAAGTTGTGTCCGACTCTTCTGAGACCTCATGCACTGTAGCCAGCTAGGCTCCTCCATCCCTGGGATTTCCCAGGCAAGAGTACTGGAGCATGTTGCCATTTCCTTCTTCAGAGGACCTCTCCGATCCAGGGATCAAAGCAGCATCTCCTGCATTGGCAGATGGATTCTTTACTGCTGAGCCATCCTGGAAGCTCCAAGAGAGGTCTACTTTTAGCTGATGACTGACGAGGTACTCAGAAAAATTTTCACAAAATTATAACTCAATCTTGAAGAACAACAAACCCCACTGTTTTGAGACATCAATGGGAGACTCTCAAATCATGCAATTTTATAAGAACAAAAACTTGAACTGCAGTCCAGAAGAAGAAGCAGCAGTAGCTTGTGTCCCACACCAAGCTGCGAGATAGTCTGAAGTTGATGCCTAGTTCACCACTGGAAAATTGAGTCTTGTGTCAGGGAGAAAAGGGTCAATTTTAAGACTTCCAACACTGAGAAAGACCTGTAGAAGAGAATGAAATAGTTCCAGGCCAGTGGCATCTCCTGTCTTCCAACTTAAAGAATGAGTGATTTCTCTCTGAAGCAGAGCTTTATAGCCTCCAACTTAAATACCCAGCACCCATATTTTCAGACCAAAGCAAGTACAAAATTCTAAGCAAAGTTTATCAAACTAAACCTATAAGTTAATATATAGCTAAATAATAATACAAGTTAACTTGTTAATACAAGCTAATATGTAATTATGGATAGAGTGTCTTTATTTTCAGGCTCTTTCTGACCACAAATGAATTGTTGTGGTGGCAGTTTCAGTCACTTAAGTCATGTCCAACTCTTTGTGACCCCATGGACTGTGGCTAGTCAGGCTCCTCTATCCATGGGATTTCCCAGGCAAGAATACCGGAATGGGTTGCCATTTCCTTCTCCAGGCGATCTTCATGACCCAGGAATTGGACTTGTGTCTCCCGCATTGCAGGCAGATTCTTTCACTGCTGAGCCACCTTACATCATTACAGTCAACTGTGTCATTGCCTGTTAAGAACAATATTACATAGGAACCTGGAGTGTTAGGTCCAGGAATCAAAGCAAATTGGAAGTGGTCAAACAGAAGATGGCAAGAGTGAACATCAACATTTTAGAAATCAGTGAACTAAAATGGACTGGAATGGGTGAATTTAACTCAGATGACTGTTATATCTACTTTTGTGGGCAACAGTCCCTTAGAACAAATGGTGTAGCCCTCATAGTCAATAAAAGAGTCCGAAATGAAGTATTTGAAAGCAATCTCAAAAAAGACAGAATGATATCTGTTCGTTTCCAAGGCAAATCACTCAATATCACAGTAATCCAAGTCTATGCCCCAACCAGTAAGCTGAAGGTGAATGGTTATATGAAGACCTACAAGACCTTCTAGAACTAACACTCCCTAAAGATGTCCATTTCATTATAGGGAGATGGAATGCAAAAGTAGGAAGTCAAGAAACACTTGGAGTAATAGGCAAATTTGACTTTGGAATACAAAATGAAGCAGGTCAAACGCTAAAAGAGTTTTTCCAAGAGAACGCACCAGTCATTGCAAACACCCTCTTCCAACAACACAAGAGATGACTCTACACATGGACACCACCAGATGTTCAAATCTAACCAGGGAGCACACCCTGAGCAGCAGGGGCACCACATTCCCAGTGACCTGGCATGGGGCTCCTGGAAGAGTCCCCAGCTGCCCATGCAAACCCTGACTTTTGTTTGTGGCTTTTGAAAACAATTTAATTGACAGATAATTAACATACAGTAAAACTGCACATATTTAGAGTGTATAATATAAAAATTTTGAAAAAGTTAAAAAAATTTTTTAAATAAAAAAAGTTAAAATGAAAAAAAAAAGGCAAAATGGTTGTCTGAGGAGGTCTTACAAATAGCTGAGAAAAGAAGAGAAGCTAAAGGCAAAGGAGTAAAGGAAAGCAATACCCATTTGAACAAAGCTCTAAAGAATAGCAAGAAGAGATAAGAAAGCTTTCCTCAGTGATCAATGCAAAGAAATAGAGGAAAACAATAAAATGGGAAAGACTGGCGATCTCTTCAAGAAAATTAGAGATAGCAAGGGAACATTTCATGCGAATATGGGCACAATAAAGGACAGAAATGGTATGGACCTAACAGAAGCTATTAAGAAGAGGTGGCAAGAATACACAGAAGAAATAAACAAAAAAGATCTTCATGACCTAGATAACCACGATGGTGTGATCACTCACCTAGAGCCAGACATCCTGGAATCCAAAGTCAAGAGGGCCTTAGGAAGCATCACTACGAAAAAAGCTAGTGGAGGTGATGTAATTCCATCTAAGCGATTTCAAATTCTAAAAGATGACGCTGTGAAAGTGCTGCACTCAATATGCCAGCAAATTTGAATAACTCAGCAGTGGCCACAGGGCTGGAAAAGGTCAGTTTTCATTCTAATCCCAAAGAAAGGCAATGCCAAAGAATTCTCAAACAACTGCACAATTGCACTCATCTCACACACTAGCAAAGCAATGCTCAAGATTCTTCAAGCCAGCCTTCAATAATACGTGAACCATGAACGTTCAGATGTTCAAGCTGGATTTAGAAAAGGCAGAGGAACCAGAAATCAAATTGCCAACATCCGTTGGATCATCAAAAGCAAGACAGTTTCAGAAAAACATCTGCTTCTGTTTAATTGACTATGCCAAAGCCTTTGATTGTGTGGATCACAATAAACTGTGGAAAATTCTGAAAGAGATGGGAATACCAGACCACCTGACCTGCCTCCTGAGAAATCTATATGCAGGTCAAGAAGCAGCAGTTAGAACTGACATGGAACAAGAGACTGGTTCCAATTCAGGGAAGGAGTATGTCAAAGCTATATATTGTCACCCTACTTATTTAACTTCTATGCAGAGTACATCATGCGAAATGCTGGGCTGGATGAAGCACAAGCTGGAATCAAGATTGCCGGGAGAAATATCAATAACCTCAGATATGCAGATGACACCACCCTTATGGCAGAAAGTGAAGAAGAACTAAAGAGCCTCTTGATGAAAGTGAAAGAGGGGAGTGAAAAATTTTGCTTAAAACTCAGCATTGAGAAAGCTAAGCTCATGGCATCTGGTCCCATCACTTCATGGCAAAAAGATGGGGAAACAATGGAAACAGTGAGAGACTTTATTTTCTCGGGCTCCAAAAGCACTGTAGATGGTGGCTGCAGCCATGAAATTAAAAGATGCCTACCCCTTGAAAGAAAAGCTATTGCCAACCTAGATAGCATATTAAAAAGTAGAGGTATTACTTTGCCAACAAAGGTTCATCTAGTCAAAGCTATGGTTTTTTCCAGTAGTCGTGTATGGATGCGATAGTTGGACTACAAAGAAAGATGAGCGCTGAAGAATTGATACTTTTGAACTGTGGTGTTGGAGAAGACTCTTGTGAGTCCCTTGGACTTCAAGGAGATCAAACCAGTCAATCCTAAAGAAATCAGTCCTGAATTTTCATTGGAAGGACTGGTGCTAGAGCTGAAACTCCAATACTTTGGCCACCTGATGCGAAGAGCTGACTCATTGGAAAAGACCCTGATGCTGGGTAAGACTGAAGGTAGGAGGAGAAGGGAAGGGGACGACAGAGTTTGAGATGGTTGGATGTCATCACCAACTTGATGGACATGAGTTTGAGTAGGCTCTGGGAGTTGGTGATGGATAGGGAAGCCTGGTGAGCTGCAGTCCACGGGGTCGCAAAGAGTCAGACAGTACTGAGCGATTGAACTGAATTGAACTGATAGTGACTAGGCTTGTTGTGAGGGTCAATTGCAATATAGATAAATACAGAATCATATTGTACAACTGAAACTCATATAGTGTTGTATGTCAATTACACTTCAATAAAAAAGACAATATAATATACAACAGCTATAAGATTGACAAGGAATTAAAAGATTTGAGTAGCACTATAAACCAACACAATCCAGTAGGCATCTATAAAACACTACACATTCTTCTCAAGGGCACATAAGATTTTTTAAAACTAGGTCATACGTTAGGCCATAAACAAGTCTCAGTAGATTTATAGGAATTGAAGTCATACAAAGTCTCTTCTCTGACCACAGTGAATGAAATTAGGAATCAATGAGGAATGAACAGTTGCAAAATGCTTAATTGGGCTTCTGTTGTGGTTCAGTTGGTAAAGAATCTGCCTGCAATCCAGGAGACCTGGGTTCAATGGTTGGGAAGATGCCCTGGAGAAGGGGAAGGCTACCCACTCCAGTATTCCGGCTTGGAGAATTCCATGGACTGTGTAGTCCATGGGGTCACAAACAGTCAGACATGACTGAGCGACTTTCACACACTCATGTAGAAATTAAACAACATACTCTAAAAGAGAAAAAAGAAGTCAGCAAAAAATTAGAATAGAAATTAAAATATACTTTTAAATGAATGGAAATGAAAACACAACCTACTAAAAGATATAGAGTGAGTGAAATTTAAAAATTTCCTATTGTTTTATCCTCTTCTTCCAGCGTCTTTGCTCTCTCTACTGGTGGCTCCTTCCTCAGTCAATGAACATCCTCAGTGGCTACCAATAACCAGAACGATGCAACATCTCTATGTTGGTTTGTCTTTCTTTGCCATACCCTGCCCCCACCCTTCTAACTGCCATCCCTCCACAACTGCTAGGTGAACATTCTGCCTTCAGGTTCCCCTTTGAATTGAAACTTCTTAAAACAGTCAATATTGAGAGCCTCCATTTCTCCACCTCCCTGCACACATCCCTCCCTGCATTCACAATCCTCTATCCTCACATGACTTTGAACCGTAATAAAGATTCAGTAGCACTTGGATTATCACGGGAACTGAACAACAATAAAAAGAGTGGGTCAAGGAGTACAACTGAAAGGCCGAGATCTCTGCCAAGATCACCTTGCTTTGAGTGCCAACAAACCAACCAGAACATCCATTTCTCTTCTGTGGGGAAGCAGTGTCCCTGCCATCTCTTCCTGGAAGTATTTACTTTTCTCCTGGTCACCTCTGGCTCCAACTTTAAATACCCTCTGGATCCATTCTGGTGTGGGATTTGCCATAAGGCACACGGTGTCCTTTCTGTACACAGTGTCATTCTGTTACCAAGTCCAAGCTCACTCTGCTCGCCGCCCGACAGGTCGGTGAATCCAAAACGAGGTGTTCAGGCAAGGAATACGACTTTATTCAGAAAGCTGGCTAACCATGAGAATGGCAGACTAATGTCTCGAAGTAACCATCTTGTCAGGGTTTGGGTGCCAGGTTCTTTTATAGAACTAGAAAGAGAAGAAATGAGGAACTAAAGTCAAAAAGCAGAATAAAGAGGGAGAAGCAGTGAGTAAAGAACGTAAAAAGGGCCTTCAGTCTTGCAAAATATCCCCTGAAAGGGCTAGCCTTTGGAAGGGGTGTGTTAATATCTTCTTTTCTTTGCAGCCATTCACAGGTGTGCAGGGTCAGATTATCTCTCTATGAGCTGAACAAAGGCTCTTTAGCTTAACAGTTAGCCAGGGGTGGACGGGTCTTTTGAGGTAAGTCATTATATTTGATTCTGATAATAACAGCAATGAGAAGCAAGTCAAAGAAACAGCTCCAGCATGGAGTCAGAATTGGTTCTTCTTGGCAACACCACCACCCCCAGTCTCTTCACTCCCCAAAATGACACCAACACAAGCTTCCATATAGAGCAGACTGTGACTAAAAATGTCAAATACTGAAAAGAGCTTACCCCACAACATTGCCAATAACTTAAAATCAAAGAGGAAATTCTAGAAGTACTTGACCATATTTTCACCTAGATTTTTTCCCAGGGCTCCTTCCTGAGAGGAGCCCATCAGGTGTTTGTTTGTTTTAAATTTATTTTTATTTGGAGGATAATTGCTTCCCAGATGGTGCTAGTGGTAAACAGTCACCTGCCAATGGAGGAGGCCCAGTGACTCAGGTTTGATCCCTGGGTCAGGAAGACCCCCTGGAGTAGGAAATGGCAATCCACTTGAGTATTCTTGCCTGGAGAATTCCATGGACAGAGGATCCTGGCGGGCTACAGTCCATGGGGCCACAAAAAGTTGGGCACAACTGAGCAACTGAGCACACAGACACAATTGCTCTACAGCATCGTGTTAGTTTTTGCTGAACAACAATGTGAATCGGCCATAAGTGTATATGTGTCCTCTCCCTCTTGAACCTCCTTCTCTCTCCCTCCCACATCAGGTTTTGACCTAATCTTTTCTGAGGCCCTTTGCACCCTCCCTCACATTCCTCTGACTTCTTTGGCAGAGCCGTGCACGGTCTCATGGTTACCCATCTTCTCCCCCATGCCATGCCTACCTTTGTGCTGACCTTAAGCTTCCCTGTGGCCTCCTTGAGAGCAACTCCAGACCTGGTTATTGAAGTAACACTGCTGTTATCCTGATATGGCTGGTAAAGAAGAGCTTGTTGGGGGAACTCTACAAAACCTAAGGTTGCATTCTTTGGAAGAAAAATAAGTCATTTTATACCCCCTCACGCTGGCCCTCCTTGATGATAGCCATTCATCCATCACAGTAGTGGAAAATCCAGCTCTGGAGGTGGAAGGTGAGGAAAGACTACCTGTGTGTGATGCCAGGAGCAAGGAAGCATGGAAAAAATGAGGGGGAAAGCATACCTGAATGCAAGAAAACACGTGATCCCAAAGTTAAACAAAACAAAGTGAAACCATTTTTGCTGAAATAA
This sequence comes from Neotragus pygmaeus, assembly GCA_006410875.1. NCBI lineage: Eukaryota > Metazoa > Chordata > Mammalia > Artiodactyla > Bovidae > Neotragus > Neotragus pygmaeus. The sequence goes on along the minus strand of SJYV01049133.1, from coordinate 155,590 downwards.
AACCCCAGCTGCACCATACAACCATTTCCTCCTTATTACATAGGTTGCCAAGTTACTTTCATCAGACTGGCACTTGGCCAATGCAAGAACAAGCACGAGGATCTCCCCGAGATTGTTCCTGGGATGTGAACAATGGGGATGACTCTCGTTGTTTCTGGAACCTCCCTGTCAGGGATGCTGATTGATTGGCGGAAGGCAGGAGGAGCAGAGGATGCCAGAATCGATTGCAGATTTGCCAGAGATGCGTCTGCTTGTTGATGATGTTGTGCTGCAACTTATGTTGAATTTGAAGACAGTAAATGTCGTATGAAAGCATAAGTGATTTATATATAAGACTACGGGCGCACTTAAAATCTGCAGTGTAATGACATGAGGTACCAACAGATGGCATGTTTTGTGGTAATTACCACAGAGGAAAAACAAAAAGACAAAACACCTTGAAGAAAGAAATAACTGTTTGAGAGCAATTAGCTGTAAAGCATGAACCATTCCCCACTCCCCCCCTGCCGCCCCCNGCAGCGGCCAGGGACGCTGCTGGACCCCCACACCGCACAGGACCCCCACAACAGCCAGCCGTCCAGCCTCAGCAAGCAAGAGGGCCGAGGTTAAGGAACGTTGGGCTGGCCCAGGCTTTAGCAGGTCACAGCGCCTGCTGAGCATCTGCCTGTCCTTGTGAATGAACTTTTACTGGGATGCGGTGGTGTCTGCCTGTCTGCATGCTGTCTCCGCCTGCTTTGGCCTTACCAGGGCAGCTGGGGACTTGTCACAGGGACTGTGTGGCCTGCAAAGCCTAAAGCAGATGTGAACCACAGGTGAAAGTTTAAGTTTTTCTAGTATCCACAGTTCTTTAAACTACCAAGACTACTCCATAGCAAGAGAAGCAACCCATCTGAAAAAAAACGGGCTAAGGGAAGGAACAGACATTTTTCTAAAGAAGACATGAAAATGGCCACCTGGTTTGTGAAAATATTCTCAACCCTAATCATCAGGGAAATGTAAACCAAAACCACGAGCTATCACCTCGCACCTGTTAGGAGAGCTAAAAGGAAAAAGAGAAAAGGTAAGTAGTCCTGATGCAGAGAAAAGGAAAGCCCCCTGCCCGGGTGACGGGCATGAAATTGGTGCGGTCACTATGGAAAATGGAGAAGGAAATGGCAGCCCACTTCAGTTTTCTTGCCTGGAGAATTCCATGGACAGAGGAGCCTGGCAGGCTACAGACCATGGAGTTGCAAAGAGTCNCAGAGAAAAGGAAAGCCCCCTGCCCGGGTGACGGGCATGAAATTGGTGCGGTCACTATGGAAAATGGAGAAGGAAATGGCAGCCCACTTCAGTTTTCTTGCCTGGAGAATTCCATGGACAGAGGAGCCTGGCAGGCTACAGACCATGGAGTTGCAAAGAGTCAGACATGACTGAGCAACTAACACTTTAACTATGGAAACAGCATGATGGTTCCTCAAAAATTAAAAATAGAACTACTGCGTGAGCAGCAGTCCCTCCTCTAGACAAACACAACTCCTGGTAGGTCATCCAGCCTAGACCCTGACCTCACTGTTACCTCAGGGAGAGGTCTGGGCGCTCATGTTCACTGTAGCATTATTCACAATGATGAAAATATGGAAGCAATCCAAATGCCCATCGACAGATGAATGAATATAGAAATTGTAGTATATAAAGTCAATGGAATATCATCCAGTCTGAAAAAATGAGAACTTGCCATTTGCAACAACATGGATGTACCTGGAAGACATTTTGCTAGGTGAAATAATAACAGATCTGAAAAGAAAATCACTGCACAATCTCATTTGTATGTGGAATCTCAGAGAAGTCAAAAAACAGGGAATAGTACGGTGGTTACCAGGGTCGGGGCGGTGGAGGAAATCAGGAAACGTGGGTGAGACGGTACATAGTTGCATCAAAGAGCACACATAAATGTTTAAGCCTCTGAAAGACACTGTTTAATAATAACACTGCCTTACCAGGTCATCACGAGGATTAACTGAGCTAATACATGTAACCAGTTTTATTAAGAGAGTCCCAGAGACAGGGGAGCCTGGCGGGCTGCCGTCCATGGGGTCACAGAGAGTCGGACACGACTGAAGCAACTTAGCAGCAGCAGCAGCAGTATTACATCTGAATCCATCTCCAGCACTGTTATATCAATTTAAGTATACTGTTAAATGTCCACAAATACTGATGCATATGCAAAAGGGGCCTCCTGCTACTCCTGGTTTAGTCTGACTGTGATTCATCAGTCTTCTTAGACACAGGACTGGTTTTCCTTGATAGATTTGTCACAGCTGCAGTCTATATCCATATATCTGTAATGTGTGCTAAGTCACTTCGGTCATGTCCGACTCTGTATGACCTTATGGACTGTAGCCCACCAGGCTTCTCTGTCCATGGGATTCTCCAGGCAAGAATACTGAAGTGGGTCGCCATGCCCTCCTCCAGGCGATCTTTCCAACCCAGGGATCAAACCTGTATCTCTTATGTCTCCTGTATTGGCAGAGGGGTTCTTTACCACTAGCGCCACCTGGGAAGCCCAATCCAGTGAAGTGAAATGGAGTTGCTCAGTCATGTCTTACTCTTTGAGACCCCATGGACTGTAGCCTACCAGGCTCCTCTGTCCATGGGATTTTCCAGGCAAGAATANCTCTTATGTCTCCTGTATTGGCAGAGGGGTTCTTTACCACTAGCGCCACCTGGGAAGCCCAATCCAGTGAAGTGAAATGGAGTTGCTCAGTCGTGTCTTACTCTTTGAGACCCCATGGACTGTAGCCTACCAGGCTCCTCTGTCCATGGGATTTTCCAGGCAAGAATACTGGAGTGGGTTGCCATTTCCTTCTCATATATATATAGTTGATCTTATTTTTCACTGAAATGTTTAGGACAGTAAATGATCATTTGTATCAGTTAGCTTTCACTTGGTTGTTTCATTGTAACAAACAGCCCGATAGTCTTGGGGCTCACAAACATCTATTTCTCACTCATCCAACGTGAGAGCCTGGGCTGCAGGAGCAGCAGCTACGGGGACTAGGGCTTTCTCGGGCAGACAGAAAGGGACGAGTGATCAAGAGGAAGGGTGCAGCCCCCATGGCCTCTGCCCTCACCCGGCACCCAGTCTCTTCTGTCCACATGTCAGTTTGCTCAAATCGTGGCACCAAGCCCAGTATCAAGGGGGGAGAAGTGCACTCCAAGCACAAGAGACAGGGCAAGCCACACGGCAGTGGGTGGGAAAGAGGGAGCAAGTGATTGCGAACAGTACTATAATCTACTGCATCAGTCAGATCAACCCAGCTAGGTTAGACTAGTTATGTGCTTTCAGCTACCTGAATTCAGGGATCCTTCTACAGGACTCACTGTAGTGCTTATGGGAGCATCACGGCTCCTGCCCCCTAAGAGGCCAGATGGCAGATGCTGAGCTGCTCTCAGGACAGACTGATCTGGAGAGACTAAGCTTAAGGCAAACATGGCCACACCTCCGTCCCCTGCATGAAGGTACAACTAATGAAAAAACTTTGCACCCAAAGAAATAATTTCATTATCAGCCAGCTAGGAAATGGTAAATCCCTGGATGCTCTTGCAGCCATCAAGGAGATGAAAGGGACCTCAGTTCTCTAGGCAGGACGGTATGACGGCCCCCTCAGAACAGGAGGAAGCGGGGCTCACGTGCGAGCTGCACGTGTGATCAGTGCTGCTCTGCAGTTGCCACGTCAGGCCCAACTGCGCGACCCCTGGACTGCAGCACACCAGGCTCCTCGTTCTTCACTGCCTCCTGGAGTTTGCTCAGATTCCTGCCCACTGGTGAGTTAGTGATGCCATCCGACCATCTCATCCTCTGCTGTCCCCTTCTGTGTGATCAATAGTAGCTGTCGCCACCATCGCCATCATCACTGCCAGCACCACCGCCTTTTAATGCCCGGCCAGCTGCCATGCTTCGGAACCAGCCAGTGGCGCCCTGGTTGCTCAAAGGGCTCTCCATCGCAGAGAAGGAATGGGCCCCCGGCTCCAGCTGCCTGAACAGCTGGAAAACCACTAAGCTACTTGCAACTTCATAAAAGTGTGTTTGTAAAATCCGACACGAGTTTTGGAATTAATAAACATGTAGTAAATTACAAGCCTATCCCACTCAAATGTAAAAGAAAGCATTCTAGGAACATGAAAATCAAAAAGAAGAAATGCCTGTTTCCTGCAGTAAGTCACTTTAGGTTTGAATCACTTATTTATATAACAAGCCTTTCTGGACTGATTAAGGGAACTGCCAATTACACTCACCAACCTTTCTTCAGCTTACAGAGAGGCATGTTCTTTCTTGTTTTACCTGGGAGTGCCTGGCTGCAGACTCGTGTCCTGACCACCAGACTCTCTCCCTCATTGTCAGCCTCTGGAAGGATCCAGGGCACAAAGGGGAACACGCTCATCCCAAACCAACAGCAGAGGAAGAAAAGAAATGGGATCCTTTCCATCCCACGGGGCCACCAAGCCTGCCTGAGCCTTTGAAAACGGTCAGGAATGAAAGTCCAGTATTCTCTCCTTCATCCATTTTTAAAACCTCAATCTTTCAAGGCCCAGTTCAAACCCCACCTCTGCCGTGAAGCGTTTCCGAACTACCCCAGGTGAGTGTCATTTCCCTCCCTCTGAGCCCCAGCTGCTATTCCCTGACTTTACCTGTCTCCTGGACGCTGTCTCCACTCCTGGTCATGTTGGTTAGTTTCCCGAGTAGACTGGAGTGGGTAGTGACTCTACAGATTCATTCCAGGTGACTTCTAGGGTTCAGAGCAATGACTTCCGGGTGAGCCTGTGATCCCAGGAGGACCACTCAGCATCTGCTCTGCATAATTAAAAATGCATCTTGGAAGAGAGATCTGCCTTCTCCTGGGCTGGGCGCTATAATGAGACCTTAAATCTGCAACTTTTGAGCCCCATCTTCTCTCAGAACGCCCAGACTGAGAGGTGGAGCGCTCCGAGGGCATGGTGTGAACCACACGCAGAGGCAGCCGCGCCTGCAAGTCTCACCCCAGACTTCCCATCACGGGAGCAAATCGATCCTTTTTTCTGCGTCAGTGAATTTGAGTTGGCTTTTATCCTCTACAACCTAAGGGACTAATGTGGTCACTCAGACCTCCTGAAGAAAAAGGATGCTTACGGACTTGCCTGGTGGTTGAAAATCCACCTGTCAATGCAGGGGACACAGGTTCGATCCCCGGTCCGGTTAGATTTATTGTTATTCATTGTTATAGTTCCTTTGACTAAGATCAGAGCTCTTGCGGGCTCCTGAGCGGCACTGTTTGCTGCGGTCGGCCTGGGCCTGCTTCTGCCCCGGAACCCTGACTAACACGTGCACCCAGCTCCCACAGTCGCCTTCTTTGTAAGCAGAACAAACACACGGGAAGCAGGGACTGGCTTCTTTCAAGACCCACCTGAGTTCAGGGGAGACGCCCCAAGCACTTGAGGCTGCCGTGGACGTGAGCAGAGTGAAACTGGGGGCACGGGGCGGGGGAGCCTGCTTCTTAGTCCACGAGTTGGACCAACAGAAATGCCCGTCGCGATGTAGGGAATTTTCTGGGCAAAAGATGAGTGTGAAATAGAACTCCCTTTTAAAAATACATCAAAGAAAACAAGTGTGCTCAAGTTGAAATTGTAGACTTGTGTTTTCTATGTATTTTCCATTAGATGGTGAATAATCGGATATAAATCACTGGGTGCAATCACATGGATCAATCCCAGGTCCCCTTCCGCGCCCAGGGACGGCTGTTTCTGATTAGCGGGAAGCTCGCTGCCCGCCGAACAACGGGCTCCTCTCCGCCCGCCGAGGACAGGAAATTAAGCCATCAGGCGTCTTGCCCGCTTTCCTCATGCAGTCCTCAATCTGGAAATCCATCAACTATGGAAGGCAGAAATAAAAACTGGGGCCAAATAAGAGGAAGTCAGAGATGCAGTTGAATTCCACATGTCTCTCAGTTTGTCCATAAATGTTCAGCATTTACTTTGGAATTAAAATTCCTGCTTTACAGCAGATATTTTATAGATTGGCAGTACTCTGGGTGGTAAGAAGTTTGTATCAAAGCACCAACTATTTCCTTTAGCAACAACTCTTGCTTTTATCTATGAAAATATCAGGAAATCATTTTGAGTCAAACAACCAAAATAAAGGCAGCAGAGTTTGAAATAAATGTTAGGAAAATTGTGTAAAACATTACATCAACACCCTTGGCACTGTCGAAAAGCAAGATTTCTGAATCCAGTGAGTAGCTGAAGACGAAAATTCAATTCCATTTTTTCACTTTGCCAATTGTATAGCACTTCATTTAAAACAGACTCTCTCAAGAATCGATTCAAATTAGCTGTACAGTTTTCCCTCAAAGAATCTGCTTTAAAATAAATTGAACTGGAGCATGTGACATAATAAGTGAGCATAAAATTCATGCTAACTAGTCCGATGGAAAAACTTCTCACAATGAGGAAACAAATAATCTCACATGACTGAGCTAAAAATAGTCTTTAGATTGTCAGTCTCAAAATTGAACAAAAATAGGGAGAGCTGTTATAATAATGATATGGCACATTTCCTCCTAATGAAATGCCCTTGAATTTTGTAATAAATTACATAAAGAGAATCCTCTGGGCAAAAAGAAAATACTAGACATGAGTTGCTTTCATAACTAGAGCGACAGTGATATGATTGCCTTCCATACCGTCTCAGCCTGAGCCGTCTCGGCTGGCGGCCTCGTTACTGGAGGCGGGCTGAGCTCGGGTGGACGGCGGCTCGGCTGAGGATGCGCCTGCCCGGCCCACCGCCCAGGTCAGAGAACTGCTTTGCTGCTGTGGTCGCTTTCTTTTCCAGGTGTCGGGGGTATAAAGATCTATTTGAAATCACTTTGCAAAGTTTATTAGGGCTCTCAGGCGTCCACGTGGCATTAGTGGTAAAGAAATGTAAGAGACACGTGATCGATCCCTGGGTAGGAAGACACCCTGGAGGAGGGCCTGGCAGTGTTCTTGCCTGGGGAATCCCATGCACAGAGGAGCCTGGCGGGCTGCAGTCCATGGGGTCACCAAGAGTCGGACACCCCTGAAGTGACTTAGCAGGACTCTTAGGCCCCCGAGGACAGGGATAACAGCTGAGGTGGCTTGGTGAGCACCTGTACCTGTCGCAGCATGGTGGGAGTCCCTTGTGTGCCTGAGGGCATAAGAATAAATGCATCAGTGAATCAGTCTGTTGTTTAAATCAGCTTAAACTTATTTTTTAAATNCTCCCAATTTTTAGAACATTCAGTCCCTCTATCAACCTGATGAACTATGCCTTTGTACTTTAACTAACAAAAGCCAGAGCAATCAAATCAAAAGTCGGTCTGTTCTCTGCTACACTTTCCAGTCTCACAAAACACCATCCAGCAAAATGCAGAAGGCCTTGCTAAAGGCAGAGGGGAAAAGAACAAAACAGAATATTCAAGGTGAGTTCTAAACTCTAGCTCAACTGCCTATGCATGGGGCAACCTATTTCCAAATAGCTAATCTTCTCTGTGATTTTTTTTTTTTTTTTAAATAGAAGCACTGAAGTGTTTTACTTCCCTTGCTAGGCTTGTTAACAAGAACAAAACAAGTTCAGAGGCAAGAAATCAGAAGTTGGCCACACACCTGGCTTCTCTCGTCTTCAGTCCCCGCTGTACCCCTCCAGTGTGGAACCTGCTTAGACCTAATGCTTCCTTTACTCCAGTCTGTTGACAAGACTTGACATCCTCACTGCCCTCCCAGTGGCTCTGGGATTTGCTCTTGGTTTTCCTGCATGAATTCTAAGAGGTTTCTGTAGCTGTTTGACCTCCGGATTGGCTGCTTACACTTGGTTCATGTATTTTAATCTTCTGGCCCTGTCTACCTTCCATGTTGCCTGCTCTATCTTCTCTTTGATTCTTTCACCTTAGAATCCCTGTGGGGGTTCCCTGGTGGCTCAGTGGTAAAGAATCTACCTGCCAATGCAGAGGTTGCAGGAGATGTGGGTTCGATTCCTAAATGGGGCAGATTTTCTGGAGAAGCAAACGGCAACCCACTCCAGTACTCTTGCTTGGGAAATCCCATGGACAGAGGAGCCTGGTGGGCTGCAGTCCATGGGGATAGAGTCGGACATGACTGATCAACTAAACAAGAACAATTATCTTCACTACTTTTTATACCTTTATTACTCTTCTTTAATTATATGTTCTTATACCATAGTCCGCAAACTAACTTTCAATGCAGAAAGTTCATTTCTTCACAGCACAGTTTGTTTCCCCAGTCAATATCCACCCTCACTTTCTACAAGCCATCTTGACACTTGTGCACAAAAGCCAGGATCTCTCTGCTCTGGCCGTAATGAAACATCAGAGAGAAAAAGTCTAACTTATTCTTGCCCATCAGGAAGAGGCACTGCATTTTTCATTTAACAAAATGGAAACATAGATTTCATGCCAGAGCAAAGTGCATGTTCCGCGTACTTTTAGTCCGCTACATTCCAACAAGTTCCATTCTGAGGATGTGTTCCTAAGTCTAATTGGCTTATAAGTCTGACAAAGTTAGCCTAGGCACCCAACTAACACAACCGGCCAAATAGTACTGTAGGTTTATAATACTTTTCACACAAATAATACATTAGAAAATGAAGAAAAATTTAAATTAGTTAATTAATTTTGGTTGCTCTGGGTCTTCGGTGCTGCACGTGGGCTTTCTCTAGTTGCAGTGAGCAGGGCCTGCTCTTCACTCTGGCACACAGGCTTCTCATTGTGGTGGCTTCTCTTATTGTGGAGCATGGGCTCTAGGCACACGAGCTTCAGGAGTGGCAGCTCGCAGCCTCAGTGGTTGCGGTTCCCAGGCTCCGGAGCAGGCTCTCAGCATTCGGACTTCAGTAGTGCAGCACGTGGGCTCAGTATTTGTGGCTTGTGGGCTCTTGAGCACAGGCTCAGTGTTTGCGGTGCACAGGTTTAGTTGCTCCGTGGCCTGTGGGATCTTCCTGGCCTAGAGATCGATCCCATGACTCTTGCCCTGGCAGGTGGAATCCTTTCCACTGGACTACCAGGGAAGTCTCAGGGACACTTCTTTAGAAGCAATATTGTTACCATCTGTAAGTGAGGGATAAACTGATAATGGAACCACTAGTAGGGAATAGGGTATTAACACCTTCCGAGGCCTACCTAGGTCATTGATGTACATATGTGTCATCTTTCCCCCTCACCACATCAATGGCAAGACCACTTGGTGACTGCCTATCTTGCTACACAACACAGTGAACACGGATTCTCTATTGAAAGCCTGCTAGAATTTTTCAAGTTCAAAGACAGAGGTACCAGGTAGCTGTGTGCATGCTTAACCCAAATACAATTAGAAATCCAACTCCACTAAAAAAGTAATCTCTTTTAAAATGTTCCTTAAAGAGACAACAGTCCTAAATTTTTTTAAACAATATTTTATACAGATATACAACTGTTTGCTGTAAATGTGATTCATATACTATTGTTTCTTAGATGCAGACATTAGGACCTGATCTCTATTAGGTTATAGCTGACTTTTTTTTTTTTTCTATATATGATTTCTTTGAGTTATTTGGGTGAATTATTTGTAAAGGAGATTTTTGGTAAACATTCTTGAAACAATAAAAATTCCATGTTTGATCATAACTTTGTACATTTAAAAAATCTTACTGTTTTATTTGTCAGTTATACCTCAGTAAAGCTGGGGGTGGGGGCAGATAAGGAACTTTAAAAAAATTCTATGTTTGAAATATCACCCAAAATATCAACAATATTTGTAAAATAAAATCATTAAAGGCAATCATTATGAAGTAAGTCCAGTCCCATGGTTTTGTAATAAATGAGGTCTGATCAGGACTCAGCCATGCCCTGCATACCGCCTTCTTGCTACAATGGCACAACTGAATGGATGCAACAGAAACTGTATGATACTCAACCCCCAAAATATTTATGGTCTGGCCTGTTACAGAAGAATTTGCTGACTCTTGCTCTAGAAAAAAATGCTAATGCTCTGGCCAAAAAAAGAGGACAGTTTCTTTCCTGTGCTTCAGAAAAAAATTAAAGTAACAAAATGAAGCAAAATAGCTGTTTGCTGCTGCTGTTGCTAAGTTGCTTCAGTTGTGTCCGACTCTGTGCGACCCCATAGACAGCAGCCCACCAGGCTCCCCCATTCTGGGATTCTCCAGGCATGAACACCGGAGTGGGATGCCATTTCAAAATAGCTGTTTAGTAATCACCAAAGCCAAATCAGACTGAAGGACTGTGAAGTATAGGTATGATAGTTGAGCTTTATAGCTATACAAAGGCTCCAGTAATCTCACTTATTAATAGTTTTAGTTGATATTTGTTGTGTTCCTTGCATGTTCTAGGTAGTCTGGTAGCCACTTTACATACATCATTTCTAGTTTTCAAAATAACCCTTCATGGAGGTACTGGACATGTCTATTTTACAGACAAGGATGCTGAAATCAAAATAACTTACTCAGGGCCATGCAGATCTAACTCCAAACCTTGCATTTCAGGCATTCCTTAGCATTAAAGAAAGCTTATCAGGGACAGAGTCAACATCACAAATCTTTCCACCCTGTATTGAGAAAATGCTAATATAGAAACTAGTATAAACAAGTACTTCTGGGGAATTCTAGTTAAAAAGCAGCAGTATAGAATTCCTGTCTCCCTTCCTTGTGAAACCAGCTGAAAAATGAGATGCCAAATGATACACAATAAATAAAATAAGCACAACTCCACATCATAATTCATGAGAAAAAGACGCCCACTGCAATGAAACTTGATTTATATCTTGGTAGAACATTAAGAAGATGCTGTCAAAAAGTCTATGATTTATTTCTGTTAATCTGTTTTCTTCAGATCTTTGTAAAGATGGGGGCTCATCTCTTCATGATCTAATCAACTGAGAATATCAGTCTACAGGCTTGCTTAAATTATCACAAATGCCTCATTAAACCCCATAAGAAATAAGCTAGTTTATCTCATCAGATTATCATAATTCCCTTCCATGTTCAGTTCTTCCTAACTTTTCTCTCCTTAAATCCTCAGCTTGGGCTGTTTTCAGCAAATTCTTTTTTTTTTTTTGGTGGTGGTGGTCTCAATTTTTCATATTTAAATGTGTAAAGGGAACCCTCCTACACTGTTGGTGGGAATGTAAACTAATATAGCCACTATGGAGAACAGTGTGGAGATTCCTTAAAAAACTGGAAATAGAATGGCCATATAACCCAGAAATCCCACTGCTGGGCATACATACCAAGGAAACCAGAATTGAAGGAGACGTTTACCCCAATGTTCATCGCAGCACTGTTTATAATAGCCAGGACATGGAAGCAACCTAGATGTCCATCAGCAGATGAATGGATAAGAAAACTGTGGTACATATATACAATGGAATAGTACTCAACCATTAAAAAGAATACATTTGAATCAGTTCTAATGAGGTGGATGAAACTGGAGCCGATTATACAGAGTGAAGTAAGCCAGAAAGAAAAACACCAATACAGTATACTAACACATATATATGGAATTTAGAAAGATGGTAACAATAGCCCTGTATGCGAGACAGCAAAAGAGATGCAGATGTATACAACAGTCTTTTGGACTCTGCGGGAGAGGGAGAAGGTGGGTTGATTTGGGAGAATGGCATTGAAACGTGTATAATATCATATGTGAAACAAATCGCCAGTTCAGGTTCAATGCATGAGACAGGGTGCTTGGGGCTGGTGCATTGAGATGACCCAGAGGGATCGTATGGGGAGGGAGGTGGGAAGGGGGTTCAGGATGGGGAACTCATGTACACCCATGGTGGATTCATGTTGATGTATGGTAAAACCAATAGAATATTGTAAAGTAATTAGCCTCCAATTAAAATAAATAAATTTATATTTAAAAAAATGACAAAAAAATAAATGTGTGTTTTAGTCCAAAGACTTTTAAAGACACTAATTCTTTGCCTCTATGTAAAGTGTTTTCTTTGATAAGCATTTTTACAAAAAAGTGCATAGAATAAGTTGTCTCTGCTTAAAATAACTTGTTTCCCTAAATTTAAATAATACAAAAACCATAGACTTCACCAATTTTGTTCTGTTTTAGCAAAGAATATAAATCTATCCAATTAAAAATAAGCTCCATCAAAATATTTCTTCTACAAGTCAAGATATTGCAAATAACACTATTGACTTTCGGAATTAACTTTTACACTGCAATTCAGCAGATGATCTTGCCTCCTACTTTACTTCATATAAAACAAGAGGGAATAGGAATAAACCACTGCTTTCATGCTCTTTATTACAATTTTTAGTATTATATGATAATCACCACATTGTCATGTTTCTGGTACTCTAGTCAAATGGACCACTTGCTGATGTCCGTCTTTTTCACTAGGAGTGCTTCATTGAGATGCAGCTTACATGTAGTAAAATGCATAAATGCTCCATGGATTTAGATATAGAAAAATTCCATCATCCTAGAAATTTTTCTGCTGCCCCCTTTCCAAACAATTTATCCCCACACCTTGAGGCAACAACTGTTCTCATTTCTATCACCACAGATTAATTTTGTATGCTCTAAAACTTCATGTAAATGAAATCATGCAGTGTGTATTCTTCAGTATTTGACTTACTTAGCTCAACATGTCTATGCAATGTATCCATAAACATTACAGATGTTTATACTGCCTGTTATGCAGCTCATTTATTTTTATCGAATAAATATTGCATAAATCGTTGATGCATTCTCCTCATGATGAGAAATTGTGCTATCATTCATAAAGCTAATAGGAATATTCTTGTGAGTCCTTTTGTGAACATGTGCATGTGAAATTGCCATGTGATGGGAAGGTGTTTGTTTAATTGTATTAGAAACTGGCTCACAGATTGCCAAAGTGATTACGTCATGATGGCTCTTCTTTAAACATATCCTAACTTTCTCAGCTATGCTTCCTTAAATGTCCTCTGTCACTTCCTGGAATGTCTTTCCAGTGCTTGTGAGTTGAATTCAACCATCCTTTTGGGTATAATTCATTAGCCTCATCTTCCATAAGGTTTTTCTACCCTAGCTTCTATCTTAAATGGCCAAAATGCTTTAAAAAAAAAATCTGCTCTAGACTTTCTAAGCATTTTTTGTTACTACTCCTTAGGATCTTTTTCACTCATCTTTTTGTATATCACATCCTATGAAAGACAGATTGTACTATGCACTGTTTCATCCCTCAGACCTAGCTCACAGACAATGCCAAGCATACAGCAAGTACAGACTGAAGATTTGTTGAATGAATAAATGGCTTTATATATACAATATCTCTTTCCTAAAAGAAATCATGTTCTACTAATTTCTATAATACCTAAAATTCCTTGCATTAAAATAAATGAACAAATATCTGATGTGTGCTTATAACAATTTATTAAAATACATGGAAATTATAATTAAATTAGATTTGGTGGATATGCAAAGTAATCAGTGGATTTACATTTTTTCACGATTCTAATAATCTAACTTTCTCATTTGATTGAAAAGCAACCTTTTTGTTATCAGGTGAAAGTGGAAGCATATAAATGTTCTTCCCTAAATTTATTTCAAATCAGAACTGATTTCATATACTGTTTTCATAATACACATACATGCAAATGTATTCATAGAGAGTCTTAAATATTAATCAAGAGCACTTGAGCATTTGGTTGTTCCAACTGACTCTTATTTAAAAGGAAATTTAATTTTTTGAAAAGGCTGCTATATTGCAACTCAATTATTTCCCAGGATATAGCTGTATTAATGTTCTTAATTTTAAATTGCCAGGGATTGTATTAAATGACAACAATAAAATTAATGTATAATTGGGTGAAGGCTTCTAGTTTTTAAAATAAAATATTTCAAGATAATCTTATAGGGTTATTAAACTCATAAAGTGAGTACTTACTTTAGAAGGAAGAAGAAAAAAAGTAAAGCGATCTGAAATGTTCCATTATCAAGGATATCCATTCACCTCTTGAACTCAGGGGAATACTTCAGGGCTCTGCTAGATAAAACTGGTTATTAGATGTCTTCTGATATTTTATCTGCTCTTCCAACAGTTAGCTCTTATGAGAAATGTCATAACACAAAATGCATTTTATTGTCAGTGGAAATTTAAGAGGAACTGTGAACATGACATTGAATTCCAATATTTTATTTAACTAGTCTAGGAGATGATTTTCAAATAAAAAGGGTAGAAAAAGAAAAATTTTAAATACATAGCCCTTTTTCTTGATGAGAGAAAAGTGCAAAACAGCTAAATTTTGTCACTGCTCTAATAAAAATAATATCTTAAAATTTTTGAAAAGATGTTTAGTAAAAGGTGGCTTGGAAGAGATTGTGTGTTTGGTCTTATACTTCTAAAAGTATGTGTTCACCATTTAAACCAGGAATCTCCAAACATTTTCTGGAAAGGACCAGATAGTAAAAAGTTGTTGCTTTATAGGTCATTTAGCTGCACATACTCAACTTCACCTTCAAGGCTCAAAAACAGCTATGGGCAACATGAAAACACATGATCGTGGCTGTGTTTTCATAAAACTTTATTTACAAAAATATCTACAGGCTATAGTTTGCTTATATAATACAAGAAAAAATCCAATAGGATCTTTTTCTGCAGTTTGAAACAAATTCTATCCATTTTAACATTGTATGACTTTCTAATGATAAACAAGCTTTACTCATACATCATTTAAGACAGATGATTTTACTTTATCTCTTTTTATTACTGCATCCCTGATCATTCTAACATCTTGACACCAAGCAATTTTCTTGTGACTAGTCTTTCCAAGCAGCAGTTAGCAGTCACCATGGCTCACTTTAAGAGTGCCTCTTCTATGTCACTAGAAATTTCCAATCATCTGATTGACTTTCTTCAGCATTTAAATGATAAACAACATTTCTTTCTTTTTTTTTTTGCATGCGAATGTATTGGCATCTTTTAGTAGGTTGCCATCTGTGGGTCGCACAGAGTCAGATACGACTGAAGTGACTTAGCAGCAGCAGCAGCAGNTCTTCTATGTCACTAGAAATTTCCAATCATCTGATTGACTTTCTTCAGCATTTAAATGATAAACAACATTTCTTTCTTTTTTTTTTTGCATGCGAATGTATTGGCATCTTTTAGTAGGTTGCCATCTGTGGGTCGCACAGAGTCAGATACGACTGAAGTGACTTAGCAGCAGCAGCAGCAGACAAGTCAAAAGAAAAATGAACACGGTTCTATTCAGAATGTTTAACATGTGATATAGATATATAATGGAATGATACTCAGCCATAAAAAAGAATGAAACAATGCCTTTTTCAGGAACATGGATAGATCTAGAGGTTATCATACTAAGTGAAGTATGCTGGACAGAGAAAGACAAATATCATACAATATCCCTTGTATGTGGAATCTAAAAAAATGATACAACTGAACTTATTACATTTTTAATAAAACCAGAGTATGCTCTGCAGCAAAGCCTTGCTACTGAAGAGAAGCTACTTTAGCAGAGCCTTATCTACCTAACACTCCTGTCTTCTGTTTCACCTAAAGGGAGAAATAACAAGGCTAAGAAACATTTATGAAGCTCACTGCCCAGGAACTCAGTCCCACTGAAAGACTGAGATTTAATTATAAGATAATAAATACATCTCCTCCTCCATATTTTATCATCATATCAACAGAGCTCTAGTTTAATAACTATGTGATAGTGTGATAGGGTGAAGAAATGCATACTTGGTCATTCAGATACCAAAATAGATTTCCCAGAAGTATTTGGCCTTCATTCCCAGTTCTTGGCTCATGGTTCCCCGAACACTTGGAATTTCCTAAATGTTGAGAATAACAAAGTTTCTAAGAAAGTTCCCATGAATAAAAATTCTGTAACTATGTATGGTGGTGGATATTCATTAGAAAACAAAGTAATGATCATCAGACTAGCTCAGAAAAATGAAAGCTGAATTGCTGCCACAAGATCGGTCCTGCAAGGAATATTAAAAGAAGTTCCTCAGAGGAAAAGCAAAGGATATATGTCAGAAAAAGACTTCCCTGGTGGCTCAGATGGTAAAGCGTCTGTCTATCTACAATGCAGGAGACCTAGGTTCGAGTCCTGGGTTGGGAAGATCCCCTGGAGAAAGAAATGGTAATCCACTCCAGTACTATTGCCTGGAAAATCCCATGGTCAGAGAAGCCTGGTAGGCTACAGTCTGTGGGGTCGCAAAGAGT
Source organism: Neotragus pygmaeus (assembly GCA_006410875.1). Classification (NCBI taxonomy): domain Eukaryota; kingdom Metazoa; phylum Chordata; class Mammalia; order Artiodactyla; family Bovidae; genus Neotragus; species Neotragus pygmaeus. The sequence continues at coordinate 139,363 of SJYV01049133.1, read as the reverse complement.
CGGACACAACTGAGCAAAGAGTCGGACATGACTGAGCAAAGAGTCGGACACGACTGAGCAAGCAACTACACTTCATATGTCAGAAAAGTCAAGTCTACAAAAGAAAGGAAGAGTGTTAGAGAAGGAATAAATAAAAATTGCTTTCAAGTTTGGGCAATTATGAATAGAGCTGCTCTAAACATCCATGTGCAGATTTCCATGTGGTAATAAATTTTTTTATTTTGGGGGGTAAATACCAAGGAGCACAGTTGCTGGATTGTTGGTAAGAGAACATTTAGTTTTATAAGAAACCACCAAACTGTCTTCTAAAGATCCTGTACCTTGGCATTCCCACCAGTAGGTTAAGCTCCAATATATATATTTCTCCTGAGGACAGGACTTAGGAAGATGAAAAGAATGCATATTTCAAAATAACTACTTTTCCCCTCCAGCTGAAGCAGGATGAGATTTTTCTCCAATCTTCACTGGGAGAATATGGTAGAGCTCTTGGAGATAAAATTCAAAGAAGTATGGGGACTTCCTAGGGCTGTAGTTTTTAACTTCACACTTGTCTACTTGTAGCCTTCAGCAATTCATCAATTATAGCTCAGATTTTCCTACTCCAGCACTCATTCCTGTGGGTGTTTCTGTTTCAGTGACTCTCGGTAGCTACCTGTTTCTCCAATTCGTGGGGCAATGGATCAATCTTTAGTATGCTCAGTCTTTCACTTGTTATGGTAGAGTGACAACTTCCAAGCTCCTTATACTCTGGACCAGAAACTAGTGTCAAAGAGAAACAGTACTGGGTGCTTGTGAGAGGAAGCAAGTCAGATTCTTTCAGATTCCTGCAGGAGTGGAGAGCGACTCTGGTGGTGGTGGTGGTTTAGTTGCTAAGTCATGTCCGACTCTTGCGACCTCATGGACTGCGGCCTGCCAGGCTCCTCTGTCGATGGGATTCTTCAGGCAAGAAGAATGGGTTGCCATTTCCTTCTCCAGGGGATCTTCCTGACCCAGGAATTGAACCTGGGCAATGGCACCCCACTCCAGTACTCTTTCCTGGAGAATCCCACGGACGGAGGAGCCTGGTGGGCTACAGTCCATGGGGTTGCGAAGAGTCAGACACGACTGAGCGACTTAACTAACTAACTCCTGCATTGCAGGCAGATTCTTTACCGACTGAGCAACGAGGGAAGCCCAAGAGTGACTCTGGCATGGGACAAACTCAGCTCTAACTGAGGTGAAGGTAACTGAGGTGTTTAAAGGGAGTGCAGAGAGAAAACAAAAAAGAGACTACAGGGAAGTGAAGAAGAACAAAGGGACTGCAGCGGGTAGGAGGAAATGGAAAATTACAAGAGGGAAGTAAGTAGAGAATCACCAAAAATGGTTTGGCAAGGTGGATCGGGACCTACACTTTGTGGTTTGGCAGCATTGCATCTGCTTGAGCAAGCACTCTGCAGGGGAGCTGGGGTCACGGCGAGGAACGTGACTGGTACAGATGGAAGCCAGGCTAAAGCCTGGTCCAGTCTCTTAGCACTCTGTTGGGGAAAGTCCTTTTCCTTTTGTGCCATGTGGGAGTTAGCAGGTCATACAGGTTGTCCTTTCCCTTACTGGCATATCTTACTTTACGGCACTTCCCCAATACTGCATTCTTATACACTGAAGGTTTGTGGCAATTCCGCATGGAGCAAGGCTATGGGTGTCATTTTTCCAACAGCAATTGATCATTTCCTACCTCTGGGTCATGTTTTGGTAATTCTTGCAATATTTCAGACTTTTTCACTATTAGGATTTTATTTATTATGGCAATCTGTGACCAGTGATCTTTGATATTACTAGTAGGACTCGCTGAAGGCACAGATGATAGTTAGCAACTTTGAGCAATAAAGTAGTTCTTAATTAAGCGATGTACATTTTTTTAGACATAATGTTATTGGGGAAACATAACTTTTGTATGCACTGGGAAACCAAAAAATTTGTATGACTAACTTTATTGCAGTATTCTCTTTATCACCATAGTCTGGAACCAAGCCCACGATATCGCTGAGATATGCCTGGATATATACGTTGGCCAAAAATCTAAAACTAAGTGTGTAGGCTTCCCTGGTGGCTCAGTGGTAAAGAATCCACCTGCCAATGCAGGAGACGCAGGTTCTATTCCTGATCCAGGAGGATCCCACGTGCGGCGGAGCAACTAAGGCTGTGTGCCACAACCACTGAGCCTGTGCTCTGGAGCCAAAGCTACTGAAGTACACATGCCCTAGTGCACAGTGATTTTACAATTTTAGTTTTAATTCTTGATAACGATTCTTACCAAAACAATTATGAGTATGAATAATATGAAAATAATATAAATTAGTGATTATCAGGTCTACTATATCCTTCTGCATGCATCGTACTGTCACTTTAGTCTGTTAAAGTGTTTAAGTGTTTAAATCTGACTCTTTGTGACACTATGGCCTATAGCCCACCGGGTTCCTTTGGCCATGGAGTTTTTCAAGAAAGAATACTGAAGTGGGTTGCCATTTTCTGCTCCAAGCTATCTTTCTGACCCAGGGATTGAACCTGTGTCTCTTATGTCTCCTGCATTGGCAGGTGGGTTCTTTATCACTAGAACTGCCTGGGAAGCCTCAATGTGGTACATACACTGTTTGTTTTGTTTTTAATTTTTGCTTTTTTAAGTTGTGAAAGTATGATAACACATTTACAAGAGACTTGGAAAATAGAGAACAAGTTTGCGTATAGTTTCACTCTGTATTGCAATTATTTTTCTAAGAAGATTAATTAATATTTTTAGTTGAAGTTTCAATATCAAACTCTCAAAAATTAATAAAATGAAGAGTCTTTTGGACTGCAAGGAGATCCAACCAGTCCATCCTAAAGGAGATCAGTCCTGGGTGTTCATTGAAAGGACTGATGTTGAAGCTGAAACTCCAATACACATTGGAAAAAACTCTGATGATGGGAAAGATTGAGGGCAGGAGGAGAAAGGGATGACAGAGGATGAGATGATTGGATGGCACCACCAACTCAGTGGACATGGGTTTGGGTGGACTCTGGCAGTTGGTGATGGACAGGGAGGCCTGGTGTGCTGCAGTTCATGGGGTTGCAGAGTCGGACATGACTGAGTGAATGAACTGAACTGAACTGAACTGAACAGAGAAATAAAAGGATATAGTCCTGGGTTGGAAAGATCCCCTGGAGGAGGGCATGGCAACCCACTCCATTATTCTTGCCTGTAGAATCCTCATGGACTGTAGCCCCCCAGGCTCCTTTGTCCATGGGGTCGTGCAGAGTCAGGCATGACTGAAGTGACTTAGCATGCATGCAGAAGGATATAATAGACTTGAAAATCACTGTGAACCAATTCAACATAATTAAGATTTTACAGTTTTCACAAAACTGTAGGAAAAAAATTCTATTCCAGTTCCTATAGAATGTAAACTAAGAGATACTTGATCATACCCAGGGACATAAAACAAGGTGCAAAAATTTCAGTATGTTCGCTATTTATTATGTAACACCCACTTTAGAGTTACCAAGGGAACATTTCATGCAAAGATGGGCTCAATAAAGGACAGAAATGGTATGGACCTAAAAGAAGCAGAAGATATTAAGAAGAGGTGGCAAGAATACACAGAAGAACTGTACAAAAAAGATCTTCACGACCAAGATAATCACGAAGATGTGATCACTCACCTAGAGCTAGACATCCTGGAATGTGAAGTCAAGTGGGCCTTAGAAAGCATCACTATGAACAAAGCTAGTGGAGGTGATGGAATTCCAGTGGAGCTATTTCAAATCCTGAAAGATGGTGCTGTGAAAGTGCTGCACTCAATATGCCAGCAAATTTGGACAACTCAGCAGTGGCCACAGGACTGGAAAAGGTCAGTTTTCATTCCAATTCCAAAGAAAGGCAATGCCAAAGAATGCTCAAACTACCGCACAATTGCACTCATCTCACACGCTAGTAAAGTAATGCTCAAAATTCTCCAAGCCAGGCTTCAACAAAATGTGAACTGTGAACTTCCAGATGTTCAAGCTGGTTTTAGAAAAGGCAGAGGAACCAGAGATCAAATTGTCAACATCCACTGGATCATTGAAAAAACAAGAGAGTTCCAGAAAAACATCTACTTCTGCTTTACTGACTATGCCAAAGCCTT